>JAJTUV010001561.1:0-502921 GCA_021653895.1 Mastomys natalensis | reverse complement strand
TCAAATTTTTAAAAAACTTTTTGCACTGAATACATATCACATTTCTTCTCTCTCTCTCCTCTCTCTCTCTCTCTCTCTCCTCTCTTCTCTCTCCTCCTCTTTCCCTCCTTCCTTCCCTCCTCCCTCTATCCCTCCTTTCCTTCCTCCCCACATCTTTCTTTTCTTTTCTCTTTCTTGAGACAAGGTCTCTCTGTATAGCCCTGGCTATCCTGGGGCTCACTATGTACACCAGGCTGGCCTTGAACTCAGATCTGCCTGCCTCTGCTGGGATTAGAGACATGTTCCCATCATACTGGGCTAAACCACAAATTTCAATTTTTTTCTTTCCCCCTTTTTGTTCCATCTAGCCCCCACCCTACCAAAGTCACAGGCAGGTCTTCCCCAACCTCTGCACTTGAGATGCCCTCACAGACACACTTGGGTATGCCTTACTAACCTGGACATTTCCCAGTCAAACCAATCGTTTTGTTAGTCTTCATTGTCAGGATTAACTGAGGAATCTGAACGTTGGATCAGTTTTCTATGGGAAAGGAGTAGGTGTTTAGGGTTTAGTAAACGATCCAACACACATCTGGCTTCCTCCTTCTGAGCCAGGCCCTCTGCTGGCACACCTGCCCCCAAGCAGTGTAAAGTTGGAGACAGACAGAATTGACAGGTGTCACTCAGCCCCAGCACTGCTTTTATCTCGCACTGTTCCCCCTGCCCACCATGGGGATCTCTGACATGCCTTGCAGGGCATCTCGCTAGCAGCATGCTCGCACTCAACATAGCAGGTGTCAATAGCACTTCTCCCAGTCACGGTAATCAGAACTGTCTCCAGACTCCACCATATATCACACAGGGAGCAAATGCACTCCAGGTTACTATTGAAAGGAAAGACTGGGACTTTCTCACCAAGACCATCCCGATGAGCAGTGCGCTGTCCTGGGATGCTGAGATGCCAGTACATTTTCCTCAGTCACTGATTATGCTGTCAGGGTTTCAGGTCCTCTGCAAAGTATGTTTAGTTACTCTCTGTTGCCTCCAGGCCGTGGTCAATGCAATCAGAAAATTCCTAGAGGGCATCTCAGACCTGCACCGGGTCTACACTCACCACCCGCTCCTGCTCAGGTTTTCCTGGTGTATCCAGGGTTGATGAGCAGGTTTGGGCATCGTGTCTTGGAGCTTTGGTTCTCTTGGGAAGAGAGCAGCTACGAGAACCTAGATGATGACACGTCTCCTGGGCATACCGTCTTTCCCGCCAACCTTGCAGCGCTGTTCCGGATGCTCAGGAGCATGCCCAGCATCCTGCTCATTTTGCTGGTAGGTGCCCTCACTCATTCCTGCATTCACAGACACTAGGCCTTGGGAGATGTAACTCAGCTGATGGAGTGCTTGCCTAGCATGCAGGAAGCCCATGGCTTCACCCCAGTTTGCATAAACTGAGCACAGTGATGCACACCAGTATCCCAGCACTTGGAAACTGAAGGCTGGAGAAACAGAAGTTCAGGGTCACCGTGTACTATATAGTGAGTTTAGGGACAGCCTGGGTTTTATCAGAGAGTGATTTATTGATTGATTGATTGATTTGATTGAGGTGTAAGCCTGCTAACTATTCCTAAGTTGCTCTAGGTCTTTTATCTTTACCTATGGGCTCCTGAACCCTGCCTCCTGCTCGTTAATAATTACCCTCCTTTGCACAGCTCAACTCGTAGGTCTAATTGTGTACTTCAGACTTTGCGACTCTGTCCCACTAATTCATCCACCCTTTGGCTTCAGGCCCTGAAGCTCCTTAAAACTTCATCACCACAATAACAAAGATGCCTCTGTGCCTAGTTACCACTGACGAGTACTCACTGGTACTCCTCTTAAGTGTCCTGTTGATATTTATTGATGTTCACATTCATTTTAGTGACACACGCTTGCTTTAAAGTATGCTGTCTGTTGATTTTCATCCTTCTCTTTTTTTTTTTTTTGGTTTTTCGAGACAGGGTTTCTCTGTGTAGCTCGGGCTGTCCTGGAACTCACTCTGTAGACAGGCTGGCCTCGAACTCAGAAATCCGCCTGCCTCTGCCTCCCAAGTGCTAGGATTAAAGGCGTGCGCCACCACCGCCCGGCTTCATCCTTCTCTTAATGCCTCTCCTCGGTGTCTTTTTGATTTCCCGGCCCCTGGCCAGTCTTGAAGGATGGTATTCTGCAAAGTTCTATACAAGGCTGTCTTCACTCAGCACATTTCCCCTGGGGTTGGTTCATCTGTCCCGCTCTGGTCGCCTCTACTGTGGGCTCCAGTCTCCGCTTCATTTCCGACCACTCTAAGCTCAGTCTTATACTGCCAGCCATGTAGTTAGCACGCAGGAGCTCTAACATGGAGCTCTTTGGAATGGAGGTGTAACTCAGTGGTAGAGTGCATGCCTGGAATACACATGCATTTGTAAATCAGTAAACATATAAATCTACAATTAATCTTTAAAAGATGTAGCTCATTATCTCTTTCTTCAGTTCCCTTCACAGTTTGGACCTTGTTCAGGTAGAGACTGCCACCTAACTTTCCACTAGGGCAGATGGAAAGCTTTCCTGGACCACCAGTTTCAAAGGAAATAAATACTCAGAAGAAGCAGGCTAGTGAGAAAGTGAATCCCCAAAGATTAAATCCTTAGATTTCACATCCTCAGGAAGTGATGGGGTGCCTCATCTTACCCCACTGGCTCAGGCCTGCCCTTGAGTATGTTCTGCCCCACTCATTGTTCTTGCTGGAGGTGGTTGCATCAGGGCACAGGAGTAGGAAGGAGCTACCTTCAGGGCTGCATGCTGGTTAGAGATGGGAAATGGAGGCCTGTCTGTGTTTCAGGCAAAATGGAGAGCAGGAGAGCCAGGAGGTGGAGTATAGGAATATTAAATGCATGGTACATACAGGTGATCACTTATAATCATCGGCTCTGAGTCTGAGCCGGATAATTCAAGTTGAAGATGCTAATAGAATTGCCTAAGGTAATGGGATCACGGCCAGGACCGGAGGCCACAGTTACTGAGTCTGACTAAATTACATTCTGGAAACATCAGTGGTGAAAAGAACAGCAAGAACAACTTTGTTTTCTGTTCACACAAATAATTCCCACCATTGCTTTCCAGCTTTTAGCCACAGGAGGGAAAAGAGTCTAAAAATATGTGCTGGGACCAATTTTCTGGTTTTGATATAGGTAATTAGCAGCTGAAAACAAAGCTGTTAATTGCCACTCTTATCAACGGGTGGTCTTTCATGTACGCTGTTTAGCTGTGAAAAGCAAAGATGTCACAGATGTTCTGTTCTGAGTCCGGACAGCTTTGGGCAGTTGAAAATGCAGTGGGCCATGGGTCCGCCCAACTCCTTCTCACTAACCTAAAGGATGCATGCAGCATTTACTGTGGCTGATAAAGACCATGTAGCCCCTTTCCTTTTAGACCTTCCAGATTCACAGATTTCTAAGGAACCATGTGTGGCAGTGCAGCAGGGATGGGTCAGTGAAGGAGAACAGAGAAATTGACTTGACCTTTTTTCTCTTGACTCTGAGTAAATCATTTCTACTTTAGATTTCAGCCTCACACTCCTCAAGGTGGAGGATATGGATAAACACACACGCGCGTGAACACACACACACACACACACAGGCACACGCCAATTATACATTATTGTTGTTTGATATAGGATCTCTTATTTATTTATTTATCTTTTATTTTTTAATTTATTTTATCTTTTATTTATATGAGTGCACTGTAGCTGTCTTTAGACACACACCAGAAGAGGGCATCAGATCACATTACAGATGGTTGTGAGCCACCATGTGGTTGCTGGGAACTGAACTTGGGTCCTCTGGAAGAGCCGTCAGTGCTCTTAACTGCTGAGCCATCTCTCCAGGCCTTGAGATAGGATCTCAGTATTAATCCTGAACTGGCCTGGGGCAGAGCTCAGGATGTAACCCAGGCTGGCCTTGAACTTTAGGCCCATCCATCTCAATTTTCTGAGTTCTAGAATTTTAGGCTTGTGCCATCACATCTATCTTTGACATTTTCTAGATTATCTAGATTTTGTTAGCCTTCCAATTTGTGATTATGTTTGCCCAGAGATGTTTTTTGAGTCTTTGTGAGGTGGCAGAGGTAAGACCACCTCTCCCCTTTATTAGCACACACTGTGGTAGAGTTTACAACTACTATTATTCTCTTTAAGGCGTTGTCTTTTTCTGTAGCCCAGGCTAGCATGGAAATTAATATGTAGCCCAGGCTGGCCTCACATACATGAAGTTCTCTGCCTCATCCTCCTGAGTGTATGTTACCACATCATGCTCTCTGCTACTTTCTAGATAGGCAACTAATCAATCTGCCTTTGTTTCTTCATTTGAAAACTTGGAGCAACACCTTACTGGAGGAGTTATTAGGAAGATATAAAAATGTATAGACAAATGTATGGCTGTGGTATAAAAAGAGTGCTGCACCAATGTTGCTGGGTTTTAATTGATCAGTTACTATGATATTGTCACGGGCTCTCCAAAGCCCAAGTCCTGTGCTAACTTCCCTGTGCCTGTGCAGAGGTCAGCCCATCAGGATTTGTTTGGCTAAAGTGCCCTGTAGTCCTGTCTCTGCATTGGGAGTTGTTCCCTTCCCATAGGGAGCCTTTGTTGACCTTGGATTCATTACACCCTATTCTAACTGGCCTGACACATTCGCTTGTCCAAAGGCATCAGCTTGCTTGAGCTGGTAGGTGCCAGGAGCTATCAGAGACAGCTACTGGTGCCCTTTCTGCCTGTTTTTCCTTCAACCTATGCTTGTTAAAAATAGCTCCAAAAGCATAACAAAATAAATATCCTTTTCTGTTTCCTGAACCCAAGACCTTCGCAGCTTGGGGCAAGGATGGGCAGATGCCTCAGCAGAGAAGGCCCTGACCTGGTCCTCACTTCCCATCCCCTGAATCTCTCGGCCTATTCTCTCCCTGACTTGTGACACCTCTGTCCTCTGTGCTCCCTTCTTCTGGTTCTCAGATTCTTGGTCCTAAAAACAACCTCTTCTTGACCCTAATACTTCAACTTACAAGAGAGAGGCGTCCTGAGTCCAGAGACCTACATTCACATCCTGAGTACCACTTACTGGCTTTATGTGACCTCTGGCAAATCATGTAATGTCCCTGAGCCTCTGTTTGCTTCTTGACGTAATAGGATGGCACAGTTCTCCAGGATCTGTGAGGCGTTAGTGCTTCCCCCAGAGCCTTTGTTACAGAATTAGGTGCTGAGTGCAAGTTCACACAGCTGTTGTGAAACCGTCATCCTAGGTTCTTTTCCTGCCCCTCTCTCCTGCACTTTCTGTCCCTGCCTATGTGCTCTGTCAGCTCTGGCTTCCTTCTCTTCTCAGGACCTCGTCTATTCCAGCCCTGTGGACACAGCCCGCAAGGTACTGATTGTCCTGAGGACCTTCCTTCGGGAGAATGAAGATATTAAAGTGGGCGGTCTCATTCGAGGCCACTTCCTGCTCATCCTGCAGCGCCTCCTGGTGGAGTATGGAGCTTCCACCTCAGGAGGTCAGTTTTCCTTGGACACAGCATGACCTGTGGAGAAGACCATTACTTATTTTGGTGACGTGTGCTGTAAGAAGGAGAATCAGGTTTTGTAACAGAGAAAAATCAGGCCAACCCCTACCCTGCACAGCATGTGTTCAGAGCTGTTTGTCACAAAAATGGCAGCTCCCGGAGGGAAGAAGAAAGTGGAAATCTGGGGGAGGCTGGGGAACCAGCAGGGCTGTGGGAGTAGGGTGGATCTGTGATGTGTTGAATCCCCAGTGAGATCCAGGATATGCTAGCAGTCCCTGAAAAAAAAAAAGTCCCAGCTTTTCAGTATGAAGAAACTCAAAATTGAGGTTGATTTGTCTTTAGCTATTTTTAAAGAGGCTGGATTTTTTTTTTTTTTTCCGTTGAGAATCTGATTCTGATTTTGTTTTTTTGAGGAAAGGTCTCATATAGACCAGGCTGACCACAAATTCATAGAGATCCACCTGCCTCTGTCTTCTGAGTGTTGGGATTAAAGGTATGCATCACCATACCTGGCTCTGACCAGGCTGGCCTCGAACTCAGAGATCTGCCTGCCTCTGCCTCTAGAGTGCTGGGACTAAAGGTGTGCACCACCACTGCCCAGCTAAGAAGAACCTGATTTTATAAAAATAAATTTCTGAGCCATCAAGGGCAAGTGGCAAGAGATTCGTGGCTCCCAGGTCCAGTCCTGAAAGAAGAATGTTGTCTTAAGGCACCAAGCACTTCTTTTCTAGGGAAGAACAAGATGTATCTGAATGATAGAACTGTCTACAGTAAGATTTGGGCCAGTGAGACAGTTCAACAGGTAAAGCACTTGCTGAACAGTTTACCAAGCCGAGTTTGATTCCATGGAACCCATGTAAAGATGGAAGGAGAGAACAGACTCCATGAAGTTGTCCTGTGATCCCCACATGTGTGCTATGTGCCTCGTCTCTCTCTCTCTCTCTCTCTCCTCTTCTCCCCCTCTCTCTCACACACAGTAATAAAACAACAACAACAACAAATAAAAATCTAAAAATTGTAGCCCATATGTGGCAGCACTGGAGAGACTGAGGCAGACATGAGTCTGAAGTCAGCCTGGTCTACATAGTGAATATCAGGACAGTCAGGGTTACATAGACCTATTGTCTGTCTTCTCTCTCTCTCTCTCTCTCTCTCTCTCTCTCTCTCTCTCTCTTCTCTCTCTCTCTCTCTTTCTCTTCTCTCTCTTCTCTGTCTTTCTTCTCCTTTCTTCCCTCCCTCCCTCCCTCCCTCCCTCTCTCTTTCTTCCTTTCTTCTTGTTGTTGGATTTTTGTTTTGTTTTGTTTGTTTGTTTTTCAAGACAGGTTTTCTCTGTGTAGCCCTGGCTGTCCTGAAACTCACTCTGTAGACCAGGCTGACCTTGAACTCACAGAGATCAGTGTGCCTCTGTCTCCCAAATGCTGGTATTAAAAGGCCTGCACCGCCACCAACCAGCTACTAATTTTTTAAAGACAAAGTGTAGCCAGGTGGTGGTTGTACATGCTGTTAATCTCATCCAGCACCTGGGAGGCAGAGGTAGGTGGATTTCTGAGTTTGCGGCCAGCCTGGTCCATAGAGGAAGTTCGAGGACGGCCAGGGCTACACAGAGAGACCCTGGCTCAAAGAACAAAAACAAACAACAAAGATCGAGTGAAAATTATGTTGGAAAGGTCATAATGTGAGACAGATTTAGATCTGTGTTCAACTTCTGGCAGTGTTGATTCGGTTTTCACAGAGTACATAAACTAGGTGACTTGTGAGCGGTAGGTATTACAATCACGAGTACTAACAGGTAACTTGTGAGCAGTAGGTTATTACTAATCATGAGTATGCGGGCGGTGGTGGCGCACGCCTTTAATCCAGCACTGGGAGCAGGCAGGCGGATTTCTGAGTTCGAGCCAGCTGTTCAGTGTGGTTCCAGGACAGCAGTACTACACATAGAACCTTGTTCGAAAACAAGAAAAATAAAATAAATAATAAAAAATAAAAAAAAATCATAGAGTACTATAAATAAACTAGGTGACTCGTGAGCAATAGGTTATTACTAACAGTTCTTGGGAAATCCAGAGTCCAGATACCAGCAGGTTTGATGTCTGGTGAGAATCCACTCTGTTCAGACATCTTGTAATCCTCCTGTAGTAGAAAGAACAAGTGACCAGGACTTTGGAGTCTCTTTTATGGGTACTAATCCTATTCATGGTGGCTGTGTCTTATGACCCAATTGACTTCCAGTGGCCCACTTCCTAATAATCATATTGGAGGTTAGGATTTGAGCATAGGAACATTCAGAGCATAGCACCCTGCCTTTCTCTAGCTGGAGGACCTTTGTGAGCAGAAATAAAAATCCCTGTCTCGAGTGTTTTTTAATGTACTTTAGTGAAATAATGGATTCCCAATAGCCACCCAGAGATGGCACCCAGTGTTTGAGCTCCTACTGTCCTCCGTGAGAAGGAAGAAGTCAGGGAGCAGGGACAAATCCCAGCAAGCTACTAGAGTGTATTTCCTTTCAGAATAGAGTCACACTCCCTCACTTAGGGATGTCCGTGGGAGGGAGGGGTCAGACCTGTGGGTGGCCTCAGCTTTAGTCTCTGAGCAGCCCCTTCCTGTGCCTCACAGCCTCAGGGAACCTGCCACTGCTGCTGAACCTCCTCTCCTTGGTGCAGCTGAGGAATGAGTCGGAGCAAGAACTGGACAGCACGGCCATGAAGCTGCTTCATCAAGGTGCCTTGGCTGCCTGAGACACTGTGCCCATGGCCTGGGGCGGAGTGTGGTGGCATTCCATTCCTTTAGAAGATGTGAACCAAGTCAGTGGGTTCCTGGGGGTCTTTTAGCACCCTCTATCATTGTAAAGGAACACTTGAGAGACCCAGCCCCCAAACAAACAAACAAACCAACAAAACCCCGAAACAACCAACCAACAATGGGGTGTATAGGTACAAGCTCTAGTGAAGACAGAAAGGCCTATGTGTGTAGCTAACAGCTGTGTGAACAGCCACCTTGCCTGTACTAAGCTCATAGGTCGAAATGGAGCACCTCCCATGTAGGATTGAGATACAGATACGTGTTTGGGCAAATGTGTAGTGCTGGGCTAACAAAGGTTTTCTGGAGACAGACTGTGTCAGGCCATGGTGTCTTCCTTGTTTCATAGCTGACTCAGATCTCTGATGACCCAGTTCACAGCTCTCTGGGAGTCTTCCTCTTTTAAACTATTGTATTTTTTATTTGTGTGTGTGTGTTGTGTGCATGCCGTGTGCGCGCGCACTGCCTGTGCTGTGGCATGCTTGTAGAGGTCATAGGAAAACTTGCAGGAGTTTGTTGCATTCTTCTACCGGAATCTGGGATTAAATTCAGGTCAGCATCAAGTGTGTTCTTAGCCACTGACCATGCAACTGTTGTTTCCTGAATCTTTGGTTCTATAACGTTTATAATGCTGCATTCCTCTTCCGGGAGAATGTAAGGAAATGTCTGTTCAGCTCAGATAGGGCACAGACCACAGAGAGGAGTTCATCGCAGCTCAGCTGGTGCATTTATAGGAATTAGGAATATGGATGACTCAAAGATAACAGCATCATTGAAATGTTCTAACCAGGCATGGTAGTGCGTACTTTTAATCCCAACACTAAGGAGGCAGAGGCAGGAGGATCTCTGTGAGTTCATGACCAGTCTGATCTACACAGCGAGTTCCAGGACAGCCACAGCTACATAGAGAGACCCTGTCTCTCAAGAAGGAGGAGGAGGAGGAGGAGGAAGGGGATGAAGAGGAAGAAGAGGAGGAGGACGAGGAGGAGGGATTTCTGCCCCAGCATAGATAACTCATGAAAGGCTATAACACTAGAGGCCCCGATCTGAATTTTAGTGGCTGAATAGGAGTCAACTTAGACAGAAAACAGTGATACAAGAAAGAGAACACCCCACATGTTATAGTGTCTGTCTGTAACCATAGAATTCTAGAGCTGAGGCAGGAAGACTGTAAATTCAAGGTCAACTAGGACTATATAGCAAGACTTTTTTTTTTTTTTTTTTTTTAAAGAAAGCAAGCCTGGCATGGCAGTGTGCACCTGGAATCCTAGCACTTGGGAGACAGAAGCAGGCAGATCAAAGGGGTTCATATCAGCAGCAGCAAACTGGTGAATCTGAGACCAGTCCAGGATACATGAAGCCTTGTCTTAAAAAGCAGGGGTGTGGATGAAACAAAGAAGGAGGGGTTGAGGAGGGAGGATATCAAGAACAGGGACTTGTCTGTCCAGCATCCCAGAATTCCCTTGGGAATGCAGCAGCAGTGCTCCTTTGCTAGGATGGTTAAGAGGCTGGATGGTCTTAGGGAATGAGGCTCAGTGCTAAGGTAGCAGGCTGACACACGCACAGTGAGAGACTTCCCTTGACAAGAGAACACGTATCCATGTGTTCAGTGCCTTTGGTTGTGGGTTGTTATGTGGCCAGTGCAGACTGAAGGTGTGAGCAGACAACTTTGTTCTGACTTCATTCTTGTCATTGTCTGTCTTCCTTAGTTAGGGTTTTACTGGGATGAACAGACACATATAAGGCAACTTATATGGACAACATTTTATTAGGTCTGGCTTACTGGTTCAGAGGTTCAGTCCAGTATCATCAAGGCAGGAGCATGGCAGCATCCAGGCAGGCATGGTGCAGGAGGAGCTGAGAGTTCTACATCTTCATCTGAAGGCTTCTAGCAGAATACTGACTTCTAAGGAGCTAGGATGAGGGTCTTAAAGCCTATACCACAGTGACACACCTACTCCAACAGGGACACTACCTTCTAATAGTGCCACTACCTGGGCTGAGCATATACAAACCATCACAGTGTCTTTCCTTCCATTGTTGCTAGGATAATGTTTGTGTTCTCCCAGAGACTGGCCTCTGAAGTTGCGGGCCAGCATCTGTGCAATGTGTAAGAGTATTTACAGTATGGAGTGCAGTGCCGCCGGCTACCTGCAGACTCTTTGTTTCAGTGAGCAAGCTGTGTGGGAAGTGCAGCCCTGCAGATGTGGACATCCTGCAGCCCTCCTTCAACTTCCTGTACTGGAGTCTTCATTGGACCACACCCAGTAGTCAGAAAAGAGGTACAGGGGCCCAGGCAGAGTCACTGCAAAGGACGGTGTCAGGGGTCCTTGGTGCCCTTGGGGTTTTCTTCTTAAAACAAAACAAAACCAAAAAACTGATGGTGGCTAATGTGATAGAGTTCTCCGATTCTCATAGTCTGTCATTCTTCAATGTGCGAGGCTCCTTGGGTCCCCTTGATGATTCACTTACTTGTATTAATTGCTTGAGGCACTGTTGGGTACTTAGCCCATAGATATGGGAAGCTAGATGGCTGCCCGTCCCCTCTCCTGCTTGCAGCTGCTGCTGTCCTGCTGAGCAGCACAGCCTTGATTGAGCTCCTGGAGAAGATGCTGGCCCTCACCTGGACAGAAGCAGGCTCCTCCCCCAAGGCGTCACTGCTCTGCTCTGCCTGGCTGCTCACTGCCTCCTTCTCTGCTCAGCAGCACAATGGAACTTGCAGGTTTGTATCTAGTGCCACGTCTTCCGGGCATGAGGTAGAGCTGCAAGAAGTGGCTAGCCTCAGGCTGGAGAGATGACTCAGTTGGTTACAAGCACTACCAGAGGTCCTGAGTTCGTTCCCAGCAACTACAGAGTGGCTTGCAGCCATCTATAATGGGTTCCAATGCCCTCTTCTGGTGTGTCTGAAGACAGCTACAGTGTAAATAAATAAATAAGTAAATCTTTATTTAAAAAAAAAAAGTGGCTAGCTTTCTGAGTCTGTCCCCAGTTATGTGGCATATTAGATGTGTGACCTTGGTAAAATATTTAAGTATTCTGGGTTTAATGTTCTTACCTACAAAGTGAGAAGCAAGGGAGACAGGGTTATTGACAGCAAGGTTTAAATGACCATTTTTGACACAAATGGATCACCTAAGTGTCAGACTGTATTCTTGGCACAGAGAAATAAATGGACAATTTTAGGACATGGGACACATATTTAGGGATGAGCTGGTATGTGTGCTACATCGAGGGCCCGAACAAATAGATCAGTTTAGACAAGAAGGCAGGAACCAGCTGTGACCTTGTAGTGCCCAGTGGCAAGATGTAGAGTGCCACATGTAGTTAGCTGTCTTGTCACCGTTGGAGGTGGGTGCAGGGAACAGGACAGCAGTGGACATACACGCAGAAAGCCTCATTTCCTTCTGCAGGACCTTGCCATCCAATGCCCTTTGCGAACTCCATCCCTGGTTTTTTGTTTTTGTTTTTTCATATTCAAATGTCCCTTCCCCAAGACTAGCTCTGCAGGGACAGAAACCACCCCTAAGCTTCCAGGGCATCCCAAAGCGTCCAGTCCTGCCAGCAGTGGCCACACAGCTTGTTAGGTAGCAGGGAAATCAGTTTTGGTTCCTTCACTGGTGACACTATGGCAGTTATGTGCGATGGAAGACCCTACAGGGTGTTGCCTAGGGTTGGCTTTTGATTATTTATTATTTATTTATTGAGACAGAATTCTTCTATGTAGCCCTGGAGTTTTCTGTGTAGATTGGGTTGCCTCACAGAGAAATCTGCCTGCCTCTGCCACTAGAATGGTGGGATTAAAGGCGTGTATAACCATGCCTGTCTCTTATTTTCTTATTTTTTTAAGATAGCTTGTCATGTGGCCCAGACAGGCCTGTGATTTGCTAAGTAGCCATACTGGCCTTTAAATCCTCATCCTTTTGCCTCTATCCAATGTGATTTTATAGAGTGACTGTTCCAAGCTTCATTCAGAACAGAAACCTTCCCTGGTTCTCTCTGGGAGGAGTTTGGGCCACTCACACTTCCATGGTGATGAGTTTGTTAGAAGCCTGCCTCATCTTTCTTCCTTCTTGACTGTGCCTGGCGGCCAGCATCTACCCAGCTGAGGACCTGCCCCTACCCATCTCCGATGCCCTAATCCAGTGTCGGTCGGGTGTTTAAAGAATTTCTTTGTGCTAGACTCTGAGCCAAGAGGGTAGTAGTTCCTGCCCTCTGAGAGATCGTGGAGGTGAGCAGAACAGACTGGCTTTGAATCTGCCCCTCTAGCTCCTCAGTGTGGACACTACGAGCATGTGCTTATGCTGCTCCTGAACCAGTCTCCAAAGTAACTCCAGAGGAAGTGAAAGTAGGAAGCACTGCTTTTGCTTCATGGATGAAGAAAGCTGGACAGGTGGAGAGAGATCCAGTGACTTACCCAAGACTCACAGCTCACAGCTGACAAGTAGCAGAGCCAGCATCCATCCATTCATCCATCTATCTGTCCATCCATCATCCTTCCTTCCTTCCTTCCTTCCTTCTTTCCTTTCCCTTCCCCTCCCTCCCTCCCTCCCTCCCTCCCTCCCTCCCTCCCTCCCTCCCTCCTCCTCTCCTTCCTTCCTTCGAGTCAGGATTTCTCTGTGTAGGCCTCATTACCCTGGAACTCACTCTGTAGACCAGACTGGCCTCAAACTCACAGAGATCCTCCTGCCTCTGCCTTCCAAACACTGGGACTAAAGGCATGTGCCGCCACTGCCTGACAAGCCAGCATTCTTTACTTATATTGATATAGCAATTCCTTATGTAATTCAGGCTGGCCCCAGACTTACCATCCTTCTCTCTCGGGGTGGGGTGTGGGGTGACAGGCATGAGGCTCCACACCTGGCTAGAGCAGAGATTTTGATTTGTTCTGTGGAACTCTTGGTCTTCTGAGTTAGGTGAGTAGAGCCAGAACCTGAGGCACAGATGAGGCTGAGGAAGCTTCAGAGAGGAGTTAGTTCCCTAGGTACAGGCTTGCTTGCCCCCTCACACTCCTGACAGCAGGACAGTAAGGCTCAGAGGACTCTGTGTCATCTCCCTGTCTTGATATAACAGATGCTGTAGGAAGTCAGCCAGGGTAATTTCTGCCCATGCTCCCAGAGCACTGATTGAGCAGAGCCCTTTCCCCTTCTCTGCCAGGTCCATCAGACGTTATCTGTGGAACTGAACCAAGTATTGAAGGCTCTCAGCTTTCCAAAGAAGAAGTCTGCATTGCTGTCAGGTACCGTATGGACTTCCCAGTAGGAAAAAAGCCTTCCTTCCCCTGGATTCTGAGATAGGACCACCCACCTGGGCCGTAACTGTTTATCAACATTACTCCTCCATCTGGGTAGAAGATGGGGAAGGACGAAGATCTTAGTGTCAGGAATCTTCTGTTTCCAGCTGCCATACTACGATTCCTGCGGACAGCCTTGCAGCAAAGCTTTTCCTCTGCCTTGGTGGCCTTGGTACCCTCAGGGGAGCAACCACTGTCAACTCCTGAGGATGCTGTCCTAGCTCCACTGGGAACATCACAGGTGCTATCCCTGTTAATTGGGCTCCAGAACCTCCTGGTACAGGTAAGGCTGTTGCTAAGTGGGCCCCTGGCAATGGGAACTCCTCGGGACAGTGGAAAGGACAGCTTCTTCTCGGGAGACTAGTGCTTCTGTCAGAGCAACCTATGTGTCATGATCCTTGTATTGGAGATCTCTAGAGGAACAGAGCAGACAGAATGGATATACCATAAAAGGAGTCTGTTAGGTTGGCATACATGATACAGTTCTGATTCCAGTTGTGCCGTTCTCCATGCTGGAGAAGCTGAGAATCAGTCGGTACTTAATCGATGAAGCAGATGTCTCAGCCCGTTCTGATGCCGAAGGTCTAAAGCCGTGGTTCTCAACCTGTGAGTCAGCACTTAAACATCTTTAAGGATATGTGATCCCATGTTACAAAGTTCATCACAAGTTCATACATAAATTCAAATCATAAATTGAAATAGAAGTTTACAACAGAGAGTTTACATACATATCCATTAGGAGCAATGATCTGCCTAAACATCCATCACCTGTCTAGCTCCACAGGTTCACTGGAAGTTAAAAACCATAACTAAGTTTTTAGTGAAGTTTTGTATAGATAAACCCAGTCAATATTTTATCTTCTGTCTTAGAACCTGTAATAAATCATTAGTTACCTTTTTACAACTTTTGGTTAACTGTTTTACAACCTCTTGGAATGTCCTCTGAGTAGGAGAAAGTCTAGTTACTATCTAAGAGGAAATTAACTGGTGACTCATGGGAGACTGACAGAGTTCTCATTGCAGCTTTGACTATCAGAAAAGGATCTAATAGCAGTTCCACTATAAAAGAGCTTGATAATCATTGATATAATTTTAGGAATTCTTATAGGATCATCATTAAGAAGTCATCTATTCATCTATATAAAGCATAACTACGTGACAGTACATCTTTGTAGATCTGCAGAGATCTGCTCAAAAGTGCGGGCTAATACATAGTGATTGTTATATATGTTTAATAATAACAGGAAGAGCATATTAATAGCAGGAATCTTGCTGGGCAGTGGTGGCACACGCCTTTAATCCCAGCACTTGAGAGCAGAGGCAGGTGGATTTCTGAGTTTGATGCCAGCCTGGTCTACAGAGTAAGTTCCAGGACAGCCAGGGCTACACAGAGAAACCCTGCCTCAAAACAAACAAACAATAGCAGGAATCTTTCCTAAAATGAATTCTCTTGGGTCTTGCTTATAGAGAAAATCTGTTGCGGATTATAATCCGAAGCAGACCATCTCAGGAATATCACCTGCTAGCTATTAGCTTGTCCTATGATGACTCCTGACAGTCTTTGTACTGAACACAGCAAGGACCTTACCAACTGAACCATCTTCTCAACCCCAAATATCAGCTTTGATGCTGTTGAACACCACAACACAATATAGCTGGGATCTAGGGTGAGAATGGGCTTATTCCATGATCTGAAAGTTCAGCAAGGAACACAGATGAACACACTCTTAGAACTTCAGAAGGCCCTGGAGAGATGATTTAGCATAGTGGTTCTCAGCCTTCCCAGTGCTGCAGCTCTGTAATACACCTCCTCGTGTTGTGCTGACCCCCAGCCATAAAATTACTCCATCGCTACTTCATAACTGCAGTTTTGCTGCTTTTATGAATCATGATGTAGATAGCTGGTAATGCAGAATATCTGGTATGTGACACACTCTCCCACAAAGGGATTGAGCCCCACAGGTTGAGAACCGCTGGTTTAGCAGGTAAGAGCCCTGGCTGTTCTTCCAAAAGACCCACGTTTCATTGCTAGCACACACGTGCTAACACATGTGAGCACAACCCTCTGTAACTCCAGTTCTAAGGGATCTGGTGCCCTTTTCTGGCCTGCATAGATACCAGGCTTGTGTGTGGTTCATAGATGTATAGTATACATACAGACAAAACACCCATACATGTTTAAAAGAAAAGAATAATTGAAACAAAATTCACAGATAATCTGTTCAGCCCTACTCAGCAGACAGAGTAACTTGCCCAGGGTCGTGCAGCTGGTTTGAGACTAAACAAGGATTCAGCCATACTCACTTCTGCCCCACGCCCTCAGCCAACCTGCTCTACCACTGTCTAAAGAACAGGGTATAAGATTTTTGTTAAGTTGGCTTTTACCAACCAACTAGATGGCTCAGGACATAGGAGCTGTTGCCACCAAGTCTGATAACCGGAGTTTGTGGTGGAAGGAGAGAACTTTTGACTCCAGCGAGTTGTACTCTGACCCCCACAGGTACTTTGTGCCATGTGTGTGTCTTTCCCCCAAATAAAGAAAAGTAATTTTTAAAAACTAAGCCTTCTCTGGGAAATGGTAGAGTTGTCAGAATTCTTGGCTAGTTTGTATAAAGCCACAAACCAGGTGTGGTAGAACATCTGTGATCCCGGTGCAGGCAGCAGGAGGTTCAGAAGTTCAAGGGCATGCTCAGCTCCTTAGTAATCAGTCACCAGGCCAGCCCAGCTGTGTGCAAGGCCCCATTCCAAGACAGAACAGTTTTCATTGAGTGTGTAATCTCATCCTATAGCAGGAAGATTGAAAATTAAGATTAACCTGGGCTACATAGCACAAATCTGTCACCAAAAAGCCAAACAAGAAGAAAAAAAGAACAAAAATCAACTTTTATTCAGATTTAACTCACAACTGCTAAAATTCACCAATTGGAACTGTACGACTGTATGAGTTTTAACAAATATATGTCTTTTGTTTTTGGTTGTTTGGTCGTTTGGTTATTCAAGATAAGGTTTCTTTGTGTAGCCCTAGCTGTCTTGGAACTCACTCTATAGACCAGGATGGCCTCAGACTCACAGAGATCTGCCTACCTCTGTCTCCCCAGTGTCACTCATGTCCTCTCCATGATCCTTTACGAACGGTGATCTGGTTTTTTTTCACTACATTATTATCTGTCGTACTGCATCCTGCCTCTTCCGCTGCCTGTGCCTGGGCACGCTGGCACACTGCTCAGAGCAGGCAGAACCAAGTCTGAAACTGTGGTCCTCTCTGGGCAACCGTGTACCGCTGGAAGTTAGGAGTGGGGGTGGCATGAGTGGGGGGTGAAAGGGTGGTGTCCACAGGTCTACTTTTCCTTGAGGGTGCCTGCGCTCCAGGGGAATTAGTGGAGTCAGAGCCCAGGACAGCGAAAGCCAGTCACTTAGTCGGAGTGGGAGGGGTCTCAATGTGAGGGAGGGCAGGGTATACCAGAGGGGTTGGAAGGGAGAAGAAGGCCTTTCTTGGAGTTTTAGGTGCAGCTCTTTAAGGAGAAGGCCTTCCCAGCTGCGGTCCTTAATGAAGCAACTCTCTGAGACAATCCTTGCTTGTTCATAATGTTTTATTTGATAGTGGCTATAAATGCATACACTATTTGGGGCGAAACAGGGATTAAATAAATACCTTTTGCAGGAAGGAATAACCCGGGAAGGAAAGCTCATTGGCTGGAGGCTCACCTATCTAGATACATCATTAGCATGGAGGAGAACGCAGGTGTTTGTACATGCCCAGTGCCAGGTCCTCAATGGGGTGTCATGGTTATGTGTTCCAGAGCAGGGAGCAGCAGGGAGGGAATGACTCCACTCCTGCCGTTCTCAGCTCGGAGATTCCGGGTTTGAGCTCATTCATTCTTCCCATTTCTCATGCCTGTCTGGTAACAAGGCCCCCGCATGCCCCACATTTACCTTTTCTAGAATTTTGTATAATCAAAGAACATTTGGACTTACGTGTCTGGTTTCTTTCATTTAGCTTAATATTTTTGAGATCCACTTGTATTAGTGATTAATTTTTCATTGTGAGATGATATTCCTTTTACAGCTATACTACACTTTGTTTATCCATTCACCTATAAATAGAAAGTTTGGATTCCTAGACTGTGGGTGATTACTCTTTTTTTTTTTTTTTTTGGTTTTTCCAGACAGGGTGGGTGATTACTCTTAAAAAATTATTATTATTATTATTTTGGCATAAGGTTTTATGTAGTCCAGGCTTGCCTTGAACCTCTGATCCTCCTGCCTCTGCCTCCCAGTGCTGGAGTTTCAAGCATGCAGGGGACTCCCAGTTCTGAATAAAGTAGCTCTTTCTTGCTACTTTAGGACAAATTTGTATATGGATACATATTCATTCGTCTTGGATGAATACCCAGAAGTGGGATTGTTGGGTCAAATGATATTAGTAATGTCTGTTTCTCTGTAATGAGTTACCAGAAAGTGCACTCCTGCTAATCACCTCACAGTTCAGTAGATCTGAAGTTTGGGTGAGCTCACTTGGGTCTGCTACTTAGGTTAACCACGGCTTTGTGTGTTGTAATATTAGAAATCAAACCCAGGGTTCTCAGGTTCTTGGCAAGAGCTCTCTCTTTCAGCTTTTTAAGATTTCTCAAGTTATTTCTTATACGATTCCTCCATTTTCAATCCCACAATGACACATGAGATTCACACTTTAAGTCACTCCAATTCTTCTGCTGTTGAGCAGAGAGAACTTCTGAAAGTCTTTTAAATCTCAGCTCTTGTCGAGTGTTGTGGTTACTGTTTAGTTGTGTTAATTTGTGTCTTCCTACTGACTGGTGATAATGAATTTTTTTCATGTGTTTATTTTAAGTGATTTATTATTTTTATTTTATGTGCATTGGTGCCTGCATACATGTCTGTGTGAGGGTAACAGATCCCCTAGAACTGGAGTCACATAGAGTTGCGAGCTGTCATGTGGGTGCTGGGAATTGAACTTGCGTCCTCTAGAAGAGCAACCAATCAGTGAACTTCACTGCTGAGCCATCTCTCCATTCTGCATGTGGTTTGTTAGTTTAAAACATTGTTTGATCAAAGATTCTGATGTTTAAAAAAATAGTTGATTTAGACACTGGTTTAGACACACTGTGACATTTTCTGGTGTCTAATTGATGAATCTTTCAGTGGGTCCCAGGCTCAACTCTTTCAAAAAAGTTAAGGGGTTGGAGAGACATCAGTGCTTAAGGGCAGTCCCTCCTCTTACAGAGGACCTGGGTTCATTTTCCAGAACTCACATGGCTACTGACAACTATCTGTAACTCCAGTTCTCAGAGATCCAACACCTTTTTCTGGCCTCTGTGGGTACTGTATGCACATGTACGCTCCTACGCGCGCGCGCTCACGCACGCGCACGCGCGCGCGCGCGCACACACACACACACACACACAAATCTTTAGGGGCTAGAGACATGGTTAAGATCACTGGCTACTCCGGCAGAGGATCAGCAGCCAAACGGTTTTCACAACCATTTATAACTCCACTTCTATGGGCTACAACACCCGCTTCTAGGTTCTGAGGACCTTGGGCACACGTGTAGTACATAGACATACATATAGGCAGAACACTTTATACACAGGCACACATGTAATGCATAGACATACATATAGGCAGAACATTTATACACATAAAGTAGAAGTATATAAATCTTTTTTAAAAAGCTTGTCACACAGTTGTGTGGCTGGGTCTTCATATGGAACTCCTTGCAGAAGGAGCGGGGTGGGGGGCCGTCTCGGACTGTTGCAGGAGCAGGGGCTGTCTCTTGACTCTGTTGCCTGCCTCTGGGACTTTCCCCACCACTGGGCTTCCTCAGTAGATGAGCCAGGTCTCACTGTAACTTCATACACCAAGGTGGTGGGGAGGAGGAGGTGGGAGAAGGTCTGAAAGGAGAGGAGGGAGAGGAACTGGTTGGGATGTAAAATAAATAAATATATATATATTTAAAGGCAAACGTGCTGGTAGTGGGGTGCACACCTTTAATCCCAGCACTCAATAGGCAGAAGCAGGTGGATCGCTCTGAGTTGGAGGCCAGCCTGGTCCACAAATCAAGTCCAGGATAGCCAGAGCTCTGTTACACAGATAAATTCTTGTCTTGAAAAACAAACCACAATAAGGTGAATGTAACTAGACTAGAGAAAAAGCCAGTTTGTTACAGCTAGGTGCCAAGTTGTGGCCTAATCTTAGCACTTGGGAAGAAGCAGAAGCAGGAGGTTTAACACAGTTTGGGGCCAACCTGATCTACACAGTAGAATCTCCACCAGCCGGGTGTATAATACCTGTTTCAAGAAAAATAAGAAAATGTGCTTTACAAAGCCTGTTACTTAATATTAGCATTGTGCTCTGTACATGACCGATGACTCTAACAAGCACTTTCATAGTATCTACAGAACTGTATTCCATATCTGAAAAACCAAGCCTAAATAACTAAAAAACTTTGTCTTTGTTAAAACTAAACCTCGTGTGTGTGTGTGTGTGTGTGTATGATGATGATGATGGTGGTGGTGGTGGTGGTGATGATCATGATGATCCTAGAGTTTGAAGCCAGCCTGGACTACATGTCTCAGAAGAACAAACAAATCCTGACCCTAATTCTGTTTTGTTTTTTTTTCCAGAAAGACCTCTGTTATCTCAGGCTTGTATTGGCTGTCTGGAAGCCTTGCTCGATTACTTGCATGCCCGGAGCCCAGACGTCGGTAGAAACCTCTGTTTTCTCATTTTCTCATGATCAAGATTAGAGGGAATCTTACTGTCCCAGTGATTTGACAACACTGCAGAGGACGATGCCATGTCCGTCATCAGATATGGACACTGAGGATCAGAGTATTCAAGTGACCTACGCTGGTCACAGTGCTCTTAAAAGCAGAGGCCTGCCAGCTGCCCACGTCCATGACCTACAGTCATGTGATACTTCCCCTGAGAGTTTCTATGGGTGGTCTGAAGTCCAGGCAGGAGACCTCACGAACCCAGCCCGTCCGTTTTTTTTTTATAAGCCAATAGGAAAACTCCTCTCGGGCTTGCTCCTGGGTCTCTGGAAGAACAGCACTAACCAGCTGAGGACTGATGTGTCTTGCAGCGCTCCACGTGGCCTCCCAGCCCTGGAATCGGTTTTTGCTGTTCACCCTCTTGGATGCTGGAGAGAATTCCTTCCTCAGACCTGAGATACTGAGACTTATGACCTTGGTAAGTGCAGAAAGGATAGGTCTGTGGCTGGAAGATATCAGCAGGGTGTTGCTAAGGTGCTCCAAAACATGATGGTATTTCAGCTGACCTTCATCTTCAAAGAGCAGAGGGGGTTGTGTGACCTTCACCCTACAAGAGACCTGCCCAGGGTTTTCCTGTGAATAGCAGCATCTATCCCGAGGACACATTTTTCTCTTCTTTCTTTCATGAAACAGTGACCAGGGATGTTGTAATATGACAGACAGGCCTAGGTACTGAGAATGTTCATGAGCCACATGTCTGCCTCCAAAGGTCCCTTATTTATTTATTCTAGAAAGACAAGTAAACGAAGAGTTAAATTTGATACCTTGAATGATAGACTATTTGGCACATAGTAATTCTTGTTGAATAGAGAACAGAAGAATAAGCTCACGGGTGCCAGCAAAGCTCACCCACAGTAAATAAATCAGAGGTCGATGTGAAACACAAAGGAAGACACTTGCTCTTGTGAAGGGTAGGGGCTGTCAGCTTGAGGCTTAAAGGGTTACTAGGCAGAAGGAGACAGTATTACAGGGATGAAGTGATGAAGTAAGAGGAGTAGAGCCAAGAGTACACAGAGGAGTTATAAGGACCACACACAGTTCATCTCAGCCATGAGTTTACAGTGCAAGGCTGAGGGAGTAGGGAGCCTGGTGAGGTCTCTAAGGCCAGCTCTCTCATGAGCTCGGTCTACCTTCTCTGCCGTTTTCTCCTGTGAGACAACCCCACCCACTCTCACCGGTGCAGAGCTTAAAAGCAGGACTCTGGGCTTAGAATAGTGTTTCCAGCTCACTGCTGGTTACAGCAGTCCACAGAAAATGTCTCCTCTAATTGTGGTCATTTGGGGCTTTTATTCCTGGGCTAGTTCGTGCAGTACCAGAGCAGCGGTGTCCTCTCTCGTGAAGAGGTGGGTCTTATTTTGCAAAGTGCAGCTTTGGTTGACCTGTCAACTCTCTCAAACGATACACTCCGGGCCCTGCATGGCTTCCTCCTGCAGGTGAGTGGAAAGGGGATGCAGTGTATGAGGCTAGACCCTCAAGACCATCTTCTCTGTAGAAGGTGGAAGCTCTGGCCACTGAAGCCACTGGGAAATCAAGAGTATGGGAGGTGGGGACAGTTAGAAAGGGCATAACTTTCCTGTCCCTTCTCCTACAGGTCCAGAGCATGGGTCTCCTAAATGACCACAACATGACTAAGACCTTGCAAGCCTCCTTGGAGGGCCTTTGCTCCCGCACCTTCCCTGCCCAGCCACACTTTCAAGACATGCTGTATCCTTTCTTGCAGCTGCAGGCTTTGGCCCAGGCAACATCACCAAGGCTCAGAGACTGTAGCAGTATGCTTTCCTTAGTTCAAGTAGGGAGGGGTGGTGGTTGATAAGTCCCTAAAAAAGCCTGGGGTTGAGACCATGATAGCACATATCTGTATATCCCAGCACTTAGGAAGCTGAGAATAAAGCCCGGGCTGTCCTGGTGGCCAGTGTTCCCTAGGTTAGCACTTGCTCACTTTATAGTGTTGGTGTGTGTAGAGGAGGAGGACTTCTTAGCTACACTGGCTACTCCCTGGCTATCTTGTCTTTTCATGGAGCAGTTCTCTGTTATATGCCAGCTGCTGGTCCCAGTTTTGCTATCCGTGCCATCAATATTGAGGCACCCATGCTCTTTTCTGAGCATTCCTGCCCTTCTGGGGTTCTGTGATATTCCCTCCCCTATCCCTTCAGCTCCATTTCTCTTTTATTCTCCTCTCATGTTTCATGCCAGCTGCCTCGGAGGTGTGTCTGTTTCCCTGACTCACATCAGAGATTGAGCCTCGGGACATAAAGGCCCAGAAACAGGGGGTGGGGGGAAATGAGACCTGCAGACAGATTCGGGACATAATTGTTGAGGGGGAAAACAGTATTAGGCCTTTCTCTGGAGCTGTTTTACTCCACAGTGGAAATGGAATCAGGAAATAAAATAATGCATTAACATTCTTGTGTGGGCTTTCACTGTGAACTCATCCTCCTGGAACTTGTTCCTCAGCTACTCCGTTGGACACTAGCTTGTTTCAGTAAATGATGGAGACAGACAGTGGAGAGCGACAGCATTTAAGAGCGTGTGCAAAGTGCCTTATAGTTGTACATAGAGAACATGAAGAACCCCTGAGCTGGGAAGGACCCAACCTCAAGGGGCCCAAGCCCTGTGGTTGGACCTTTGAGAGGCACTTCGCCTCAGGTGGACTCGGGGAGAAGTATAAATCTCAGGGAAAAAATAATCAAACCCCCAGTCTGACTCCCCGAGTAAACCCACTTCAGCTCTCCTGGCTCAAGCCAGCCCTCTCAAAGCCCTTTTCTATACTCACATGGGCAATGGTCATTTAATGTCTACAGTCGCCGGCTGCTGGCACACAACCCTGCCCACATCCGTCTGTGTGGCTGGGCTTTGCGTTCTAACTGGCCGCTCCACCTGTCTCCCCGGATCTAGCTGTCCTGACACCCTCAGTCCCCACCCCGAAGCAAGACAGAAGACGTATGAACAGACGAAGAACTCTGGTTTAGAAATTAGTGGACTGGATGGGAAAGTAGGGGGTGGCCGCGCTCCACACTGCGGATTCTGCTAGTTCCTTAAAAAAGTTCTTCGGATCTTGCGAACTGAGGTTTAAAATTGACTCGGAGGAGATGTCAGGCATTATACCTAAAGCGCCGGGCAGCCAGGGTTTCGGGCCGGGGTTTGCTGACGCACTTTAAGCAGGGGTAAAGGCCCCATCCGTAACTTAACTTCCTCCAACTCCACTAGAACCGAGATCATCAGCGCGCCCAGCGCCGCCTTCCCTAAGACCACGCTGCTGCTGACAGCTACAGCGCCAGGCGCCCGAGCGCAGCGGGGGCGGGGCCGGAAGTGAGGTCAGCGGAGCGCGGCGGTCGCGGCCCGGTCTCATTGGTCAGGAGCAGCGCAGTGGGTGGGACGGCCGCTCGTGGGTCTCCTAGCGCTGCCGGCCAGGTGCTCTAGAGTTCCGCGCCTTGCCTGAGTTTGGTGCTTTCGGCTGCACGCCGTGGGGCTGCTCTCTGCTCCTTGCAGCGTCGGCCCGGGTAGGTGGTGGTGGGGCTGCCGGTCTGTACTGTAGGCTTCTTGGGAGGGGAATGCGGAGCCCCCTGCACAGTGTGCGGGTTTCGGGACTCGGACACCTCCTAGAAGGGCTCGCTGGCCCCTCCGAAGCCCCAAGGCGGGAACCAACCTCCGCCCGACCACTATCACTGGCTCTACAAGACGAGTTCGGTGTCGCTTGCCGAGCCTGAAAGAGCGCTGGGGATGCTCGGGACAAAAGCGAGATTTAGAGGCCGAAGAGTAGAGTAACAGTAAAGAAAACCAGACCTGTCCCCCGCGGTCCGCTACTTTGCTTTCTCACGTTTGTCCTGCTTGAGTTATCCTAGGTTGTCTGGTAAACTTCTGCTTCCCTAAGTTTTGCTGTGGCCTGGTTCAGGCTCCCTTGGGTTCTGGAGCGTGAGGCGGAAGGTTGACGGTCCTGGATGATCTTGGAGTCTTTCTGTAGATTTTCTGTCCCGTCTTCTTGGGAACAGGGGTTCTCTTAACGGTCTCTCAAATTCTGGGGTGGGTTGTGGCCAGCTTTGATATGAGGTGCCCTGTGCTTATTTAGAGAAAAGAAACAGTGCAGTGAACTGAGAGTAAGACTTTTGGCTCAGTCTAGGAACAGCTGTAAGATTCTGAATAGTCACTTTTTTTTTTGTCCCTCCGTTTCCACATTAGTAAAACTGGGTATCATCTGATTATGAGGCCTCCGTTGACTGTCATCCATCCCATTCATCCATTTTGGAGTTTTAGACAAGGCCTAGATTAGTCTCAAACTTAAGGAAATTCTCCAGCCTCAACCTCTCAAGTAGTGGGATTAAAATCATGAGCCACTACTCCTGGCCCCTACTTATTAGTGTTTTACTTGACCAAATCCTTCTTATCTTTAAAAAAAACAAACAAACAACAATTGTGTATGTGTTGATGTGTGTACACCTTGGTGTGTGCATGTGGAGGCCAGAGGTTGATGCCAGGTATCTTTCTTAATTGCCCACTTCCCTGATTGTTGAGACAGGGCTTTTCACTGAACCTGGAGCCCCTAGATTCAGCCAGACTAGCTGGCCAGCAAGCCCCAGGGATCATTGAGTCTCCAGCTCCTCAGCTCCAGGACCACAAGCATGCACTGTGTCCAGCTTATAAATGATTCTGGGGATCAGACTCAGGCCCTGGTTCTAACTTTACCAACTAAATCATCTCCCCTTACCTGACTTATCCTTTATGCTTGTATGTTTGTGATTGTCTCTGACCCATTCAAAGGATAAAGTACAAGTTCAGGGAGTTTGGTTTGCCATATTTCTTGGGTTTGTGTTCTCAGCTCTGGAACTGCAGGGAACATTGATCAGTAACGGTGGGCCGTTGTTGGACTCGGAACAGATGCTGTGTGTGGTTCCCAAGTGAATGGTTGTAGTCTCCAAGTCTTCTCTGTTCCCCTTCCCATCCTGTGCCCCTTCTTTCGGATGTCAGAAGTTGGAGAAGGAGGGAAACCACACAAGTCTTACATACCTTTTCACTGCCTGAGACTCTTGGCTGATGTCCTCTTAGAAGGCTAGGGCAGGGATTTGAAAGGAACATTATTGCACAGCCAGCCCCTTTCTCCAGACAGAGTACATTGTTAAGACCTGCCGCTCTGCATCAGGAAAGGGAGCTCCTATGTCCTATTTTATAGGACGCTATATTAAGGAATCTATAGCTTAGAGGACTGGAGCACTTGCCCAGTAACAAAGGCAGATGTAGTCAAGACTCCAGCCTAGAGCTCTAGCCTCAATCCCTATCCAGTATTGTAAGCACTGCTAAAGTGTCCCCATTATCCTGTAATCCTGTAGGCCTGTATTTGCTAGTCAGCAGCCCTGGCTAGATCTTAAGGGCTTCCTAGAGCTGGATGCGTGGTATTTGGAGACTGGGCCATGTCTGTGGAAGTGTGTTTTCACTGAATTCATTCCTCCCCCACCCCCCCACCCCCATCTTTGGGTTGTTCCTCTAGCTCCAGAGTCTCAGATATGGACCTTCCTCAGTTCCTGGCAGCCTTCTCTGTCCTACTGTTGTCTGGCGCAGAAGTCACAGGCACCCTGAAGAGCACTCTGGACCCGAGCCTCAAGATTTGTATCTGTTTGGGGTTTGAGTGGGGAGTGAGTTAGCTGACTTTGAAGGGCTGGTAAGTGAGATCTTTCAGCATCCATAACTCCTTGGGGGAATTCCAGGGATGAGCAGACAGAGTTGGTAAGAATAGGAGGGAGGAGGAAACAAGCTCTGGCCAGACTGAACATGTCAGTTTGCTCCTGAACCTGTTCCCTGTATGTTCGACCCATCTCTCAGCTCTGCAAAGGCTTAGAACTGTACATGTGGGTATCTGGCTGAGGCCTCACACAGGACCTCCAGAACTTTGGATTACCAGCTTATCTTGACTGGTCCTCTGAGCCATACCTTACAATCCAAAGATGAGACAAGACCATCCCTGGTTTTGAAGCATCTATAGAGCCAGAAAGTATGTGTATTAGTTACTGTTTGTTGCTGTGAAGAGAAAGAAACCATGACCAAGGTCGCTTATAAAAAAAGTATTTGGTTGGGGGCTTGCTTGTAGTTTCAGAGGGTTAGTTCTTGATCATCGTGATGGAAAGCATGGCAGCAGACAGACAGGCAGCCTTGGAACAGACAGGCAGCCTTGGAGCAGATAGGCAGCCTTGGTGTAGACAGGCAGCCTTGGAGCAGACAGGCAGCCTTGGAGCAGGCAGACAGGCAGCCTTGGAGCAGACAGGCAGCCTTGGTGCAGACAGGCAGCCTTGGAGCTGGAGCAGCAGCTGAGAGATTACATCCTGATCTGTGGGTGGGGGGGCAGAGAGAGACACTGGGCCTGGTGTGGGCTTTGAAACCTCAAAGCCCTTCCCCAAAGTCACACCTCTGACAAGGCCACACCTCCTAACCCTATCTCTCCCTCACTGAACACTACCTCCTTTAGAGAACCCCTACTCATCCTCCCCTGCTCTGATGGAAGCCCTGTCCTGCTGTGAGCTGCCCTGCTTCCTGTCACATCTGGGAACTAAACATTTAAATACGAGCCTATGAGGGCTAGTCTCATTTAAACCAGCACAGCATCCACACAGATGGCCTTGTTCTTGTGCTCGGAGGCTCTGATGGATGGATACAGGAGGTCTTGGGAAGTGCAATGTACTGCGGACCTACTGAGCAAGGTCTGAGAACTGAAACCCCAGGAGAATGGTTGGGCCATGTCCGGCTGATGCTACAGTTGAAACAGATTGCTGGAGGTTCTGGAACAGTGAATGATTATGAGAGAGGACAGGGAGACACAGGAAGCAGAGAGCAGGTGCCTGGTTTGGAGTGTTGGGCTTGGTCTCTTTTCTGTGTGTGGAGTCTTTGAGATCTAGAGAAATGGTACATTACAGGACCTATGTATGTCCCAGCTGTGGCCATCCAACTTTGGTGGCACAGGTTAGGAATGCATGGGCCCTCTGCGTCAGGGCCATTGAACTGGTTTTTGTGCTAGCTCCTTAACTTGCAGCTTCTCAGACAAGAAGATGTTTGAGGTGAAGCGGAGAGAGCAGCTGTTGGCGCTGAAGAACCTGGCACAGCTGAATGACATCCACCAGCAGTACAAGATCCTCGATGTCATGCTTAAGGGACTGTTTAAGGTGTGTCAGGAAACAGGGCAGCTCACAGCAGGACAGGGCTTCAGTTGGAGCATGGACTAAGGGGTCTCTAAAGTGGACAGTGTTCAGCAAGGGAGTGAACCGTATGTAGAAGAGTCAGAATCGAATTCAGGTAACTGGGGCTGGAGCTAAGTTGTGAAGGTCTCCACAAAGCCACTTAGCCAAGATGGGGTTCCTTCAGGTGCTGGAGGACTCCCGGACAGTGCTCGTTGCTGCCGATGTGCTTCCAGACGGGCCCTTCCCCCAGGATGAGAAGCTGAAGGATGGTATGGTCTCCCCAGCACTGCCCTTGGCTCCCCACCCCCTGGGTAGTTTCCAGCTATTCTTTCTCTGTTCTCATCACTCTGTTCCCTGGGAGTATCCTTTGTGATACCTGAGTCATGGGCCCGGGGTGGATAAGGGCCCAGCGTGGTTCTCTAATTATTTCTGGGGTTCAGAACCGGTTTCTCTGCCCTCAGCAGGTATTCCTTTATGGACAGGGGAACTAGAGAAGAGTCTCTGCCTACTACCACTCTAGGGGACAGGACAGAGCCTTTTTAGGAAGGCAGATGGGGATTGTTCAACATCTGAAGGAGAAATGACCAGGGCCTATCAAATAGCTGAGCCAAAGTGTGATTACCAGCACTCTTTACTACCTTAACCCCTTTCGGACAAGGTGAGAGAGACAGGTAAGGTGAAGGGCTGTTTCATGACCCTGCCCTTCCTGCAACAGCTCCTCCTCAGTGGTTTGCCTCTTCATGCCTACTAATGGATCACAGTTTTGTTTTTCTCACTATGTAACCTTGGCTGTCCTAGAACTTGATACGTAGACCAGGGTGGTCTCATACATTGAGATCTGCCTGCCTCTGCTTCCAAGTACTGGGATTGAAGGCCTGACCTAACCAATCACAGTTTAGCAATAATAGTTCTTAGAGTTACTGAGAGAAGGGAGCAGAGGGAGCAGCTTGTGCATGAATAGTGACGCTTTACAGGTGTCACCCTCATGCCTGATGGAAGAACACGTTATCTGCCTTGGCTCTTCTTTCTCAACCAAACTGATTCTTAAGTTCTCTGAGCGTCAGGATTATTCTGAAGTCCAGAGGTCCACGGCAGATCTACATACCAACCTGGCAGATCTTTGGCTTTTGCTTGCCTCCCTGGGGTGTCTGGGTCCTCTCTGCACCAGGAGTGCAAATATAACTACTCTTCATTCTTCCTGGGTCTCGGGGACTTATCACTAGAGTGAACATGCTAACCCCAGTGCAAACTGACCTGTTGACCTCCTTAGAGGAGGGAAAGCAAAATGCCAAATGGCTGTAGGTAAGCTAATGTATTGTTAATTTCCTAGTTTAGATACACTGGTATAAGATTATGGTGTTAGACAGAGCAGGGTGAAAGAGTTTTATGTTGTAGTAAATATGTCTAGATGATTTCAAAATAAGCCAGAAGTGGGGGCACACACCTATAATCCTAGCTTTTAGAAAAAAGATCATGAACTCAAGGCCAACCTGAACTACATACTGAGTTTTAGGCTAGCCTTTGGCCACATTAAGACACATAAAGACATAAAGAGAGAGAATAAGCCCTTAACAGAAAAGTAAAGCTAGTTACGGTGCCACGCACCTGTAATCCCAACACTTGGGAGGCAGAGGCAGAAGCAGGGGTTCAAGGTGATCCTTGGTTTCATTGTAAGTATCAGGCCCACTTGGGCTGCATGAGACCCTCTGTCAAGCAAAACAAAATAAAATTAAATGGAAAAAATATATATTTACATACACACATACATGCGTGCATGGATGCTTGCACAAACACCCCCCTCCCCACCAGCTGTTCTTAAACTCAGAAATCCACTTGCCTCTGCCTCCCAAATACTGGGATTAAAGGTGTGTGCCTCCACTACTTGGCTAGAAAGAATACTTTAAACAAAAACACTATAATTCTGACCCTTCTAGCAGCCATCCTGACAGAGCTGACCTTGTACAGTTAACACTAAGACGAAGCTCCATACACTTAGCTCCTGCCTGGGTATCTGCCTCTGTATAAAACAGTTCCCATCTCTGATTCTCAAAGTAAATTCATCCTTTTTCAAAACAAGGGAATACCTAGGGTTTTATGTAGCCCAGTCTGGCTCCATAACTGTAGCAAAGGATGACATTGAACCCCTTTGTACTGTCCAGTGCACTACGGTGCCTGAGTTCTGAAGATGAGTCCTCTAAGCTCCCACATTGTGAGGTTAAACAAATACCCTAGGTTTGCAGGCCAAGTTTTACACTCATTAGCTGCTGTGTCCTGGTTTGCTTCCTGTTCTGTGATTAAACACTTTGACCAACTAGGGAAGGAAAGGTTTGTTTGTTGTTGCTTAGAGATTACAGTCCATCATTGAGGGAAGCCAAGGCAGCAACTGACAGACCGTGGAGGCGAGCTGCTTACTGGCTTGTTCCACATGGATTGCTCAGCCTGCTTTCTTGTATAAGCTCAGGGTGGCCCACTCCACAGTGGGTTGGGTCCTCCCACATTAATCATCTCTCAAGAAAATGGATGTAGATATATGGCCACAGACCAGTGTGATGGAAACAGTTCCCTGATTAAGTGTTCCTTCCCAGATGACACTCGCTTATGTCAAGCTGAAAAAAATAAAAATCCAACAAGAAACAAACCCCTAACCAACACAATCTGTAAAACAGGAACAGCAGCTATCTCTCCCTATAACTAAGTCCATTAATGGGATATAAGGCCCTAGTGCACAGTGCATATGCAGTGAACAACCTGTGATCAATGGCTGCCATGCCCTTCTCTGATTGGTGGGTTTAGTAGATACCTCCATCCCTGGAGGAGGTCTGGGGTCAGCCAGGTAGACAAGAGGAGAAGAGCAACTACCCTGAAAACTCACTACAACCCTCTTACCAGCTTTCTCCCACGTGCTGGAGAACACAGCCTTCTTTGGTGACGTCGTACTGCGCTTCCCAAAGATTGTACACCACTACTTTGACCATAATTCCAACTGGAACCTCCTCATCCGCTGGGGCATCAGCTTCTGCAATCAGACAGGTGTCTTTGACCAGGGTCCCCACTCACCATCTCAACCTGGTAAGGACTGTTAAGAGGGCTGGGATCCCTGTCGGGCGGTGAGCTGGGAGCCTCAAATCCGTATGTGGTTGGCCCTGTAAGTTACCCTAGGTACTTAATGTGTTCTGTGTCAGGGCACTTTGGGTCATAGAGGCCTAATTTCAAGGGGTTCTGTGTTGACTTGAGGACCCCTGGGGATTGTTTCTGGCCCATATCTGCCTAGGCTCTGAGGCTTACGATCCTGCATGGTGGAATGGTTCTCTAAGCTCGGCAGTGGTGGCATACACCTTTAATCCCAGCACTTGGGAGGCAGAGACAGGTGGATTCCTGAGTTTGAGGCCAGCCTGGTCTACAGAGTGAGTTCCAGGACAGCCAGGGCTATACAGAGAAACCCTGTCTCGAAAAACCAAAAAAAAAGGAATGGCTCTCTAGTAATCAGGGAGTATCAGAAGAGTATGACTAACTTTTTCATCCACAGATGGCCCAGGAGCTGGGGATCAGTGAGAAAGATTCTGACTTCCAGAACCCATTTAAAATAGACCGGACAGAGGTGAGCTTCTGGGGCCCTTGACTGTTGCTGTCTGGTGGGCATGGGAGGTGGGGCCTGCAGGGACTTTAGACTTGGAACCAGACAACCAATGAGTATGGGTCCAGAAACCATTACTCGAGTGACTGACGGTTTTGGCAAGTCACTATTCCTCTCTGAATGTTGTACACCAAAGCTGGGGTAAGACGGAGATTGGGGAGATTCCTGAGGCTATGAACATCCTCATCTCATTGCACAGTATGTACCCAAGGTTACGAGTGTCAGAGTGACCAGGTGAGGTCAGGTCACGTTCTTCCCTGCTTCGAGCCTCTGGTACTAGTACACTGGGGCTTCTGTTCTCACGCCTACACAGCCTCTAATCTAGAGTTCTAAACTTGGCTCTGGGGGCTAACAGCTGCAGCTTGAGAAGACAGATGGTGACACATATAGGGAGAAGGAATCAGAGGGAGCAGGGCAGGCCAATGAGGACAGGAAGGAAAGGCTCCTCCTGTGGGTGAGAAACTGAAATTCTTCAGATCACAACTCACACCTGTGTAGAGACAGGTGTTGAGTCTGTGACAGGCTTGAGATTCTACTTGTTTGCAGGCTGACAAAGTAGCCTACTATTGTATAGATGCCAGCAGGTCATAGACAGTTTTCAGTACAGCAAAAGCAGTAGCTACACTGTTAGGCTTTTTGTCTTGGGTCCCCTTGTTCTTCCACGTTTTTACATGGAAGGGCCAGGCAGATGTTGTGCATGCAGTAAGCTTGCATTATTATACCTACAGACCACTGTGCTTGGGAAATTTGACATCTTCATAGTGAATCTATGCTTTGTCAAAGAAAAGATACCTCATCCTTACAAGATTAGTCTCTTTGCAAAGTAATCCTGAAAAGATAGTCTGGATAAAGAGTTGCTAGAAGGAGATATGGTGGTACTTAACTATAACCCCACCACTCAGGAGGCTGGAGCAAGAGGCCACCTGTCTATGTAGTGAATTTGAGGCTAGCCTGGACTAAAACTGCCTTAAAGCAAAGCAAAAATAAAATCAATAAAACAAGAGAATTTACCAGATTTTGCATTATTAGGTACTCAGTAAGAATGTAGGACGGTACCCAGCAGCATTGGAAATTGCTTGCTGCATAGCCTCCTGCCTGGTTGATCTGACTGAGGCAGTGACTGAGTCCGTTCAGTTTGTCCCATGTCACTTACTGAGGCTGCAGTCATATGCATTGTTTTGGGTTTGTTGATTTGAGTTTTGAGACTGAGTCTTACTCTGTAGCCCAGGTTGACCTTAAGCCTTAGCCTTCCTTCCCAATGCTGGGATTACAGGCTCAAACTACCACACCCTTGTTCTGAAGATGAGGATGAGGCCAGCCTGCAGGACTGACTTCAGTTACCATGTTCTTCAGGGTCCCTAACTCAAACAGGTATTACTTAAATCTTGAGACTAGGATGTCTCATTTGGAACCATTACACTACCATCTAAAAATCAATGTATTATCTATTACACCCATCTAAAATTTAGATTTTTAACTACCAGTTTTACTAAATGTATTTGTTAATCATTGTAGGAAGCAAAAGATGGGCCCAAAGCAGCAGTCATCCACCATGGGTCGATATGTCCCTGGGCCTTCCTCTCCCACTTTATGCTTTAAGTCATCAGTACGTTGTTTGGCCAAGTCCTGGGGATATTTAAGTGCAGAATGTTAGCCTCTGTTGCCTTGTGTGGTATAATCAAGGCTGCTCAGACATTAAGAATAAAAGATAGTTTATCTTCAAGAGTAAAACAAAGTCATGCCATCCTTTGTATGCGCAGGTACTCTGAGGAGCTAGCTACCTTTGACAGTGTGGAACACAGGACAGTAGTTCATTATTGACTGTGTCTGTGTGAGTTTTCCCATCCTGTGGATGAGAGTTACACACCCAGTGATAGTTAGTGGTACCTGCCACTGGATCGGTCTCCATGTCTTCTAGAGACTTACGGCATCCCCAGTGCTTGCCTTCTTGCTGAATGATTCATGTGTCCCCTCCTGATACCTATAATTTAACTGTTCTCTAGTTACCTCCCTCGTTCACCTAGACATTCTTTCAGAAGGTTCAGATGACCGGTATTTTTACATGGTTATAGAGCAGATTGTGGTAGGTAGCACACACATACACACAGAATCCCAGCAGTTTGGGAGGTTGAATGGGAAGATCCCTTGAGCCCTGGAATTTGACACCTGGGACAAAATCCAGGGGAAGCAGCTTTCAGCATTCTCTCCCAGTGGTCACAGAAGATGTATTTAATTCCCCAGCAGCCAGTCATAGCAAGAGCCTCCTATGTCACCTCCCTTTGTACTGGGAGCCAGTTACACGAGTACCCTGTGTCTAACTAGTACCCAAACCCAAGCTGCTGGAAGGAAACAGCACAAACCATATTGATTTCTCAGACGTGGAGAACAGTGAACCACTCGTCCTGATTAAGACTGTGGTTTGCAGCTGCCAGTCAAGGCCCAACTTTAGATACGTGGCTTTTAAAAGACAGCAACCAGGCCTGCAACTCTTTCCCTGGGTTTTGTTATTGTTTCCTTGTTTGTTTTGAGACAGGGTTTTATGTAGCCCAGGCTAGCCTCAACTGCTGATCCTCTTGCATTTACCTCCGAAGTTGCAGAACTGCAAGCATATCCCACCACTACTCATGGCCACAGCTGCAATGCTAACTCATTTCTGTTCAACACCTTAGTTTGTATCCTAGCCGAACCACAGTGAGCCGTGCCTGACTGTTTGTATCTAGCAGAACCTCTGAGGTTCCTGTTAAGCCAGTGCCTGTTTTATGCAGCAAGGGTATAGTTTTCCCCATCAAAGTAGTGGCTGCTACTTCCAAATGGTACACTTCTCAAGGCTGCTTGGTGTAATCATAACTGAGAAGTACCCTGGGCAAGACCTTGAACCAGGTGGACCCAGTCAGAGGCACGCAGGGTCTTGCAGAGGTTATTTTCGCCACAAGGGGGCAACAAGGAGATGCTTAGTTTCTGCAGGTGGACTTTTCTCATCCTGTGGTTGGTCATACATGCCTCCTGTTACACAGGAGGTTGAGTCAGAAGTGTAATGTTATCAGAATATGCTCTTGGATGTGACCATCAGAGCAACGTGATTTCCTTCTCTTTGCCTGGGGATGACCCTGCTAGTTTACTAGACTGGGGCTTGAACCCAGGGCTTCACAGATAATATACAAATGGTTCCCAGCCTGCCCACTTTTATATTCAGCAAGGACCTCTCTACTTACAGCAGCCTCAGAAAATTCTCTCTTACCTTTCTTTCTTTCTTGCTCTCTTTCTCTCTTCCTTCCTTTCTCCTTCCCTTCCTCCCTCCCTCCCTCCCTCCCTCCCTCTCTCCCTCCTTCTCTTTCTTTCTTTCTTTCTTTCTTTTCTTTCTTTTCTTTCTTTATTGGTTTCTCAAGACAGGGTTTCTCTGTACAGCCCTGACTTTCCTGGAACTTGCTCTGTAGACCAGGTTGACCTTGAACTTAGAAATCAACCTGCCTCTGCCTCCCAAATGCTGGGACTAAAGGCATTTGCCACCATCACCCAGCTGAAGATTCTTCTTGAGATAAGAGTGATAGATATCTGGGAGGTGAATGGATGTCTGGTTGGATTTGTCCTATTAGTTGGGCATTCCACTAGCTGTCTGACCTGAGTCATTTCTGTCTCTGGACCACTCTAGGGACTCCCCCCCCCCGCCTTCCCATAGGCATGGACTATTCACTCGGCAGATAGGTTATGCCACAAGGTGGCACTCTTAGTTTGCTTTTACCTTGATCACATGTTTGTTAATTTTGTCCTAAGAATATATAAAAGGGCATATTTCACACCTGAGTTTTGAATACTTTGTGTTTATATATTCTAATGAGCCCATTTGTTCATTTTGTCAAAAATGTTCACTGAATGCTGTTGAGACCCATGAGGGATTCTGTGTTTGGGATATAGTGGAACACAACACCCAATACCAACATTCCATCTTCACGAAACATGCTGTTAGAGGTGTCAGGCACAAAGTGGATGACCAAGGAGGAGAAGCACAAGAATAAATTAGTACAAAATTATAAGGAGGGTACTAGTAAGGGGGCAGATGGCACTGAGGAGGCAGCCATAGGTCTCCAGGGCAGTGGTAGCAGAGCAAATGAGACACCACAGACAGGGCTAGAAGGAGCATTCTGTGCCTAGGCCAAAGCACGGGCAGAGGTCTGTAAGAGTGTGGCCATGGGTCTCACTGCTCAGAGAGACAAATAGACACAGATGCAGGTTTGAGAGTTTATTGGCTGTAGAGACCAACAGGAGCTTAGGGTTGGTGAGACTTCTGCAAAGGGTAGATGAAGAAGTGTCAGGACCTGGGCTTGAGGCTGAAGGTGCCCCCCACCCCCTGTCCCCTGCCCATCTCTGCTTGCCAGCACTTGTCACTCATGCTCTGCCAGTGTGACTTCTGACCCTCTCTGCTCCTGTGTGCTCCCTCTCCTGGTGACTGCTGTTCACTGGACAGGCAGTACCTGTTGTCTGCGACGCCAGGCTTGCTTCCTTCCTGAAGGGTGTATGAGACAAGTGTTCTGAGAGCCACTCTGCTCCTTCTTCCTGGAAGAGTGGATTTGTTTTCTGGTTCACACCTTGGCTGGCACCTGTCCACCATGCCTGGAATCTCCTATCTCATTATCTGCTTGTCAAGCTCCTGATTATCTCATGGTCCAGCCAGTGACTGAGCCCTTTGATCTGTTTCCTTGTCTGTGGCTCTCTGAGGGCAGGGCCTGCTCCAGGAATCCTCTTTTCTTAGATTCTGTGATTTAGCTTAGAGGAAACCCTTTGCTACCCCTAGACTAAATCCAATTACTCTGCTTGTCTCAGTTTATTCCTAGCAATGACCCTTTCCAGAAGGCTTTGAGGGAAGAAGAAAAACGCCGGAAGAAAGAAGAGAAGCGGAAAGAGATCCGGAAAGGCCCAAGAATTTCAAGATCCCAGTCTGAGTTGTAGCCCTGGACCAATTTGGGGCCTAAGGGATCAGCAAGTGGAAAACCAGTCAGAAAACTCTGCAACAGTGTGGCTATGGAATAGCACCATCAAGCACCTTGTTGAGCACCAGCCACTTCCAGATGGGAAGTCTACGTTTGCTGGGTCCTCAGAAGCCAGGTTTGAGCCCTGGCCAAAAAAGACTGAGCTTCCAGGATCTTATGGCACACCAAGGAGGCCTTGAGAGGACACAGTTCCGCAGACAGGATCTTGCAGGGAAGCTGTTGGGGGAGGTTGGCTGAAGGAACTTCTGGCCTGGATCCCCTTGGTGAAGGCAGGCTTCAGGCCAACTGCTGCCCTTCATAAGGAAGCAGCAGAACCAGGCTCTGAGTTACAAGTGAAGGTGCTGTGTTTGCTGCCAGCCTCACTGTGTTCCTGGGCTGCCTGTCACTGGTCCAGCTTTCAGCAGAGTAATACTAAAAGCTAGCAAATCCACTGGCCTCCCCAAGGCTGGTGAGGAGACTGTAAGAGCAGCTGTCACTTCTGGAGATGTCGGGACCAGCCTGGAGTATGTTTCTGCCTCATCAAGAGAGAGTCCCTGGCCTCTGCAATGCAGAGAAACAAGAGCTAGGTTTAGGTCTCTCACTCACTTACTCACCCTTCATGATGGGCCATTTTGAGAGGGGACTCAGAAGTGTCCTGGGAGGGTGTTTATTTCAAGGAGACCTTAAAGAACATGATCTCTATTCTCAGGTAACTGGGGACAGTCATTGAGCTGGTTCAGGGACAATCACCTTGTTCTCTCTGCTGCTAAAAGATACTGCCTATGCGTGAGGAGAGGCTATAGGGGACAGGTTGCAGGAGGCTGTGCTTTGTGGTGGGGCTACTGTACCTGGATTGATCAGACAGTGGGCTTCCTAGTTCAGGGTCAAGTAGGACCCTGGACAGAGCAGGAAACTATGGAAGGAGTTAGGCCCTCAGAAGGCAGCCTGGTTTCTAGGAGTTTCAAGGCAGGTGGCTGCCTTGGCTCTGTTGAAATTACAGGTCCACCTCTTTGTTCTTGCCAATCTAAAATGCATCACTTAAATAACCCCAGCCCTACCTCTACCTTCAAGTGCAAGTGTTGCCAACAGTGCTCAATTGAGACCTGAGTCTTAGCCTGACTGACCTGGCCTGCTCTTTCTCTTCCCTGTGCTGTGCCTTCATTGGTAAAATAAATTTGATGGTGTCTGAATCCTCTGACAAGCTCTAAACTATGTCTGGCTTTTCTCCTGGCCAGGCTAGCAAAGGGAAGCCAGGTATTAGGGAGGCTTCATGGAAGGTCCTAGAATAGCCTGCTTCCTAACAGTCATCCAGGAAAAGTAAGAGGTTAAGAAGTAGTGGGGAGCCGGGCAGTGGTGGTGCACGCCTTTAATCCCAGCACTTGGGAGGCAGAGGCAGGTGGATTTCTGAGTTCGAGGCCAGCCTGGTCTACAGAATGAGTTCCAGGACAGCGACAGCCAGGACTACACAGAGAAACACTGTCTCGAAAAACCAAAAAAAAAAAAAAAAGAAAAAAAAAAAGAAAAAAAAGTAGTGGGGAGAAGGGCTGGAGAAGTTTTCCTATCAAAAATGCTTTGTCTCTCTGTTGGGCAGAAGAGATACACTACTGACCCAGGAAACCTAGGCTGCATTCCCAGAACTGTCCCTTCCCAGCTGTGTGACCCAGCTGATTCCCGGGAGGTTTATATGAGAGGAAACACTAGAGTTTGTGACTTGTCCCATGAAAAGGATGGGATCTACCCTGTCATCTTTTTAACCTGTCTTAGTGCTTATGGGACTAAGGGCTAGAGCCAGCCCCAGGCCTCTCCCTGTTTCCTTCATCTTTGAGAGGTTGTAGTCACTGGTTTTGCAAGGACAGTCCTTCTTCCCTTAATTGAAGAATTTCTAGAGAAATTCTTTAGAGACCAACCTGGCTATAGACATCTTTTTTTCTTTTTCTTTTTTTTTTGAGGTGGGATTTTACTGTATAGCCTTGGTTGTCCTGGAACTATGTAGCCTGTAGACCAGGGTGTCCTCGAACTCAAGAGATCTGCCTGGCTTTGCCTCCGGAGTTCTGAGATTAAAGGAGTATGCTAGCATGCCCACTGTTCCTTTCTTGCGGAGGCTAAAAGAATGCAGAAGCAGTGTGGCTGTGGCTATAGCTTTGGCTACGGAGTAATTTCTTTATGCTCGGCCATCAGCTGGATTTTGTCTACCTCTGTTTCCTTGAGACAGCATCACATCAGGCCATCATCAGGAATTTTGATGTTTTGATTGTGAGCTTAATTAACTTTTAACAGCTAAACCTTGGAATTTGAGGCAGAACCAGAGAACTGTAATAAAAGTGGTAAGAGGCCGGAGAGAAGGCTCTGTAGTTAAGAGCATGTTCTTGCAGAGGACCTGGGCTCTGATCTGTTCCCAGCACCCATATGGTAGCTCACAACCATCCCTAACTCCAGTTTCAGGGGATCTGATACCCTTTTCTGACCTTGGGCACTGGGCACATATATGGTACACATCTACATATACATGAAGAGAAACCATACAAATAAAGTATATATTTTTTGGTTCTATGCCTAGCCTTTAACAGCTGAGCCATCTCTCCAGTCCAAGAATACATTTTTTAATTTAAAAAAGTGTTTAAGCAGCCTCATGTGATGGGGACAGCCGATTTGGGACTACCCTAGGCTGTTCCTGTGTAACTAATGTCATCAGAATCAGGCCCTTGAGTTCTTCACCCTAGACTGCTCAGATGTCTGAGAGAATAAGTGCTTACGGAAAGGCCCTGCAGGCAGACAACGCCTGCAATTCAACAGACTTTGGTGGCAATTTCCCGTCTCTGATGATTTTTGTTTTAAATCTCGCTGATTTGCTTCATGCCCATTGTGTTCAGGACCTGAGAGAGGCCCAGGCCTCCCTTTCCCTTTCTTTGTGCCCAGTCCATCTGGTACATTTTTCCTGGGCTTTCCCCTCTCTGATCTCAGTGCCTAACTTGATGGATTCCATTCTCCTTTCCTCAAAAGTGCCAGAGGATTTCCATTTGCAACCTTCAAAGAAATGAGCAGCTCTCTAGCTTGCCTCTTCTGTCCTTGAGTTTGCTGCCATTGTTGATTGCTGTGGTCACTTGTTCTGGGAACTCCACCTTTGAGCCTTATTCAGGCACAGAACAGCCAAGCACTCAGGATGCAGGCCAATCTCCATGAGTTTGAAGCTGGCCTGGTCTACATAGCAAGCTCCAGGCTAGCCACAGCTACACATGAAGACACTCTTTCAAAAAAGGTGGTGGGTGAGCAGTTTGCTTTAGAAGACAAAAACATAGAACACCTGAGGGAAGGCAATTGCTTCTCTTAGCTCACCCAGCAGCAGGGATTCAATTGTGTAACAACTGTATATTTGTTGTAGTGGCAGTGACCTAGGTAACTAGTGTGTCTGTTTCCTAGCTGCCTGGCCAGTGGCCATTGCTAAGGGTGCCCATGAGAGCATCTTTGATGGTGTAGTCTAGGATGTTCCAGTCTTTTAAGCTTCCAAGTCCAGTCTGTGGCACTCTGAAGAATCTGGGAGCCCCTTAATTATCCCTTAAGGCATCTCAACAATGGCACTGATGACATTTTGGACCACTTAGCTGTTGTGTGAGAAGGCCTATCCTGAGTGGTGTAGGATAGTTAATAAGTCCCTGGCCCTACCTATTAGATGCCAGGAGCAGTCCCCCAGTTAGGACAACTAAAAATGTCTCCAACCATTGCAGTCCTTCTTGCCTCCCCCCAGTCCATTTTCTTCTGCCTTCCTAGTCATTGTCCAGGGAGATGTCAAGGGCTTCTGGGGATGATCCCCCTGTGTTATCCTTGTTTTGAGCTCTGTCCCTCTCTTTTAAACTTTTCCCTCACTTCTTTAAATGAATAGGTATTTTTGACCTAGCTTCCCTAGGCGTTTCTTCTTGGATAATCAAACCCTCTAGACTTAAAGCATTGATGGCATCTGCCCTGCTACCAACGGACAGTCATCATTACATATGTTTCAACTCATTCCAGCTAAACTCTTGATTAGTCTAGCGGAGAGCCTCACCGAGGCAGTAATATCTGAAAGATGGTGGAGGAAGCCTGACAGCAAAGCTCTCGGAGGAAGTCAATGAGAAATAGTTCTACAGTGTACAGCCTCTAACTCAATCCATGGTAGACAGCTAGATGTAACAGTCACGTAGCACAGTCTCTTCAAATAACAACCCAGCTCCTGAGGAATAGCTGGTACAGTATGACAAGCTGTCCTCCTGGTGGGAGCCAGGTGCCAGCTGAAGAGACATTCAGTTATATGGACAAGTCTGGAGGGAGATGTCTCTTGCTGAGGTGTGGGAACAGTGTAGTGGCCATCCTGTTACCATTTCTACTGAGCCTTCCTTTGTCCTTTTCCAGGCCAGGTGCTAAGCACACACATGAAGGTCAGAGAACTTATGAGAATCGGGTCTCTACCTATGTGAGTCTCAGGGATTGAACTCAGGTCATCAGGCTTAGCTGCAAGCACCTCTACCCACTGAACCATCATCTTGCAGGCCCCAGGCCAGGCTTAACATTCAGCCTCTTGTTAGTCTCATCTTACCTTTACTTTTCCTTGGCTAGTTTTACCATGGACTGTCATTTTTATATTTAGTGATTTGATTTTGTTTTGTTTTTTTGAGGCACGGTTTTACAGGGAAAAAAAAAAAAAAAATCAGGCCACAGAATCCCACCAAGTCCAGGCTACTCTGGAAAGTTCCGCCAGCCTTACCAAGAAACCCTATATAACGCCTACCTCCTGCTCAGTTCTTGGCTATTTCTTGTCCTATAACGAAGATAGCTGCTTTCTTGTGCCTCTCCCTATAAATCTCTCCTGTGAGGTTTGTTGTGCAGTGTGACTTTGGTATTCCTAGGCTCCTGACTGACAGGATCTTTCCCTTTCAGAGCTGCAACACCTTTACTGGAGAAACCTTCCTCCTCAGAGCACTTAAAACCCTGAAGTTAAGAACTGTTGGCTTGCCACAGAAATCAAATAAATGTGACAATTACAACTGTGGTCCTGTGCTGTTTTGAAGATGACAAAACAGGCTTATCAACAAACAGTTGCTTAGCCAGCCCAGGAGCACAAGGTGGAGTATTGGATCCGCAGGTTTCCCCACAGAGCCTGAATGCTCTTCAGGTCTGACCTCTAAAACAACTGCCTCAGACTCACAGGAAGCTCTTCCTATGAATGTCACGAAAACTTTCTTCCTGTCAATATACACTTAAATCCTTTTTCAGATGTCTATTCCATCATTTAAAGATACTATGCCCATATCAGTTTGGAGGTAATTTATGTATCTGATGCCTTACTGTGCTGCTGTTTTCCTATTACAGAGAACTTTGTGATAAATGTCTTTGAATACATGTACTTACTAGCATTTCTTTGAACGCTAACCTTTTTGTTTCCTCGGATAAATTCTTGGAAATGTGCACCTTTGTGCAGTGTGACCGACCACCTGTAAGATGATGCAGTAAGGTAACTGCAGGAGTGGGGCCTCACCTCAAGAAGCCATTGGGCAAATGACCTTGTCTGAAGGCCTTGGAATGATTATGAAGTTTCCCAAGATTGAGGGCCAGTTGTAAAATGTTTACAACACTCAGGCGATTCAAGACCCTGTTAAGTCTCGGATGGGACAAGTGTGACTTAGGGTCTGGATAGTCTATCCCTGTATGTTAGGGTACTATGATTCTACCCAGAGCTAGTGGGGGGGGGGGAAGAGGCAACTGGGTAGATGATGTAATGTGCTCAAAGAGTAAAAGGAGGGGGGTGGTAGGAGGTAGTGCCGGACAGCAGTACATTAACTCTTCTATTTCCGAACTCTTGGCAAAGTTGCTCCTGGAGCTGATCCAACGGAAAAGTAGCGGCTCCTTTAAGCCAGAGGAAGGCTGGGACGAGGACCCGGCGGCTACTCTCGCTGGCGCTTGGATGCCGGGAGAGGCGGAGTCCCACTATGCAAATCTGAGCTGCTGATCGATGACGCGCCATCACCCCATGAGTCGCTTCGCGCTCCGATTGGCTAATGCAAGCCTGGTCCCATTGACAACAAACATGGGGGTGCGGAGGCTTGAGGCGGGGCTGCAGTGGGCGCGGCCCGGGGCGGGGGAATTCTGCCCCGCCCCTTCCGTGGAGTCCGGGCGCAGCTCAAACATGGCGGCGGTTGGCACCGGGCGGTGAGGCGGTACCAGGTGGGGGCTGTCGGGTGTCATGGGCGGTGGCGGCGGTACCGCCTCCGCGTCTCCCTGAGCTGGACCTCACGGGGGACTCTGCGCCGAGCTGGGCGATGGATGAGAGCAGCGAGCTGGGCGGTCTGGAGACCATGGAGACCCTCACGGAGCTGGGCGATGAGCTGACTCTCGGGGACATCGACGGTGAGTGGCGGCCGGGTGGGAGTGCGGGGGGCGCGCGGGGAGGAAGGGGTTACGGCGGCGCTCGCGGGTGCGCGTGCGCCCACCCCGCGATCGCCCTGGCGTGCGCGGGAAGGAACCCGCGGGCCGGGCTGCCCGGGAGGTTCCCAATTCTTCTTGCTCCAGAGTCTGAGCCCGCAAGACGCAGGGCTCCCGGTGGCTGAGGAGTCCTGGGCGCCGCGGGGCCTGAAGTGGGGCTGGGGGCGTCGCGAGTGCTGCCAGAGGAGAAAGCGAGGCGGCCGCCTCCCTCGCGCGCCCACACGCGCTCTGGTTTGTCCCGTCTTCGCCGGCGTCCCTAGTCGCACCTGTCACTCCCTGCCTGGCCACTGGAGCGGCTTCGGGATTTCCCGGTCTGCGCTCCTGGGCTCGGCTTCCCACGCCCCGCTCTTTTCGGGATTGACTGACAGCCGGGTCTCCAGGCGCTCTGGAAAACTTTGGGCAAGAGCTGCACAAGCAAGTTACTGATGGAGTGGACAGAGACCACAGAGTGCGGCGGCCTTGGATGGAGACCCGGGCGCTCCTGCTGTCTCACTGCAAAGGAAGTTGAGCAGCAAGAATTTTGAGTTGTGGCCCCTCGGGTACAGACTAGGGAGCGGGTGGCCTTTGTTTCGGCGGCCTTAACAGCGAAGTGGAAGAACTGGTAGGAGCCCAGGGATCCTCTCTTAAAATTCTCTCACTTTTCAGCCATGGGAAGGAAGGTTTGGAGAGGGCCCCAGACTTGCCTGCGCTCATCGTGCTGGTTAACAAAGGCCAGTTCTTTTTATTTCTGAGCCAGTATTAGTTTCTTAACACTCCACCTTGGAGAATTTGAAGTCCAAAGAATAGGCTAGTAATTTAGTCATTCTCAGTAGTCGGGCTTTTTCGAAGTTCTCAGTCCCAAATACTTTGTGTTATTTCATTTATTCAGTCCTGCCGAATAAGTATCACTTGATTTTGCAGGAGACACTGTCTAAGGTCACTTACTTTAGAGAGTCCAGAACTCCTAAGAAATGACTCAGTTTATGGAGTGTTACTACACCTAGAATCTAGAACCTTGCAGGCATATTTGATGGCTGTGTCCTCACTTTGCAGGTGAAGAAACAGGTAGAAGGTTCTCATGTGTAGGAAGAAGTGACAACAGTTGTTTGAAGAAGGTGTTTGCCAGGTTCCTGTTTTGCCTTTGTAGCATTTTTCCCACTTGGTTCGCCCTTACTTCTCATTTTGGTCATCCAGACAGTGTGACAAGCCCCTGTAATCCAAGTTCCACTTTTAACCACAGATTCTTCCACCAGGTATTGCTAAACACAAAGATAGGTTAGCACATGGGAGGGGTTACTCCTCGGAACACGGGAGTGGCTAATGTGTTTTGAGCACTCTGGTACAAGGCACAGTGTCAAGCACTCACACAAGGTCTCCATCCTTATCACAGCCCTGTCAGATACAGATGACTGTTCATTAGCTTACCCAGGGTTCCCTAGTCAATAAGGGGGTCTAAAACTGCCTGCCAGCAGGGGCCCAAGAAAAATTCATGTGGTTGGCTAGTTTTTGTTTTTGTATTTGTATTTTATAATGATCTTTATTTGTCTAAATTTTCAGTCTCTTGAATTACCTAGTGGTTAATATTAACCTTATAGATTGCTAAGTCTATATATAAGTAAAATGTACACTCTAGAAACCAACAGTAGGTCAGTAGTTTCCTAGGCCTCTGCCTAGTTTGGGAAGTGTTTCCTTGCTCCAGGAGCTGGCTTTGGTATCTCAGATGTGAAATAAGGATGGTATTTTAGGACCACATGGGATTGTATGTGCGTCGGGCAGTAAGTGAAAGTCAGAGGCGAGGAAGCTTCCTTGAAGGCTAGTTTACCAGAAAGATCACACCGAGGAGATAGCCATTGACCTTAAAAGACAAGAAGAACCGGTTGAACAAAGTGAAGGCCAGCGAGTCTAGTCGGAAGTGTCCCTTGAAGCCTCTGTTCTCCTGAGCAGGTTACGGGGTGGGGGTGGACACAAGGGGACAAACCACCTTTCCTTCCCACAGTTCTTTGCACCTAGAACAGCACTTGGAACCGCAAGAATGCTCACTCCTTGTGGTATGAGTACCTGGGATGGGATACTGATTGGTATTAGGTATAGTTTCCCTGATTGGATCAGGGTGGGCAGCCCATGTGCATCCAAGATGAGGAAGAGGAGAGATGAAATGAATGCACTTTTGTGACTCGCAGCCTAGAAGTCTCATGGCTGCCTTCAGGAGGTCAAAGAGCTGTGAGTCCAAGACCAACAGGGTCTCTTCTCAGTCAGGGAGCTTTAAGTCCTTGTTTCTTGTGACTAAATGGTCAGTGACCTGGGAATACAGTTCCATGGCAGGGTGCTTGCCTGGGATTCGGAAAATCCTGGGTTTGATACCTACTACCACAAAGACAATGCCGATGAGCACAGTGGAGCACTAGTCATCTGAGCTTTCAGAGACTGAGGCAGAAGGGTCACCTCATGTTCCAAGACCAGCCCAAGCAACTTAGTGAGACCCTCATCTCAAACTAAAAATAAGAGTGCTAGGAGAGGGGAGGGGTATAGCTCAATAGAACTCTTGCTTAGCATATGTGAGGTCCTGGGTTCAATTCCCAATACTGCCTAAAATAAAGTAGTATAAATCAACAGTTTCAGCAGAACACTATCTAAATATAAAAAGGGCTATCTTATAATAGTGACTTTTATTTATAATAGTGACTTATTAAATTAGGTAGTAGAGTGAAGCCTCTTGGAAGAATATCAATGTCATTCTCTTTGAAGCAATGCCAGAGTCTGGCTTTTTATATTTTTTTACCTGTTGACTTCATTATCTGTTGTGTGTGTGCCTGCGATTGTGGGTACAGGTGTACCATGTTGTCTGTGTGGCGATTACAGTTTGACTTCAGGAGGCAGGTTTTGGTTTTCATCTTCTTTGCAACAGTGTCTCTTTATTTGTCACTGCATCTGCTCCCTGGCCTCCAACCTTCCAAGGATTCCTGTCTGCCTTCTGTCTTGGCAGAGGCACACTGAGCTTACAACTTCACTACTACACTCTGCCTCCTGTGGGGGTTCCTGGGATTAGAACTCAGGTCCTCACACTTGTTGCAACAGGTAGTTTATCCACTGAGCCATCTTCCCAGACCTTAACTTTTTTTTTTTTACATTTATTCAGTTTATGAATATGGGTTTGCCCACCCGTGTGTCCACGTTTAAATGAAGGGGTCAAAGGGCAACTTTTAGAGTCCGTTCCCTCCTTCTACCATATGGGTTCTGGGGATTAAAGTTAAATCACCAAGCCTGGCAGCATGCCTGCTTACCCACTGAGCCATCTAATTGGCCTGTTCTCTTAAAAGTTTATTTCTTGAGAATTCCACATGTGTATACACGTTTGTATATGCGTTTTGATCATCTCCATCCATCTACCTCTTGCAAAACCTCCCCTCACAGTTCCCTCCCAGCAAAAAAAAAAATAATAACTCACTAGTTCAATTAATGCTGCCCCTGTGCACATAGTAGGACCTTGCTGTGTCCACTGTAGATCAGGTTAGGCTGAAAGGCACAAAGGCCTTTCAGGTCCCGAGGTTAAAGGTGTGTGTCACAAATCCCATCTTGTCCCTCTTTCCTTTTGAGGGATAGAGAAGCAAACACCTAAAGCCAAAACTTCTGAAAGAGCCACTTGTTCTGGCCCATGTTGTATCTCTCCTCAGTCTTCACCTTGGCCTCCCACCTTGGCTTGTATTTCAGAGTAGGGTCTCTGAAGACAACCTTGTTGACAGCAACCATGTCTTTTATAAGGGCAGAAAGATAGTATCTTCTTTCTCTGGGATCAGAAAACAGAGTCAAGAAGGTGATCTTTTTTTGCTAGGCACAAAAGAAATAGTTGTCAGGGGCTGCAGAGATGGCTCAGCAGTTAAGAATGCTGGCTGCTCTTCCAGAGGACCTAAGTTCAATACCCAGCACCCACGTGGTGGCTCCCACTGTCTGTAACTTAGTTCTAAGGAGATCCAATACCCTCATGGTGCACACAGACATACATGCAGGCAAAGCACATAAAAACAAACTAATCAATTAATTTTTTAAAAATAGGTATCAAGAGCAGCACTGATAAGCATATGAAGGAATAACCAAGCTACCTGAAAGATAAGAGGCTGGTTAAAGATTGTTTTGTAATTAACATTGTAAGAAAATGGTGTATGAGACCCACGAGGTGAGTGGGAACTGAACTGTGCTCTAGATATGGATACGTTATGGAATATTAGGAAGGGAATCGGTGAACATTTCGAAGTAGAAATAACTAGCCATGGGTTAAGAAATTTCAACTGTGTTGATGAGAAACTCTGAGATGTGGGGGCGTGACCTCTGTGAAGGCAGCGCAGAGGGACCTGTGGGATTCCATTGAGACCTTGAGCAGGGGCTCTGAGGAACTTAGAAGGTAGCTATGCTAGGGAGGCTTGCTGAGGAGATGATGAAATGTAGGCTTGCGTAGGGGAGCAGTCACAGCAGGGATGGGAAACCTGTTCAGAAGCTCACGACTGGCGAGGGAGATTGAGGTGAAAAAAGAGAACCCGGATGTGAGCTTCAGGAAGAGCAGTCAGCACACAGTGGACACAGTGCTACCGAGGGCTGCAGGGGACTGGACAGAAGGTCAGCCTTTCTAGAGCAGTCACGTGGCAAGGGAGGGATCCAGAACTAGATAATCAAACAGCACTCAGAAGTCAATGGGTGAGGGGCAAGCAGAGGCCACTGTTCTCCTTGGAGAAGGTTGAAGAACTTCGAGAATCTGCACGTCGGGCCTTGTGCATGTGAAGCGACCACTCCTACCACTGAAAGACAGGCTCCTAAGTCACTCAGACTGACACGTCTCAGCCGGTCACTACCAAGCCCAGCTTTCCTGTCTTTAGGAGTTGCCTGTTCTAAACATCCTATATTAATGGAAGCAGAGCCTGTGGCTTCTTTCCCTTAGCGCATGTTCCAATCCATCCATGTTGCAATGTTGTGCTTCAGCAGAGCTTGGTTTGTTAACTTACCTCTCAGCGGCCAGACTTTGGGATGCTTTCTTCTTTTTGGCTATTTGGAAAGAAGCAACTGAGAAATTTGTGTTTCTGTGGACTGCATGTTCATTTTTCTTGGGTAGATCATCTGTATTTGTTGTTTGTCTATTCACTCCCTCTCTTCCTTTCCCTGGTCAGTTGCTTTGTTTTTTTTGCAGCCCTCACTCTGTTTGCCCATCTCTGGTTAAGTCAACTGCCCTTAACAATCTACAGGGTGATGTTGAGGTTCCTGGTCCCTGGTTCTTGATTTGGGGTGATGGTGTTTGCTTCCTTGTTTTTATGAGACACATTCAACTCCTAGAGGTAATTTGTTGTTTGACTCTAGGTTTAATGTCGCTCAGAATGGCCTCAAAATATGTGTGTGTGTGCCCGTGTGCGCACACAAGGCTGGCTTTTTTTAAGTTCTGGAATGACAGACATAGCTTGGAAGTAAAAATTTAAGGATTGGCCTGTTTCTAAATACATAGTCAACTTATTCTCCAACTTAATGTTTGGTTGAGTTTACAGTTTTAGGCAACTTTTTTGTTTTGTTTTGTTTTGTTTTGTTTATACAAGCTCTTTTACTGTGTAAATCCTGGAACTTGCTGTGTAGAAGAGGGTGGGATTAAGGGTATGGACTAAAACTCCCAACCGAACATAACATGTTTTGAGACCAAGTCCTGCTTGTGAGATGCAAGCTGGGCTTGTGATATTCTTGGCTAGGCCATCCAAGTGCTAGGCTTACAGATGAGTACTGTGAAGCCTGCTCTAATAGGTAGGACAGATTTATAGTGGGATTTGGAAGAAGCAGCTTGTGCTTCAGCTTCTAGTACTTGAAAATGTTGACCCAAGCTGCCCAGGAGCGCACATCCTCCTGCCCTTGCCTCCCCCTTCTACTGTGCTGGTATTACAGGCAGACACCACCATCCCCATATTGCCATTTTGATGTGCTGGGTGGGAACTGAGGTCAGGGGCTTGTGCCCACTGGGCTACACTGAGCTGCAACCCCAGCCTCAGCACTTTGATCCTTTGTATTTTTCCTCTGAAAGCTCTTGAGCGCTTGCTGTTGCCCATAGCTTGTTTCTTTTCCACATGCTGTAAGCTCTTGGTCTCGTCTGGTTACATTTTCTGGAGTTTCTCAAACCACCAGACCAGAGTGCTCTTTCTGTCCATTTGGCTTCGCCCTTGTTAAACATTCTGTGTCCACACCCAAGCCATTGGGCTAATAATGTTCTTGACCATTGAAGTCTTTAAGATTTGTGGTTCTCATAAAGTGTGTTCTTATTTCCATCTCAAGTAGGGTTTCTCTGTGTATCCCTGGCTGTCCTGGAACTCACTCTATAGACCAGGCTGACCTCAAACTCAAAAGATCTGCCTCTGCCTCCCAAGTGCTAGGAATGCACCACCATAACTGGCTAGCCGAAACTTTAAAGTATATACATACACACTTGTCATATTTTCATATACAGATTGCTATACATTGCAATAATTGCAGTGTAATAGATCTGTAATCCAGTATAATCCAGCCAGATAGACAGTTTGCATCTCTTTGGCTCTGTTGAACATTTTCATCATACTGTAATAAGCATAAGTACAGCATAAGTACAGTTGCTCTGAGCACTCAGGAAAAGCTGCTTTGGAGTCCGTACTCCCAGCTATATCCTCTCCACTTATCAGATTTTTCCGTTGCTCCAAATTATGATGGTTACTCTTATTTATTGGAGTTAGCAAAGTACTGCATGTACATGGATCAAAATTTAAATGTGTAAAATAGGACTGTGAAAATTCTCGCTCTTTCTACTTATCTTTCTAAGTTACACCTTCTCAAAGATAATCAGGCCTGGGCTAGAGAGGTGGCTCAGTGGTAAAGAGCACTGGCTGCTCTTCCAGAGGACCTGGGTTCAGTTCCCAGCATCCATATGGGTAACAAGCATCTGTAATACAGTCCCAGGGGATCCAGTATCCTCTTCTGGCCTCTGAGGTCACTGCACACATATGGTGCACAGACATACATGCAGGCCAGACATCCATACAAATAAGTCACCCCCGCCCCAATAGTTTATTATAAGTAGAAGCAAAGACAGATGAGATGACTTAGCAGGGAAGGGACTTGCTGCCTGATAACCTGAGTTCAGTCCACAGAAACCCCAAGGTAAAAGGAGAGAACTGACTTCAGCTAGCTGTCCTCCAACTAACTACACATGTGTGCGTACGTGCGCGTGTGCATGTATCGATTAGGAAGGAGAGGCAAGCAGGTCTCTGAATCAAGGGCAGCCTGATCTGTCAGGTGAGAAGTTAACAGTCACTCTGCTCGTGTCAGAGGTATCATTTTAATGCCCCCGAGAGGGATCAGCTGGGGTTCTGATCCTTTTCCTTTTGTTCACTTCTGCCATACTTCTGCCAGGTTCAGAGCTGAAGCCCCACCCTGATGCTTCGAGTTTGCACAAGCACTTCATTTTTAGCATGCTCCTTAAGGTTCAGTGGGTCCTGGTTTTCAGTCTGTGCTTTGAGGGTCTTGGGAAAGTTTCCTAAATTCCAAAGACTGTTCTGGAAGGTCTGTGTTCTCTTCCTATCTTTTTAGGGCATCATTCCCTTGCCACCCCAAACTTTAGGTACGTCTTCCCCTGAAATTTTTTGTAGGGCTTTTCACCATTGTAAATAGTGTTGTAAAGTTGCTTCTTTTCACTATAGTTTGCTTATGACCACTTTGCACCAGAATCTCCACATAACTTAGGAGATGTTCTTTTGTTTTAAGTCATGTTTCTCAAGAAAAAAATCTCTCTTGAAGAACTAAAGCAGTGGTTCTCAACCTGTGGGTCCTGACCCCCTTTGGAGTCACATCAGATATTTACATTATGATTCATAACAGTAGCAAAATCACAGGTATGAAGTAGCAATGAAGATAATTTCATGGTTGGGGGTCACCACTCCATGAGGAACTATTAAAAGGCCCCAGCATTAGGAAGGCCAAGAAGCACTGGGCTGGAGAGATGGCTCAGCAGTTAAGGGTCGGTACTGCTCTTACTTTACAGTGAATTGAGTTGGTTCTTGGCATCTACATCAGACAGTCAACTACTGGTAATTTCAGTTCTGGGAGTTTGGGAGGGTTTAAATAGTTTTGATCAGCCTTGAAGTTGGGCTTGCTAGTACATACCTTTAATCCCAGCATCTGGGAGGCAGAAGCAGATGGGTATCTGAGTTCGAGGCCAGCCTAGTGTACATAATGGGTTCTAGGCTAGCCAGGGTTATATAGTGAGACCCTGAATAAAAAATAATCAGCCTTGGTAGTTTTCCTGAGTGAGTTGGGCACGCTTTCTCTTTATTTCTTGGGCAGGGTTGGACTGCAACTTGTGATGGCTTTTCCCATGGTGTTAATTTTTTGTGTGTGCATATACACACAAAATTACGTATAATTGTGTAAGAGACTATTGCATTTGTTTATTTAGTTGAAGGAGCGTATGTGTCACGATGTGTGGGGGTCAGAGGATAACTTACAGGAGTTGGCTTTTTCTTCCACAGTTGTTTCTCTGGCTCGACAGTGTGGATCCTAGGGCTAGCCAGCTCATGTCTAAAGGTTTGGTAGCAAGCACCATTACCCACTGAGCAGCCGTCTTGCTGACCCAGGACCTTTTGTTCTTGTTTGTAGATATTAACATTCTCTGAGGAAATGTGACTTGTTTTGTTCTTTATTAGTCATTAGCATCTGCCTTACTTGGCTTTTCTCTTGCTGTGATAAAACCCCATAAACAAGGCAACTTGAAGAGGAAAGGATTCATTTTGCTTACACATCTGGATCACAGTCCATCCCTGAGGGAAGTCAGGAACCAGGAGGCAGGAACTGAAGCAGGGGCCATGAGGAATGCTGCTTACTGGCCTGCTCCTAAGGCTTGCTCAGCCTGCTTTATCATATGGTCCAGGCTTGCCCGCCCAGGGTGGTCCTGCCTACAGTTGGCTTAGTCCTCACAGTAGTCATTACATTATTACATTCATGAAGGAAACACCCATAAACATGCTCAAAGGCAGCCTGGTGGAGGTTCCCTTTTCCCAGAGGACTGTAGTTTACATCGAGTTGACAGAAAGGCAGCTAACCAGCACATGGTCCCTGGAGTCGAAGCTACTTTCAGTTTTCTTTCTTTTTTTGTTTGTTTTGTTTTGTTTTCTTCTAGGCCAGATTTTCTTGTAGAGTTGGCTGTCCTGGAACTTCTTCTGTAGACCAGGCTGGTCTCAAACTCACACAGACCTGCCTGCCTCTGCCTCCTGAGTGCTGGGATTAAAGGTGTGCACTACTGCCCAGCATCGTCAGATTTTGAAGTCATGGGTAGGCAGCACTCACGGTGTTCTCAGCACTGCATCTGCTCAGACCTTTACAGAGGACCCCTCTGTGCTAGGACGTGGGGTGAGATGCTGTCAAAGGAAGACATACTCCCTGATACCATGGCGGTCAGTGCGATGACCTGAGTTCCAGGCACTGTCCACTCTGTAAAACTGGTCTCTCCTAAGAAAGCTGGTTTGTTTTTAATCTTTTCTCCAGTTCTCCAGTTGCTTAGGATCTGAGGCCCATGCTACACAATTACTAAGTGGTGTGTTGGTGGCCTTAATCCAGATGTGTGCAGTTCTGAAACCTGTGTGCATCTCCTCTGGTCTATGCCAAATTCCTTTCTGATGTAAGTAGGCTTCTGAACTGTGGATGCAAGGTAGTATGATGGAATTCAAAACTCGAGAGATGCTAGATTCTCTGCTGATTGTACCTTCAGTGGATATGTGCCTGACCCCTGGGCTTCCCCTTGGCTTCCCCTGGGTAGCCTGACTCTTCTGTGCATTCCTTCCATGTGTAGGGTGGGGATTGGGATATCTGCCTCCGGTGCTCAAAGATGAGGTGAGCTAAACCAGACAGTTGGAGTGGGAAGGAACTAATAGTCTTTTTTTTTTCTCTATCAAGAAGGGAATTGAATAAACTTCAATTTGAGTTGATGAGTTTTTTAGAACAGTTTTAGAGTGTTGATTTCCCCTCCTTGGAAAGGGCTTTGTAAGCACGGTGGGTGGGTCACAGGAGCGGTCAGAGTGTGATCTGAGTTGTTTGGTTTTCCTTCACAAGACTCAAGGGTTAAACTTTTTGATGTGGTGGAATGTTTTAGAGGCTAGCAGAAGAGTAGCTTGGCCCTCAAGGTAAAGCCCCTGGGGAATTCTTCCTTAGAAACTGGCCTCCAAATGTGGAAGGACTCCCAGGTCTCTCTAGCCTTGGAAGTTGCTAATGCCCTCACAATCTTACTCTTTCACCTGGCCTGGGAACAGGCCTGCTGGGTTCAGGGTCTGGTTCAGGATGGTGAGGAAACTCCTGAGTTGCCAAACCAGGTGTGCAGCTGCTTTGTTGCACTGACTTCTGCCTGGCCCTGGCTCAAGCCATCCCAAAACTGCAGGGCAAATGCGTCGTGTCCTGGGCACTGACACTCCTGTGAGCCTCACACTTTGCTAAAGTCCTCCTGGTGGCATTTGTCTACCTAACAGTGCTGTGAGATGGATGCTCGATTTCTATGTGCATTTTTCATGGACATTCATAAGGGCTCTGCAAAAGAGAAAGGAAATGACTTAGCCAGGATTTTTCTATACTGAGCAGAGTGCACCGTTCATCCTCTCCTTTCCCCTGTGGGAATGAGGTGGGAGATGCCCTGGTGTAAGAACCCTGATTGTTGAGGAACCTTTTCACTGAGAGCAAGAAGTTGTAAGGAATGAATACCATATGTTCATAGTCCAGTGCTAGAGGTATTTGAAATGAATGAAGCAGTCCCTGTTTTCAGGGAGCCTTTTCTTTTTGATTGCTGTACTCAGAGTACAAGCTTATATCCCAAGAAGAAAATGTAGCTGGAGCCATCCCAGGAAGAATTCCAGATTTTTGACACACTAAAGGAAGGACTTAGGGAAGTCTTTACAAGGACTTTGGCTAAGTAGAGAATGAAGGGTGAGTGAGCAGATCCATGTTTTAAAAATTATTTATTTTAAAGTACATTGGTATTTTGCCTGCATGTATGTCTGTGTGAGGGTGTCAAATCTTGGAGTTACAGACAGTTGTGAGCTGCCATGTGGGTGCTGGAAATTGAACCCCAGTCCTCTGGAAGAGCGGTCAGTACTCTTTTCAGCTGAGCCATCTCTCCAGCCCCTAGCAGATTCATTCTTGATAAACTGTTACCTTCTCAACCAGTTTTGGTCAGGTTCTTCTATGCTTTAGGGTATTCTTTATCTGACTACCTTGAATTAAAAGTCAGGGTTTATTTGGGGGAAGATAGTATGCATATTGATCAGAGAATCTAGAAAGCTGGGCTTGGAAAATGAATTCAAATCCAGAGAGGCTCAGCAGTGCCAGAGCCTAGCCAGGGTTAGGGTAAACAGCAGCCTGCTCAGGACCGCACCTTGATGAGCTGTTGTCTACTTTCCTGGATAGGAGCATGCCTTAATCAGAGTTGACTTGTAGGAAACCTTGTCAAGACATGATGCCTGGTGGGCATTCTCCATGGAAGGAGCAGGGCATGAGCAGGGCGGAGGGGTGGGGGTGTGTACTGATGATGGAGAGCAAATTAAACAAAAATGGCAACTGTCATTGTGCTTCTCCCCTCTGGTGATGATATCATTAAGGCCTCCATATTCCCCTAGGCAGCTCCATCCATCCCTCTTGTGTTCCGTGATCTCTACATTGTCGCCTTGCAGGGCATTTCCTAGTGCTGTTTTGTTGTTGTTTTTCCCTCAAACTGTTCCTTTCTTCCTTGAATACTATTCTATCCCTTTAGCTCATAAAACCCCTTTATCCTAGGTGTGTGTAGCTTTCAATCGCCCAGGGTGGACTGGTCCTTTCCTTCCTCACAGCCTTACCTTTTTGAGACATTGTTTCCCTTCTGTGTTGGTAGAATGGTTGGGCTTCCATCCTTTCTGGGATTGGACATGTTAGGTGTTAGGCAAGTCTACCACCAGTACCACTGGAGCATCCCTAGTGTACCTGCCCCCTTAGACACGGTCTCAGTGCAACAGACTGACCTCAGATTCAGTCCTCCTGTTTCAGTCTCCCAAAGGCTGAGGATTAAACCCAGGGCCTTACACACATTGGGCAAGCACCCCATCACTGAGCTGCACCCCCAGCACTTCTCTGTGGGATTGAGGGGTACAAAATCATTCATTCGATCCTTCCTTCCTTCCTTCCTTCCTTCCTTCCTTCCTTCCTTCCTTCCTCTCCTTTCTCTCCTTTCTCTTCTTATTTTGACCTCTTCTTCAATCCAAGGTTTCCTTTTGTAGCCTTGGCTGGTCTTCAGCAATCATCCAGTCTCAGCCTGTGTGTGTTGAGATTACAGTCGTGGACTACCACGTACAGCTCGGTACTTTTGTCCTTGCTCTGTTTGGGGTCACACAAGGCACTTAAGACCCTCCAAGCTGTCAGACACATAGTAAGCATCACAGACGAGTACCAAGTGGATGGTTGTATATCATTCAATAACCTACTTTGCAAGTGTTTTTGCCCTTGCTTTGGGGAGATTGGAGAGTGTGATGGTGAATGGTGGATTCTTGGAGTCTGACATTTTTACCTAATGGTTTTAGTACTAATAAGGGTTGTGGTCCCTTGCTTTGTGGACTCTACCCCTAAGAGCACAATCCAGGTGGAGTGGTTTGTGCCTGACTTTGTTGACAGTGTGTGGGTTATCTGTCATTGTGACATACAAGGCCCTCTTGAAGCACAGTATCATGTAAGATCAGTTCCTTGAGCATCTTGCTTAACTTTTAGACTGCTCTTTCAAGAGTGAAAGAGAGAGCCATGTAACACTAGGGTGGAGGCAGGTAATGAGCTAGGAAAGACAGGAAAAGCCTGAGATGACACATCCTTTCCTTCCCAGGCTTGGGTGTTCACTCTTGCTCACTCGCCGGTGAAGCACTCACTGAATGTCCACCTTGTCCGCCTGCTCCTGGACTTGGTTTGGTGACATCCGCATGATAATGGAACCAAATCATGCAGTGACTATGAGCTTGATTGCAAAATCCCAACTCCACTACCTGGGCATTGTGTGGTGCTAGCCATGTTACTTTAGTTGCTACTTCATAACTGTACTTTTGCTACTGTTACGAATTGTAATGTAAATATCTGATATGTGACCCCTGGCCAAGTTACTTAACCTCCTTGCCGCAATTTCTTGTCTGAAGTGGATGATGATAGCACCTACCTCAGAGTGTCATAGAGGTTACGTGAGGAAAGGTACGCAATGTTTAATGGAGTGCTGTCATGTGCTGTTTTTGTTATTTCTGTTTCTAATCAGCTCTGGGCCACTTCTTGACTAATGTACTAATTTCAAAGTAATAAATGGAATATCATGGAGATGTGCCTTTGAGACCTGGGGTTCCAAGAGACTGATGTCTCCAGCCAGTCTTGGGAAAGAAGTAGAGTGCTTGTGTAGGGTTCCTACATGGGTCGGGACTCCCATGGAACATTCCAGAATCCAGCTGCTGTGAAATGGGGCAGTCCTGGTAATGGAGTGCCACAGGACACCACAGTGTGTATATTTTGGGGATAACTTCTGCAGTGGGGTGCCTGTGCGTGTGTAGTCGTGGTTGGGGGTCCAGGACTTCCCTAAGAAAGGCTCCCATTCCTGTCTTCTCATTTATATGCCTGAGACTGTGCAAAACTCCTCTTAAGTAGTTTCTTAGGCACAAAGAACCCCACATTTAAGCACATAAGAGCCAGGTAGCATGCAAAATGCCTTACATATGAATGCTTGAAACAGGTCACCTTATGGGGTGGTTTTGAAGATTCTGTAACAATGTGTGGGAAATGCCTAACCAGGCATTAGGAACAAAATAACAGTGGCAACACTAAGAAAAGTGCTTTCCAGAAAAACAAAACCAACAACAACAACAACAAAAAAAAAACAACAACAAAAACCGTGTTTATACTTTGCTAGTAATAGTATACAGATTCACTCACAAACGCAAGTAAAAAAGCAGCGGTGTACGGACCCAATTTTATAATTCCTGTGCTGTGTCCCTGGCTCTGACAGATGTTTGCACAGATGTTTTCCCCCAGAACCTGCTTCTTGGAGGCATTTACTGCTGAGTGTGACATGTATAGGGTCTCAGTGTTTATTCCATGTGTGCATGTCTTTATTGACTTGTTCTTTATTAGAGAAGAAGAGGCTAAGGAGAGTTGGCTTTGGAAGGAGCATCTTGTCAGAGCAGATCTGTAGGGATTTGGAGAGGAAAGTATGACTGTGAAGTTCCCTGTCTGAATAGATGAGTTCCTTACATGCTTACCTCAGATTGGTGTTCCATTAGCATTGTGGGGGTGTTGGTTGGTTGGTTGGTTTTATGGTGGTGAAGATAGTTTACTGAGCTCCACCCCCAGATTTCTTCCACTGACGTTGAAAGCAGTATATGGCTGATTTTCCAAACTCCTTCTAGCACATCTTCATCTGCATTTCGTCTTTTTCCCAAGTTGTGATTCCTATAAATGCAAAATAAAAACATGTTTGGGGATCAGCCGTGGTAGCACACACCTTTAATCCCAGCACCCAGGAAGCAGGGGCAGGAGGAACTCTATGAGTTTGGGGCCAGCCTGGTCTACAGAGCAGGTTGTAGGACAGCTGGATGGATGCATTAACAGAGACACTCTATCTCAAAAAAGAAAAAGAGCTAAAACCAACCAACCAAACAGTAAATAAATGATTGGAAGCCAAGCATGGTGACACATGCGTGCAGTGTTCGTACTCAGGAGGTGTGGCCGGAGAGTTCAAGTTCGTCTTCAGCTACATAAGGGGTTCAGGAAGAACCTGGGGTACATGAGACCCTATCTAAATACCATACACACACCCAAAAGGGGGGTCATGTCAGTTGTTACTATTATGTTATCCACATAAAATTAATATAAATTAATTTGGTCCAGTTATAATCACCTTCTATATTTAAATAAAACATACATATGATTTCTAAATAGAAAATAATATTTTCTTTTAGACATGAATAGTATAATGGCTTTTTAAAAATTATTTATCTATTTCTGTATGTGGGGCACATGGGTCAGAGGACAACCTGTGAGTCAGTTCTCTCCTCCACCACAGGCCTTCCAGGGATCAGCACGGGTCACCAGGCTTCCTCACTCACCAGGCCATCTTGCTGGCCCTCCTTTATTTCTTTAAGTTTTAAACAAGAAATGCATTTTATGCATATGTGTGTTTTGCCTGCATATGAGTCCACTGCATGTATGTCTGTGCACCGTGTACATATAAGTGCACTGCATGTATTCTGTGCACCATGTACATACCTGGTCCCACAGGGGGCAGGAGAGGCCATTGAGTCCCCGGAGATTGGAGTTGCAAGTTATAAGCTGCCATGTGTGCTGCGAATCAGACCCAGGAAACATCCTTTGGAAGAGCAAGCAGCCCGTGCTCTTGGCCACTGAGGCATCTCTCCAGCCCTTGTTGGTTGCTGCTGTGTGTCCCAGGCTGTTTTGGAACTCTTGCCTCAGCCTCTTGAATGCTGAGATGATAAGCATGTGTGACTGCAGCTGGCTCTGTTTGTGGAACCTGGGACTCTGTGTGTTAGTCAACTAATATAGCACTAAGCTATATCCCCAGCCTAGGTTCTTCTAAAGGAAACCTTGTGTTCAGGAGCTCGCGTCAAGTCCTTAGTGAAAGCCTTTAAGTAGAACAGTGAGCCAGCTTAGAGAAAGAATGAAGGTGATCTTAGGAAGGAAGAAGGCAGTGTTCTTACTCTGAGAGTGATTTGCCAACCTCAAGCTTGTGCAGAAAGGGAAGTGGGTATCTTTGAAGGGTAGGTGAGTGGGAAGTGAAAGAAAGCTGTAGGCGTTGGAGGGCTCTGGGCTGGGTGGGGCTGGAGAAATAGCTCAGAGGACCAAAATTCTGTTCCAAGCACCCACAACCACCTGTAACTAACCTGAGCTCAAGGGGGATCTAACTGGTCCCCTGGAGCACCCACATAAGCTAGACAGACAGACAGACAGACAGACAGACACACACACACACACACACACACACACACACACACACACACACACACACACACACACACACACACACATTGGAGCACCCACATGAGCTGAAGAGACAGATGTGCACATTTAAAGTCAGAGCAATTCACAGGAAGCGCTGAAATTTGGTTTGTAGCTAGCAGGTGGCTCAGCAGTTAGAGCACTTGCTGGTCTGTAGAGGACCCGAGTTCAGTGCCCTGCACCACGTGGCAGCTCACAACTATTTTGTAACCCTAGTTCCAGGGTGTCTGATTTGAAAGCTATGCCGGTCAGATGCTGATTGGTATCCAACAGAAAACTAGTTGAATTTGAAACGGTGTGGAGTAGAGTGATCAGATGCCATAGAGATGCTTTGAGATGTTGTCTGACAGTCTTAGGGTGGCAGAGAAGAGAACCTATGGAAAGTGCTGTTGAAAATAGCTCTTCTGGTTAAGACTGTTGAGCTGTCTCTAGTCTCCGGCTACAGGGACTGGGGAAGCCAGGACTTTATTCTCCGCCCACTTTTTTTCCCCCTAGAACTGCAGAGGTATCTTCTGGGTGCCTGGAAAGAAGGAAGAGAGCCAGATAGAACCAGGAGACCACATTGAGTTGCTCTAGATTTCTTGTGTACTTTTTCTTCTAGGGGTGTGTGTGGAGAGAAAGAGGATGTGCATGGGAATGTACTGATAGGTGGAAGCCAGAGCAGAGCATGAGTTCCTGGATTGACCTCGTCTTGAACTGGGAGTCAGCTTTTTGTCTCTGCTTCCTAATTGGGAGTCATAAGCACACACAGCCACACACAGCTTTTTGTATGAGTGCTGGGATTTTGAACTCAGGTCCTCATGTTCACAGAGCAAACACTCTTACACACTGAACCAGGCCACCTCCTCCTCCCTCTTCTTTTTGTTTTTTCAAGACAGGGTTTCTCTGTGTAGCCCTGGCTATCTTGGAACTCCACAGACCAGGCCTGCCCCTGCTTCCCAGGACTGCACCACCACCATCTATTTTCTAAATTTGTTTATAATGGATATATTCCTTTCATGATTTTAAAACATTGTCTAGGGGCTGGCAAGATGTCTCTGCGGGTAAAGGCACGTGTCTCCAAGGCTGATTGCCTGAGTCCCATCACTAGAGCACACATGGCACAAGCCTCCTCCCGCCACCCCTGTAAATAAATATAACTCAGAAATAAATAAATAAATAAAAGCATGATATTATCTAACACAACATTCATAATAAATATAAAATTTAAGAATAACATTGTATGGAAGTCTCAAAGAATTAATAAAATATGTATTGAAAAATAAGTAGTGGGGTTGACGAACTTACAGAGGACCCTGGCCACATGGCAGCTAATAACAGTCTGTAACGCCAGGGGATCCAGCGCCCTCTTCTGTCCTCTGTGAGCACTGCTTGTATGTGGTGCTCAGACACATTCAGGCAAAACCCCCATACAATAAGAACAAGTAAGTGACCCTTGCTGTGTGTAATCACTCACTGTAGTCTAAGGTCTGAGGAGGCCAGCTTTGGCAACATGGTAAACTCCAAGGTATGTGGTAAGCTATATAGTAAGACCCTGGCTAAACTCTTCATCCTACCCTCCTTACTCCCTCCCCTCCTCTCCCAAAAAGAATAATGACCTCTGTAACCCAGTTCTTCCCTCACCTCTCAGAGCTAGATAACAAATACCCAAAGGACTATTAGCTAACTGTGTCATTTGAAGACATTGTTACTCCATCTGGGAGCTTTGGATTTATTTGTAATCAAAATTAATCTGATCAGGGGCCCGATGTGATGGATTAATGGCAGAGAGCCCTGGTTACTCTTCCAAAGGATCCAGGTTCAATTCCCAGCCAACCTCATGTCAGCTCACAATCTGTAACTCTAGTTCAGGGCTTCTGGTATCCTTGGGCATGATGCATGCACAGAGACAGACAGACAGACAAATATGCTGGCAAAACAATTGCATAAATTAAAATAATAAAAATTTACTCTGATCATATTTTGATGTGCACTAGATGCTGCATGGCTAAGCCAGCCAAGATATGTTATCTCTAGGTCATAAGCTCCACAGAGTATAGATGAACTTCTTCTGTTTCTTTGAGGCATGAAGTGATTTGAAATGCACAGGTGCTAAAAATATCCCTCTTAGTTTTGTTTCTTTGCTTTTAAAGAAACAGAACCCAAATGTAGATTCGTGGTGCCCCAAGCAACTCAGCCCCAACTTTTAGAGACTGCTGAGGTTGGGGAAATGGTAGAGAGGAAGTGAGGTATGCTTGGGTGTGGCGCCACTTCTGGGAGTCTCTTTGCCCTGTGCTCTGTGAGCTGCAGCTGGAACACAAACTCCATTTCCCAAGCTTCATAAAACCTTTTCCCAGGCCTCCCTTTCCCAGACTTCATGGCTCTCTGTGGAAATGAGAGCCCGTGTAATTGCTTGACACAAAGTACAGAGTGGGGAACGGTGAGGAGCCATTCTGTGCTCCCACACGTGGAGCCGGCACCTCAGCTCACTGGGTGTCTCTGCATGGTGCTCCTTCCCACAAGTGCTCATCTTTCCTTACCACTTTGGTTAGGGCCTGCTGCTCAGCTTTCTATGTGAGCATTAAAAGGCATATTACTTTAAGAAGGAAAGAAGCAGTAGTTGCAGTCCATCTGCCTACACACTCTTAACCTGCCTCGTGAACTAAAAGCCTGTGACCTTTGCACACCAGCCTGATGGTCCCCAAGCAAAGGGTCTTCGAGAGGGCGTGGTGAAATAACTTAAGTGGGCCCAAGTGCCTGCATAGTCAGTGCTCAGGGCTTTCCTGAAGACCTGCCCTCTGGAGGGATTTTGTATAAATTACCTTATTTCACCTTCGAGCAAAGAATCAAGTGTGTATTTATATGCCCAGGCAGCCTTTTGTGGTGTGGAGAAGTAATTTGTCTGTCCTCCCAGCTTCTTGAGCTGCCTTCCTGAGATCCAGGCCCATCCAGTGCCAAAGCCTGTGGGTCCCTCCCTCAGATTGCCCTTTCCTTTGGTTTTATGGGACATGTGAAGGACTCAAAAATTGTTAGATTTCTCCTAATCATTTTCTTAAAGTTTTCTATGCTCTCGTATTATGCTTATGCACTAGATTTGAATTTCATTCATGTTTTATTCTGAGACTAAGGGCAGCTCTTAAAGTGTGGAGAAGGAGTAGGCCTTAGTTGACCTTTGCCATGTCTGTGACGTCTGCCCTCCCACATACAGCAGAGCAGAGCACTGAGGTGTTGTAAGTGTTCACACTTGGTGGAACAGAAATGCCTGGCTGGCTGACCTGACTGAGTGCTCACAGCGCTGCAATTGAAATGCTAAGCTCCAGTTGCTCTGTTTGGACCACACTAGGCATCTCCAGTAACATGCCGCTCGCTTGCCCCACATACAACTTTGCTTCCTCAGACACATCCCCTACTTTTAAGAACTTGGAAAGGACTTTCTGGAACAAAGCGGGAGGACTTGGGGGAACAAATGGAGATGGTGCTTTTGGGTTTGGGTGGCTGGTCTTGTCTTCTTATTGTTTATATTATTTGCTTTGTGTTAGGTGCACTTCCATGACACATGCATGGAGGTCGGAGGACACCTTGTGAGAGCCAGTTCTTTCTTTGAACCATGTGGCTTCTGGGCATCAAACTCAGGTCATCAGGCCATGATGTCTTTTCCCACTGAGCCAGCGTGTCAGGCTTGGGGGCTGTTTTGGTTGTGGTGGTTTGTCTGGTGTCTGAGTGAGAGCATCAATGGCCAAGAGAGTTCGGAGCCAGGGATTCTTGACCACTTTTCAAGAATAATCACTCATTTCATGGGTACACGTAAGGTATTCTAAAGGGAAAGAAATGAACGGGCATCAAGTAAGGGGCAACCCAAGGAACAGGAAGCAGTCATGAGAAATGCGAGTCTCTGGAGTAAGAGGAGCATAGGGAAGCCTCCGCAGGCTTGAGGCTTTGGGGGCAGGGATTCAGGGGTTACAGACACTTGGAATATGATCTAGAAAGTGGAGCATGGTTTCCATCTTCTTGGCCCCAAGACTTTCAAGACTAATCACTCATGGGGCTAGGAAGAACTAGCGTTCTGTACAGCTGCAGCCCAGCATAGCTCAGGCACTGCCGTGAGGAGCAGGGCAGAGAGTGGAGGTTGCTCGTGCCCAAGGTTACTGTGCTCCACCCTCTGCTTACTGGGCTGTGTAGACCCATCCTGATCCGTTTCTGCTATGATCTTAGCATTGGCAAGCTGGACATGGTGGCTTATACCTGTAATGTCAGCACTCAGGTAGCAGACGCAGGAGGATTGATGCAAGTTGTGGGCCAACCAAGGCTGACTATATATCAGTACCAGTCCAGAAAAGACAAGACAAGCATTGGATTTTCATGGTCTCTATCTCTTTGTTTGGGGTTATGTTGGCTTGTGGTGCCTAGAGTGGAGCCCAGAGCCCCGTGCATTTCCATAAAGACTGAGTTCGCCCCCAACTCCAGTGCATCACGTTTAAAAGTTAATATTTGAGAACTGAGAATAGAGCCGAGTGATAGAGAACACGTGCTGAGTGTGCGTCAGGCCCTGAGGCCAATTTCCCAGCACCTCAGAAGAAATTACCAGGAAATTAATGACCTGACGTTGAGGTTATTAAAGAGACAAGTGAGAGAAGTTGGCTCTCAGTTCAGCTGCTGGTTTGTCAAGGATACTACCCAGACTCTAGGCAGAGGAGTACTTCTCTCTGCCCACAGATTATTTACAACTCCATAGGAGCCATTTGAAAAAAAAAAAAAGTACCAAATAAAGATGCTTGTGTTCATCAGCCTACTGTAGTGGCGCCCACCTACAATCCCAGAGCTTAGGAGACTGAAACAGGAGGTTTGCTGTTTGTTTTGTTTTAAAACATGGTTTTTCTGTGGAGCTGAGCTGTCCTGTGCCTTGTAAACCAGGCTGGCCTCGAACTCACAGAGATCTACCTGCCTCTGCCTATGGAGAGCTGGGATCAAAGGTGTGCACTACCATACCCGGCTCAGGAGGATTGTTTTAAATACCAGGCCAACCAAGTCTACATAACAAGACCTCATGTCAAAAAGACAAAACCGAAGTGTTTATATTTCGGGTAGAAATATAATTACTCCCTTTTCTTTTGTTCGCAGAGATGCTACAGTTTGTCAGCAATCAAGTGGGAGAGTTCCCTGACTTGTTTTCAGAGCAGCTATGTAGCTCCTTCCCTGGAGGTGGCAGCGGTGGCAGCAATGGTGGCGGTGGTGGCAGCGGCAGCAACAGCAATTGCAGAGGCAACAGTAGCGGAGCCACAGATCCTGCAGTACAGCGGTCTTTCAGCCAGGTCCCATTATCTACCTTCTCTCCCTCAGCCACCTCCTCTCAGGCTCCAACCCTGCAGGTCAAAGTCTCTCCTACCACACCAAGGGCAACCCCTGTTCTCCAGCCCCGACCCCAGCCCCAGCCTCAGCCTCCAGCTCAGCTGCAGCAGCAGACAGTAATGATCACCCCAACATTCAGCACCGCTCCACAGACGAGGATCATCCAGCAGCCTTTGATATACCAGAATGCAGCGACCAGCTTTCAAGGTGATTCAGAAGTCAGGGGAATTGGTTGCCTCTGGAGCCTCTGTGCCACTGTGCAGACAGACAGACACTGCAGATCGAGCCTCCTGAGCAGGATAGAAGATTTTAGTCTGGTCCTGTCTGGACAAGTTTCTGATCATTGGCAGAACTGTTCAGGAATACACCTTCTTCCTCAAAGACTTTAATGTCTGTTAGACCAACTTCCAAGTCCAAACATGGTAAAGGCTGGGTTGTCCTGATAACTAGAGGTGGAGTCCTGAATAAAATTAGGTCTGAAACTTACTTAGCCACCAGATCTGAGCATCCACAGATGAGAACTGGTCCCTTGGCAGATAACTCCTAAGCAAGCATTGTGGAGATATATTCCATTTTTAAAATAGGTGCTACATCTCTAAATAGCAGCCCTCATGGTGGGCATGCAGTGTATGTTGAGTGAATGAGCGGCTGAAGCACTTGTTCTTGCTGTGATGTGCTATATCCTGTGACAATGGGGAGCCCCGGGTAGGCTCAGTATTGCTCCCAATTTGAAGACACACATAATTTTCTGGTGGGTTTTGAGACTTTGGAGGAGGTGGTATAAAACAGAAAGCAGAGACCGTGATCCCAAAGCAGATTTTCCATCTAGAAAGGATGGGAAGCAATGGGGCCCTGGGGGGTTGTTGACTCTCGGCGTCTATTAACTCGATTGCGGGCACAGCCATTTGCCAAGTAGCTCCCCTTACATTTCGCTCCAGCACCCGGAGTAATAAAACAATTTGTACTCATTCCATCAGATATTGATGCAGTCCTTATGGGATGTTCCTATTCTCTAAACCAGCTTGTAAATGGTTGTGTGCATCTTCTTCAGCAGCAGGTGGGAAGCTGAAGTCATTAGGAGACACTCCATCCCCAAGTCACACTGCAGCTACAGTGACATTGTGCATTCCTTACCCATGTAACTTTTTTCTCTTCTTCCCAAAGTCCTACAGCCTCAAGTGCAAAGCCTCGTGACGTCCTCGCAGGTACAGCCCGTTACCATCCAGCAGCAGGTGCAGACGGTTCAGGCCCAGCGGGTGTTGACACAAACAGCCAATGGCACACTGCAGACCCTTGCCCCAGCCACAGTGCAGACAGTCACTGCACCGCAGGTGCAGCAGGTCCCGGTAGGTGGCTTGGAAAGGACTCAAGGGTGCTGGGGGAGACTCTGAACTAGTCCTTGGTTAAAACTTGCTAAGCATGCTAAGAAGCATCATCGAGAGTATACACAGAACAAGGTGGAGGGCTAAGAAAGGAACCTGTGAGTACCGTGCAGAGATTTGACTGAGCCTCACCTCTGGCATCCTTGGGAAAGGCTGGTGCGGTGGCTATTGACACATACAATAGGTATAAAACTGGAAAGAAGGCCTCAGTGGACATAGGCACTTGTTACTGAGCCTGAAACCTGAGTTCAGTCCACACCGGGGAAGGAAGAGTCAGCTCTTACAAGCCTCCCTCCAACAATAGATACACTAAGTGTAGATTTAAAAAACAAACAGCGTTTTAGGGGGCTAGGGAGATGGCTCAGTGAGTAAGTTTGCTTGCTCTGTTAGCAAAAGGACCTGTGTTTGATTTTTGTTTTTTGTTTGTTTGTTCATTCGTTTGTTTGCTTCATTGGTTTGAGACAAGATCTCTCTTTGTAGCCCTGGCTGTCCTGGAAATCACTCTGTAGACCAGGCTGGCCTCAAACTCACAAAGATCCACCTGCCTCTGCCTCCCAAGTGCTGGGATTAAAGGCGTGCACTGCCGTATCTGTTAGGACCTGTTTCTGAATCCCTGGCACCTGTGTAAAAGCTGGCCATGCCTGCTTGTGCCGGTAAACCCAGCCTTGGGAAGGAGATAGGCAGACCCTGAGAACTTACTGGCCTGCCAGTCCACTGAAAGGGTGACAGCCCAAATAGAAGCTTCTAGTTCATTAAAAGAGCTTTCAAGGCTATAAGGCAGAGAGCTGCTCTAACCCACATATACTCAGATAGGCATGTCTGCACATATGTGTGTGGTCAGCACACACATGCAATATAGCATATGAACTTATACTTTCTTACTAACAAATGAATCTTTTTATTACACCTTAACATTTTTATTTTGTGCACGTGTATGTGTGGGCGGGTACACACATGTGGCAACCAGAGGACAGAGTACAGGGGTTAGTTCTCTCCTCCTTGTGAGCTGTGGGGCTCAGACTTAGAGCACCAAGCTTGGTGGCCGGCACCTTCAGTGATGAACCTTCTCAATGGCCCCAAATTAACCTGTCCTAGAAAAATAAACACAAGAGAAACAAACAAACAAAACCTGGCCTTACCAGTCTTCCTTCTTACCCTTGCTCCTGGCTCTCCTGAACCTACCAAAGGCCAGCTCTCTCGAAGGTCAGCTCTCTCAGCCTTCAGTTGGGACCCATCCTTGCCTCTGTTTCTGCCACACATTGTTATTCTGAAAGCTTTGAGGCCTTATAGTTCTCTTTAGCTGTCCCCTTCCTCCTCCCTTCAAACCCAGGATGCAAGCTGCACAAAACAGCCAACTTTGGGAATTGTCTGTAGGGGATTTCCTTTTTGTCTGTTTGTTGGTTTCCAGTTTCGAGAACATGTTTTCTTATTCCTTCTTGATTAGTCTATGTATCAAGAAACAAATGAAAAAATAATGTCCCTTTTTTTCTCTTCCTTCTAGGTCCTGGTTCAGCCTCAGATCATTAAGACAGATTCCCTTGTTTTGACCACGCTGAAAACAGATGGCAGCCCTGTCATGGCTGCAGTCCAGAACCCGGCCCTCACGGCCCTCACCACCCCCATCCAGACGGCTGCCCTTCAAGTACCAGTAAGGATCGAGCTCTGCTTCCTTTGTGCTTCAGAGTTTCTAAAGCCCACTGCTGAGTAGATGTGGGGAGCTTAATAGGATGTGCCCATCAGATTGTAAATATCACCCCACTTTTAGTTTGTTTTTTTCCCTTGAAGCAGTGTTGTCGGGGTGTGTTACATTAAGTCCTAGGATCTTGTAAGGGAATGGAACAGAACCCCAGATGAGCCCTGCTGCTAGACAGCAGCTCCTCACAGAGCCGATCTTTTAGGTACTATTGTTGCCATGGGGTTCGACTGCTATGGACCCTAGAGTCACTAGACAGGAAGAGGTGTCAAAGAGACAGATGAGGAAAACACCATCCTTTAGTTACAGGATCCTGGCCACTCTGAGTAAAAGGTTATTTAAATTTTGGAAGTACTAGTTTTACTCATAAAAATCGAGAGCTAGCGTTGGAGAGGTAGGCAGTTGGTAAGAGCCAAGAACTAGAAACAGTCCAAATGCCCATGCATAGGAGATAAAGAACTCCAAATACACCTATAAAGTAAAAGTGATCTGAACAATGTAGAGAAGAAAAGAAGCCAGTCTCGGAAGTTCACACAGTATTCCATTAGTGGGATGCTCAGCAGTGGAAGTGTGGCTGTGCTGAGTGACAGAGCAGGGTTGTAGGGCAGACTTAAGGGACATTTTATGTGGTAAGGGGTTATAGGGCAGGACTTAGGAGACATTCTGTATGGTAAAGGGTTTTTGTCTTGACTTGGGTGCTACAAGTTACATGCATATGCAAAACTGCAAAGGTTCTAAAAATGATCCTTGTTATGTGTAAATTATCCTTTTCTTTGTTTTTTGTTTGTTTTGTTTGTTTTTATATAAGGTTCCTCAGTATAGCCCAGGTTGACCTCACACTCAAAATCTTCCTGCCCAAGCCTCTGAGGACTGGGATTTTAGGCCACCTTGCCTGACTGACAGATTGTTTTGTTTTGTTGGTTTTTGGTTTTTTGTTTTGTTTTGGAGACAGTGTCTTACTATGTAGCCCTCAGTGGCTTGGATCTCACAGGGATCCACCTGCCTCTGCTTCCCAAGTGCTGGGATTAAAGGTGTACACCACCAGACCAGACCAGTAAATTATTTCTACTTCTAATTAAGTAAAGCAGGTTTCTATCTCCTTATTAATCATTTGGATATTGAAACCATTTATTGAGGAAGAACAAAACTTAGTAAACATAGAAACGAGGTGCGGGAAGCTCTGTGGTTGTCCTTATGAGTTGAGAGAGCAGCTCTGAAGGAAAGTGTGGGTGTCACCCTGCACGCTCTGATGGTCAGAAAGAAATGTCGGCATTTGCTTGTCATTTGAAAAGAGGAAAAAATACGTTACATACTCAGAGAAGATTTTTCTCTGGGTCCAGCTAATGTCTTTCATATATGTGTGTTCAGAGGTATCAGACAGTTTGAAAGGAAAACTATACAGCGTTTTCCTAGCACCATCCCCCTCACCTCCAACCCCAGGTCAGAAGTTAAGGCTGAGCTATCTGTTGGTGGTACTGTTTATTACTAGTGATCTTGAGAGGAAGGTGGCGGGAAGGGGGTGCCACAGCTCTGGAGGTCATTCAGGACCTCACCTCCTTAGCCCAGGAGGGTATCAGAGTACATGAAACACTCCTGGTGTTACCCCGTGTGCAGGAGCGGGCCACTCTGTGTTGTGAGGTTACTGTATTTAAACTAACAAAAGGATAATTCTGCCCTTGTTCTAGACCCTGGTGGGCAGCAACGGGACCATTCTGACCACGATGCCTGTGATGATGGGGCAAGAGAAAGTTCCTATTAAGCAAGTGCCCGGGGGTGTAAAGCAGCTCGAGCCTCCCAAGGAAGGAGAAAGGCGGACAACACACAATATTATTGAAAAGCGATACCGGTCCTCCATCAACGACAAAATCATAGAGTTGAAGGACTTGGTCATGGGGACAGATGCCAAGGTAAGTGCCAAGAAGAGCATTGACTTGTGCCCCAGTGTCTCATTTGTCTCTGCCATGGAGCTAGGGAAGGTGCAGCTTTAATGAGTGGACACACAGGTGAGATAGAGACACGGTTTTGTTGAATGATCTTGGTGTTTAGCAGGATTACAAATTACTGCCCAGGTATGGTGGCATATGTCTATCATCTTAGTATTCAGGAGACAAGGCAGGAGGATTACAAGTTCTAGGCCAGTCAGGACTAAAAGTCCATGAATGAATGAATAATGGATGACTGGGGAGGCTTTCAGAGGTGGCTCAGCAGTTAAGAGCAGGTCTCCTCAGAAGACCTGGATTCTTTCCCTAGCACACACATGGTTGCTCACAGTGGCCTATGACCCTAGAGCTGAGGTCCAGTGTCCTCTTTGTGTCTCCTCAGGCACCAGGCATGCAAGAAAGGCAGGCAAAATACTCATAAAATAAAAATAAATTAATCTTTAATGAGTAAGTACAAATTCTCATCTAGCATAAATGGAATGTTGAGAGTTGATGACGGGGTGACCTCCTAGTACCTTTACTCTGTCACCTGTGTTGTGTGGTGACTGTATTCAGAGGGGAGGAGAGCAAGAGAGCATGGGAGGGGGACCAAAATGTTTTCATTATATAGGAAAGAGTCTCTGGGGAGGGGTATACCAGCCATGTCCTCTAACAGCTAGGGACAGAGGGATGCTGGGAGAACCTAGAGGCCAGGTCCACTTTGGTATGTTAAATACACGTCTGAGCCCCTTGTCCTGGGTCTGAAACCCAACACCTAGTACTATCATCACCCCACCAACCAAAAAAAAAAAAGAAAGAAAGAAAGAAGTTCAGAGTTAGGGCAAGTTTTGTCCCAGTTAGCCATCGATAGAACCAGTGTTTGACACCTCCCAGCTGTGTTCCCCACTCTTGAACTCCGCGCCTCTGCTCTCTTTGTTTCAACACACACGGCTTTAACTATATGTCATCTGTCTTCCTTCCCAGATGCACAAGTCTGGCGTCCTGAGGAAGGCCATTGATTACATCAAATATCTGCAGCAGGTCAATCACAAACTGCGCCAGGAGAACATGGTGCTGAAGCTGGCGAACCAGAAAAACAGTAAGTCTGTCTGTCTGCCTGAGGGCTGTCTGGGGAGGTCCCATGGTGGGCACTGAGGAGTGAGGTCAGATGTGGATGAGGCCCCGCCCATATGGGACTTTGTAAAAATGGATAGTTTTCTAGGGGGGACTTCTCTTTGCAGAGCTCCTGAAGGGCATTGACTTAGGCAGCCTGGTGGACAGCGATGTGGACTTGAAAATCGATGACTTTAATCAGAATGTCCTTCTGATGTCTCCCCCGGCCTCCGACTCTGGGTCCCAGGCCGGCTTCTCTCCCTATTCCATTGACTCTGAGCCAGGCAGTCCTCTGCTGGATGATGCAAAGGTAGGAGCTTTTGAAATTTCTCATCCTTATAATCTCTCATTTGCTGTAAAGAAATAGTGGCCACAGAGAGGAGACCGGACCAGTGGTTTAAAGAATGTAAGGGAGAGGGGACTGAGTACCCTGCCTGTGAAGTAGGAAACTGCTAAGTGTGATGGTCCATGCCTGTAACCCAGCGTGGGAGAGGCTGATGCAAGAGAGTCTTGAGTTCCAAGCAAGCCTGAGCTACTTAGCAAGACCATCTCCAACAAACAAACAAACAAACAAACAAACTGAGGGGGGAAAGCCCCGGGATGGAGAAGCTACAGGCCCTCAGACGTGGCAGGTCCTGTTGGAAAGGCCCCATCAGACGGGGAATGAGGACACAGCAGCTGCCAGGCGGGTGGGCTCTGGAGCAGCTGGATACACTCCGTTACCTTCCCTGCCAGTAATGGGCCTGGCAAGACCACTTTCTGAGGCTGCTCTGCCAGTTTAGAGCAAGACCGCCTCTTGGTGCTCTTTCCGGAAACAACTACAATTTGCAATCTAACAGATAGCATTCCACCTACCAAAGCCTCTTAAATGGTCCCTGAACAAAGAGCCCTTGGAAATTGAAGTTTTAATGGAATTAGTTAGCAGAGGCCCTAAGCGCAGTGATTTCCCAGAACCTTTGGAGACACTGGCTCCTGTACTGCATCTTGGCACTGGAGTTTCTGACTCCAGAAGCATGTGGTCCATTCTAGTATATAGTTAGGTTCATTTGAAGGTTATCATGTTGCTCTGGCTAGCCTAGAAGCTGCTATGAAGTTTGAATGAACTCAGTCGCCCTCCTGACCTTCCCCTTTGAAGTGCTGGGACTGCAGGCATTGCCAGTGCCTTTGATATATGTGGTGCTGAGGAGCCTTCTTGGGGCTTGTGCATGCTAAATATATTCTTTTTTCTTTCAAGATGTGGTCTCACTGTACAGTCCCAGCTGGTGGGCTGGAACTCTATGATCTCTATGTAGACCAGGTTGGCCCAGCACAAACTAAACATTCTTTGGGAATGTTTTTGTAAATATGATTGTGTTTGGGAATAGTAGTCCATATGACATTCAGTTTGGAATGTGGGCTTGGGGAAAACCTTGGCTCTGATCCCCTACCTCACTCCTTGTCAGTTCCCTTGGGCCTCTGCTTCCATTTCTGTCTATAAAATGAATGAGACACAAAAAGCACATTCTAGTTTTAATAAACAAACTCAGTTACATACAGTGTTCTCTCTCCCTTTCTGTTTCCCTCGACACCAAGGTTCTCCCTGATGTGGTGAGCTGAAACCTTACAGTGAGCAAAGCCAACCCCCTCTTTAAAAAATCGCACTCCTTTGCTGTAAAGCATTGTTTTCCATCATTATTGAGGCATGACGTAAATGCAATGAAATAGCCTATTTTAAGAGGCCACTGGGATGGCTCCGCAGGTGGAAGTGCTGGCCAGGCAACTTTGAACACCTGAGTTCCAGAACCCACGTCAAAAAGTCACATGTGGTGGGTCAGATTTGTAATTCCCTCTACAGAGCCCTTAATGTACCCCACATACAACACTCTACAGAGCCTTTAATGTCCCCCCACATACAACACTCTACAGAGTCCTAAATGCCCCCCACACCCCACATACAACACTCTACAGAGCCCTTAATGCCCCCCCATACAACTCTCTACAGAGTCCTAAATGCCCCCCCACCCCACATACAACACTCTACAGAGCCCTTAATGCCCCCCCATACAACACTCTACAGAGTCCTAAATGCCCCCCACACCCCACATACAACTCTCTACAGAGCCCTTAATGCCCCCCATACAACACTCTACAGAGTCCTAAATGCCCCCCACACCCCACATACAACTCTCTACAGAGCCCTTAATGCCCCCCCATACAACTCTCTACAGAGTCCTAAATGTCCCCCACACCCCACATACAACTCTCTACAGAGCCCTTAATGCCCCCCATACAACACTCTACAGAGTCCTAAATGCCCCCCACACCCCACATACAACTCTCTACAGAGCCCTTAATGCCCCCCCATACAACTCTCTACAGAGTCCTAAATGTCCCCCCTACCCCACATACAACACTCTACAGAGCCCTTAATGCCCCCCCATACAACACTCTACAGAGTCCTAAATGCCCCCCACACCCCACATACAACTCTACAGAGCCCTTAATGCCCCCTGACATACAACTCTCTTCTACAGAGCCCTTAATGTCATTCCCCCTCCCACACATACAGCACTCTTGCTCATGCACACAGCACAGAGGTTTGGGTTTTGTAGTCATGGGAGCACCACATCTCTGTTATTGTAGAGATCCATTTTGTAAGAAAGCTGTCCTAACACTCAAGAGGCAGAGACAGGCATTCAAGAGTCAGCCTGGTCTACACAGAGTTCTAGGCCAGGCAGAGATATATAGTGAGATCCCATACTTCTTGCTTTTGTGCTTTGTGGTGTAGTCATTTGGTGATGGAAAGATTGTTCCAGGGTTTGAGCAATGATTTGTGAGATACAGACTTCTTAGGTTTCTCCTGGGTTTATTACTCTTTGCCTTAATGGTTTTGAGTTTAGACCTCACAGTCTGTTTTCTTGGTGTACATATAAAAACAAAGCGTCTCAGTTACTTTTCTGTTGCTGTGACAAAACACCATGACCAAGGCAACTTATAAGAAATAAAAGAAAGCATTTATTGGACTTACAAATTTAGAGGGTTGGGGTCCATGATGAGAGCCCAAAGAAAGGCATGGTGGCAGGAACAGCTGGGAGCTCACATCTGGATCTGCAGACAGGGGCAGAGAATGCACACTGGGTATGGCAAGAGCATTTTGAAACCTCAAGCCCACCCCAAGTGACATACTTCTTCAACAAGACTTTAGCTCCTCCTCTCCCTCCTCCACAGCCACCACTGGGTGCCATGTATCAAGTGTTTGGGACTATGAGGGGCGACTCATTCAACCCACCACAGAGTGCTGTAAAAACCCAAATGGTAGGGGCTGATGGTTCAACAGTTACGACCACTGGATACTCTTCCTGAGGACTTGGATTCAATTCCAAGCATCTACACAGCAACGCATAACTGTAACTCTAGTTCTGGGGGATCCAACACCCTCACACAGGCAAAACACCAATGCACATAAAATAAAATACAAGTAAATCATTTAAAAATAAAAACAATAAGAAATGATAACTGTTCTAACTCTGAGCTGCTGTCCTGAAGGTCAAGGATGAACCGGACTCTCCTCCTGTGGCACTGGGCATGGTGGACCGATCTCGAATTCTTTTATGTGTCCTCACCTTCCTGGGCCTCTCCTTTAACCCCTTGACTTCCTTGCTGCAGTGGGGAGTGGCCCACAACACTGAGCAGCACTCATACTCAGGCTCTGGCCGCAGTGTGCTGTCACTGGAGTCAGGTAGGTGCGTCCCTGATACTGGTTTGGGTTGGGTGGATTGCTGTTTTAAAAGGACCCTGTGCAAAAACTACATGATTGTACCTAACTATTCCAGAAGTAGGAATGGGCTTCCCACCTGCTTGCTGCTGACGGGGCTAGCCTAGATTATATATAAGAAAGCAAGCTTAAGTTTGTTGGGACAAGCAAATCCAATCTGGAACCTGCTTTGTTACAGTTACCATGGAAGGAAGTGGGTGGGAGAGAGGGAGGCTCTTGTTTGAGGGGTTGTTTAGCATTATGTCAGGTGTGAGATCAATGTCCTAGTTTTTTCTTAACTGGGGTTTTGTGGCACTCAGTTCCATGGTGCCAGGGCATAAAAGGATTCTTGTTTAGGCCTCAGAAGTGTCTACCATTTCCTCTGAAAATGATGAGGAAGGCTCTTTGATCTCATACTCTGGAGTCTGTCAGGTGCCTTGCCGTTCCACAAGGCTCTTCCTAGTCTCAGCTGAGATGCCCCTCTTTAGGTTCTGGGGGCTGGTTTGACTGGATGATGCCAACTCTCCTCCTATGGCTGGTAAATGGTGTGATTGTCTTGAGCGTCTTTGTGAAGCTGTTGGTCCACGGGGAGCCAGTGATCCGCCCACACTCACGCTCCTCAGTCACCTTCTGGAGACACCGGAAGCAGGCAGACCTAGACCTCGCCAAAGTGAGTTCTGTCATCCACCTTTCTTCACCTTTCTCTATGCTCAGGGAATGTTGTTGAGTCCCCAGTGTGAGTCAAGTCCCGTGGGTGCCGGGTGACTGAGGAGAGAGAAGAGGCCCTCTACCTGTGACAGCCACAGGGCGATGAAGGAGGGCCCCCTGTGCGTAGATTGTGCTGTGGACACAGAATGATCTCTGCAGTGGGACAGACAGTGCTGTGAGTCTTGGTGTAAGTGGTGCTGCCCTGGTCAAGAAGGATGGGCAGACAGGCGTGTCAGTTCAAGCAGATAGTGTCATGAGAACTGTATTAGCCACTTGTCTCCTTACTGTAACCAAATACCCAGCAGAAGCAACTGAAGGGATATTATTTGAGCTCATCGTTTAGTCCCTTGTGGGAAAGGTGGCCATGCAGCAGGAGCTCGTGGCGTGGTATCTCACGTCTCGGCAGATCAGGAAGCACCAGAACTACAGAGATCGATCACTCACAAGAGCTGCCACTAGCAGTCCATTTATTCAGCCAGGCCTTAGGCCCCACGGTTCCACACCCAGCTGAGGCAGTACTGCCGGCTGGGACCACACAATGGAATACATGAGCCTGTGTTCACAGTCAGACCACAGACAAGTAGTCAGGCCATTTGAGGATATGTGTGTCTGACAGAGGAAGATGGCAGTGAAGGCTGGTGGTGTAGCTAGTTGCCATGTGCAGAGAGTTTTAACTTACAACTGTTAGGTTTATTTTTTGTTTGTTTGTTTTTTTTTTTAAAAAGACTTGTTTTTATTTATGTCTGTCTGTCTATGTGAAGGTATGTGCACATGAGTACAGATGCCCTTGGAGGCAGAAGAGGAAGTCAGATTCCCTAGAGCTGGAGTTACAGGTGGTTCTGAGCCTTGTGGCATGGCTGCTGGGAACCGAACTTTGATCCCTCCAGAAGAGCATCGAGTGCTCTTACCCTCTGAGTTATCTCTCCAGCCTTCTGAATTAGGATATTTCTGGTTCTCTGGTGAATCAGGGAAGATTTTTGAGCAGGAAAATTAGCTGAAAGTTTTTATTTGGAATCACTGTTAGGAGACATGGGATGGGTTCTGTGGCGCCTGATGACATTGAAGAGGTTAACCATGTGCACTTTTGGAGTCATGTGACTCAAAACATCCCTGAGCAATGACAAACTCAGCGCTTACTCTCCCTCTCAGGCTGTCACACCTGACTTACTCCCCTCCCCCCAGTCAGTGCCCAAAGCCCTGGAGAGTCCTAAAGTACAGGTGCCATGCAGGACAGCAGTTCACAGTAATGTCCTCGAGACAGATTAAGGGTGTTTGAAGACTGTCATTCTGGTGGCCGTGTGAAGAATAGGTTTGGGAAAAGAGACACAGAAAAATACAGAAACAAGTTAGGAGGTTCTTAGAATGGGTAGGGAAAGAGAGAGAGAAAGACCTGGAGTTTAACAAAAAGGTAGAATTGAATAAATATTTTGAGATGTAAATTAATTAACAATGATGTTAACTCAAAGGTGGAAGAGGCTGGAAGATGCAGAGGTAGCTCTTTCTAGGCTGTTGCCTGGAAACGCTCTGAACCGTGGCCAGGAGGCAACCACCATTTGCAGGGCTGGTTTGAGTCAGTGCTAAGGGAAGCCACATTCTTGCTGGGATAAGAGTTGGACCGATTGAGGCAAAAAAAGCAAAAGCCAAAGACAGCCTGGAAAACAGCCAGGAAAGTGATGCCTGCCATCCTTTGGTTGCCATTGATAACCTCTCTCAGTTACCAATGTCAGCAGGGTGCCGTACACTCCATTAGACCCTCAGCTTGGCAGAGGTCCCAAATTGAGGGAGTTTAGCAGTTTAGCTGTGAGTTTGCCTTAAAGCTGTGGTTCTTGGGCCTCTGTAGGATACTGAATCACAGGCTACAGTCCCAGAGCTGTGACTAAGCAACCCTGAGGTCGGGCACAGCGAACTTGCCGAACCTAAGTATGCTCTTTATCTAAAAACTATTACTTATTTATAAAAGCTACTGTGACACCCGGAGATGGTGGCACTCACCTTTAATCCCAGCACTCAGGAGCACTCTGAGTTCGAAGCCAGCCTCTTCTACCCAGAGAAACCCTGTCTCAAAAAACAAAGAGCTGCTCTGGGAAACTCCCAGAGCTTGCTCAAAGACAGAACACAGTAAAATTTAATTTAGTAAAAAGGCCGGGGAATTCTTCAGAATGTCCGCAGTGATTGTTTGTGTAGGATGAGGTTACAGATGGCTGCTTTTTATGTTTTTGTAGTGTTCCAGCATTTCTCAGATTGTCTTTAATGGAAATTATGTTTTATTCTACTAACAAGCATGGTTTAGTCTGACAACAAGGTGGTAAGGTAAACGTGTGTCAAAACCAAAAGGCAGCCGTAAGGCCAGTGACCATTATTCTCACTTGCTGCTTTATAGGGTGATTTTGCAGCTGCTGCTGCCAACCTACAAACCTGCTTATCTGTTTTGGGCCGGGCGCTGCCCACCTCCCGCCTGGACTTGGCCTGCAGCCTCTCCTGGAATGTGATCCGCTACAGCCTGCAGAAGCTGCCCCTGGTACGCTGGTTACTCAAGAAGGTCTTCCAGCGCTGGCGGGCTACTCCTGCCACTGCAGCCGGCTTTGAGGATGAAGCTAAGAGCAGCGCAAGGGATGCAGCCCTGGCCTACCACAGGCTGCACCAGCTCCACATAACAGGTGAGGCATAACAGGTGGGGAGGGAAGGTGCCAAGCTTGCTGCACCGTTCCCGAGTGTCTCTTCCTCAGGTTGCTTTGCAAGAGCTCCATCTTGACTGAAGCCATTTTACATGGCTTTAAACCAGCCACCAGCCTACACTGTCCATAGCTGTATTTTACCATTTCTTCCTTTCTTTTATTTTTAAATGTATTGATTTTATGTGTATAGATGTGTACCACGTGTGTGGGCAATGCCTGGTGGAGGCCAGAAGAGGGCGTCAGATCCCCTGGAACTGAAGGTACATGTAGTTGTGAGCTGCCATATGGGTGCTGAGAATTGAACCTGGGTCCTCTGGAAGAGCAGCAAGTGCTCTTAACCACTGAGCCATCTCTCCAGCCTTGAGCTTAACCATTTCTAAGATGGACCTGGATGTAGAGGCACTTGCCTTTAATCATAGCTCTCAGAGATAGGCAGGCAGATCTCTGTGTTTGAGGCCAGCCTGGTGTACATAGTGAGTTCCAGGACAACCAGAGCTACACAGAGAAACTCTGTCACAGAGAACAAAACGAAACCACCGCCCTTTCTAAGGTGGACGTTATTCACAGTACCATCTGTATACTCTTACACATGGCCAGGACGCACATACCTATACTCCCAGCACCAGGGAGGTTCAAGAGTGCAAGTTCATCTTTTGCCAACTTGAGCTACATAAGACCTTGTCTCAAAAAAAGAAGAAAAAGAGATAGGGCTAACAAGGTGGTAAGGCACTTGCCACCGAGTATAATGGCCTGAATTTCACCCCATTGACTCCACAACAGGAGCAAACTAAGTCCCTCAGGTTGTGCTCGGACTTAACACACGTGCCATGGCACACACAGACACATACAATAAATCAATAAATGTTTAAAATAAAAAGTGTTGATTATGATGGCTCTCTGGTTTCCTGCTCAGGAGTTTGGTTTGCTGACAGAACTGAAAGAAACGGGAGGAAAAGCTGTTTTCAAGGCCAGGCTGCTATGCACTGTGTTGCTATGAGACATGAGGAGAAATACTTCGTAGACATTGGACCTGTGAGGTCTGCAGCCCAGAAAATGGGCCCTGGGCCTTCAAGGGAACCGATGAAAGGGAATCCAGAATCTCTCACTCAAAGGACAGGTGGGGCAGTGTAGTCAAGACAGGAACTGTCCAGCTGGGCATTGTGGCCCATCCTTTAATCCCAGCACTGGGGAGGCAGAGGCAGGTGGGACTCTGAGTTCGAGGCCAGCCTGGTCTACAGAGTGAGTTGCAGGACAGCCAGTGGCACATGGTGAGCTCACTTAATGTGTGGCCCATCCTTTAATCCCAGAACAATCACTTAACCAGAAGCCACGTTCCAGTCAGTAGGAGAGGCAGGCAGCCACATAGCTAGTAACTTGCTGAGCCTGCATCCCATCTGGACCTTTCTAATCACAAAGACCACTTCTCGTCTCCTCTGGCACCTCTTTGACACAAATAAGGGGAGACATTTACTTTGGCTCTCGGTTTGGAGAGTGTAGTCCATGGTGGCAGACGGGAGCTTTCAGCCACAGAGAGAAAGCAGAGTCAGCCTGGATCTGAAGGTGTGCATAAACCCTCAAAGGCCCACCCCAATAGCTTCCACCTGTCACCTAAGGCGCCACCTCATAAAGGCTCCACCGCCTCCCCAGGCGGGGAGCTCCACCAAATGCAGACCCTGTGTCAAAACCCCTGGGTCTGTAGGTGACGGTTTACAAACACGGTTAATGATTGTACTGGACAGGCAAAGAGACTGTCATCTTGGAGACTCTGTCAACATCCGTGTCTGTTTCTGCCTGCCCTAGGGAAGCTTCCTGCAGGATCTGCCTGTTCAGATGTGCACATGGCTCTGTGTGCTGTGAACCTGGCTGAGTGTGCCGAGGAGAAAATCCCACCAAGCACGCTTATTGAGATCCACCTGACAGCTGCCATAGGGCTCAAGACCCGATGTGGAGGCAAGCTGGGCTTCCTGGCTGTGAGTACTGTTCAGCTCCTGTATCGGTTTACTTTCCCCATCCCTGTGGTAAAGTAGCTGAAAGGAAGGGTTTTTTGTTGTTGTTGTTGTTTTTGTTTTTTTTGAAAGGGTATGGTCCATCATGGCAGAGAGGGTGTGGCAGCAGGGACAGGCCTTGCCTGATTACATTGCACAGCAGTTAGGGATATAAACCAGGAGCAGGGGCCAGCCTACACCCTTCTGTATCACTATATGATTTCCACCTAGGCTCCATGGCCAGAAAGTTCCACAACTCCCAGAGCTGGGGGACACCAGCTGGGGACCCACTATTCAGACACACGCGTCTGTGGGGCACATTTTGCAATCAAGCCATAGCATTTCTGTCCCACAAATTTCCCTGAGCACTTTCCCATCCTGGAGCTGAAAAGCAGAATGTGCCCCACCACTTGAAGGGGTTGGAGGGGGTTTCACTTGCTGTTCCACAATGCTTAGATCAATGAAGAAGATACAGCAAGATGTTCCCCCTGCTGGGGTTTTCAGGCAGAAAGCTTTATGAGGACATTCTGGTGCACTGAAGTAAAAGCCCCAGTTCATATAAATATACAGCATGTCTCTCTCTTTCTCTCTTTCTCTCTCTCTCTCTCTCTCTCTCTCTCTCTCTCTCTCTCTCTCTCAGGGATTCATATGTAACTTATTTTCAGATTCTTATTACATCTCCTGTTTATGTAATTTATCCACAGACTGTTTTGAGGGAGTGCCTTGTATTGATCTCAGGACTATAGATCCACAAATAACAAACAGCAGAGCTTGTGCAAAGATCGCAGGTCAGATGCAAGGTGGGATGTGGAGTTAGGGAGTGCTTCCCTCGTCGCCTGGCAAGGGGCCAGCGCTGGTTGTTCACAGCTGGCTGATTCCCAATCCTCGTTATCGCTAGTTGACAACATCTGCTGACCTCGGGCTTTCTCTTACGCCGGCAGAGAGGGGCACATTTCACTCAGGGCCCCGCTTTGCATAGATAACTGAACACACTGGATGAATCCAGAATGGATTATCTTATCTCCACTTGTCGCCACTCGGTAATGGAGGTGACACACTGAGAACAGGCGAGAACCTGTGTGTGTAGCACCAATCTCTTGCCACAAGTGTATCACTGACGAGGACTTAAGGGGACTCTCCACTCTGCTTTTATGACCATAAATGGGACAGCCATAAGCTGATTTAACCAGCAGATTTTACTTTACTCCTGTTCTGGACCAGGCACTCCCAGAGTGGACGGTACATAGAAATGTGTTAACTGGCAGGAAACCCAGGAGGGCTCAGGCTTTCAGAAGGACACATGGGTAAGCTCAAAGACAGGACCATCTCGTCACCCTGGAGCCCTCAGCCCCTCTTACCTTCATTGGCATCATCATTGCCGAGAGGCAGCTGTGAGCACATCTGCATCACGAAGTCTGTAGTGATGGTGCTCCTGGGACAAAGGGTATACACACCTGAGACTTTAGTAGTGTTGTCCAGTTTGCATCGCTAGTAAGTAAGGGGGGAGAGTGGTGGGCGTCTGATGTGTAAGGGGAGGAGAGTGGTGGGCATCTGATGTGACTGACCCTTTCTGTCCATTCCCTTTGGAGCAGCTAGATTAAGAGTTGTAGACACAGCCGGGCGGTGGTGGCGCACGCCTTTAATCCCAGCACTTGGGAGGCAGAGGCAGGCAGATTTCTGAGTTCGAGGCCAGCCTGGTCTACAGAGTGAGTTCCAGGACAGCCAAGGCTACACAGAGAAACCCTGTCTCGAAAAACCAAAAAAAAAAAAAAAAGAGTTGTAGACACAGGGCTGGTAAGATGGCTCAGCAGTTAAGGATACTGTCTGCTCTTCCAGAAGTCCTAAGTTCAATTTCCAACACCCACATGGTGGCTCATAACCATCTGATCTGATGTCTTCTTCTGGCATACGGATATATATGCAGCAGAACACTCATATATTAAATAAAAAATTTAAAAATTTAAAAAAAAAAAAAAAAAGAAAGAAAAAAGAGTTGCAGACAATCCGGAGTCGTGGTGGCACAGGATTTTAATCACAGCACTCAGGAGGCAGGTGGATCTCTGAATTCAAGCCCAGCCTGGTCTACAGAGAGAGCTCCAGGATAGGCAATACTACACAGAGAAACCTTGTCTTGAAGAAGGATGGAAAGAAGGAAGGAAGAGTCAAAGACAAAATGAGCCAGGTGTTAGAAACAAACAGGGGACTCGTCTCTGAAAATAGTTTAGACCAGAAGGTCGCAAACTTTCTAGGTTTGTAGCATTGTCTAACTAATATTTCTGTGGTGCCAAAGAAGTACCTTGTAGTTTGTCTGTCAGTGGTGGCAGTTTGGTTCTGTTTGGTTGTTAGTGGTTCCAACAACCTAAACCTAGACATAAATCCTAAAAAGTATTTATGTCTTAATTAGTTTAGTAGTGTGTGGAGTGATCAGACATGCAGTTGAAAGAGGAGATGATGGTTTTTTTAGGCCTTTGAGACAGATTTTTAAGATTTGTTTTTATTTTATGTGTTTGGGTGCTCTGTAGGCATATATGCCATGCACCACATGCATGCCTGTGCGCCACCATGTGCGTCCCTGACAGAACACCATCCAGTGCTTTTAATGCTGAGTTGTCTCCAGCGCCTTGCCTTAGCTTTTTGGTTTGGTTTTTACACAGAGTCTCTCTAGCTAGCCTTGATGGTCCTTGAATTCTCTACCTAGATCAGACTCACAGAGATCCGTCCACCTGCCTTTGCTTCCCAAGTGCTGGATTAAAGGGATGGGCCACACTCATTTTGCCTCCACTACTTAAGCATGACTGCTATAGACAAGTGCCACCATGTCTTAGACTCAGATTGGACACAGCACCCCATTCCCTGCTCCACGCTGATTTCCACATGCTAATTGCTTTTTTTAAACAAGACAAAGCAAACAGTCAAAAAAAAAAAAAATAGCTTCCTAAAACTTAGCTCTACACAAAATACGATGTCATTTAAAGGAAGGTAGTGCTGTAGTCTGACTTCTGTAACTTGAAGCACCTTGGTCTGTTGTTTTACCTATGTCCACATGATGTCGAACATTCATGTGTTCAGCAGGCATTGCAGGTATTGCTTGGCTCCTGTGAGCATTCGCTGTGGCACTTAGGGTGCTTGGCACACAGTCGCCAGCTGTAATGGAGGCTGGAGTTGGTCCAGGTGCACTGGGTGGCTCTCGAGATCTAAGCGGTCCTGGGCAGCTGCCTCGCCGCTCATGCCAGGCAGTTAGCAGATGAGGTATGGGAGAGGCTCCTGCAGCTCAGAAGAGGTCTGGTGTCTCCAAAATTTAGAGGGAAGGTATTTTTTTTAAATTGGGAATATTATACTTGGGTTATAAAGCCAAGAAAATTAAAAGAGCAGTAAAAATTATTCTCACAGTTTTCTTTATAGAAGCCTTTATAGTTGTGCTGTCTGTCCTAGATTTATATTTCTTATTAGTTCAAACCACTAAGGGGAGACTTATTATCAACTAATGCTTCTTAAAAGTTTAGACTCCAGGGACTCTGACTCCCTCTTCTGGACTCTATGGGTACTGCATTCATGGTGCACAAACACAAAATATTTTAAAATTTTAATGTCAGACCAGGCATGGTGGCTGTGCTTTTAATCCCAGAATTCAGGAGACAGGGGCAGGTGGATCTCTGTGAGTTCAAGGACAGCTAGAGCTACAAAATGAGACACTGTCTCCAAACAATTTCGTTGTTGTTCTTAATGTCTAGACCATGATTTTAGTGTTTTTTTTTTTAAATGAACTCAGATTAAAAATACATTTTAACTTAATAAATTTCCTAAATGGCTTCAGTAGGTTCTTGCCATATGACCTGAAAGGCTTTCTTTTTACTTCTCTGTATTTTCCTTAGATCTTTAGAGAGACCAGGACTCCTCATTTTTCCTTGGAACAATCACCATATTACCTTGCTAACCAGGCCTAAGACCCAGAGAGGGTTGGACTCAGTTATTAGAAGATTCTGGAACACACGAAGCCCTGGAATTATACATGTGTACACGAGCGCGTGCGCACGTGCGCGCACGCACACACATGCACACACGCACACAGAGCCTGTGTCATCATCCTACAGCTGTAGCTCAGTGAGCACTTTGAAGGTCATAGCAGGTCATAGGTTCTGTTGTATTGAGTCTCACAATATCCTGTTTTCAAGGCAAGGTGGTAAATAAGAGGAGAGACTGCCACTATTTCTATGACTCTAAGGGAAATGCTCTCCTGGTCCCATAGGCTGCCATGACATGCCAGTATGTGTCTATAGGCCAGTTTAGCCAGGCAGCTTCCTTTCATCAGGCGGCTGTCCCCGTGTTCCCCTTCAGAGCCTTCCCAGCGCATCGTTGAGTAGCTGTGCTTTGGCTGTGCTATTTCTGACTCTGGCATTCAACTTTTCTGAAGCTGTTACATTAGCTGATTGCCGCTTAAAGTCTATTAAAGGTCAGAACCATCAGCCTCCCAGACCCTGAGATAGATGCCCTCGTTAGAGGCAGTGCCTAAGCTGGAGAAGGGAAGTTCCCAGACCAGCAGCCCCTGTGGCAGACTCCCCAGGCTCCGGGTATGCGTCTTCCTTCCCATCCACCTCTGCTCAGCTCCCAGTTGCGATTGAGTAGTTTTATAGATCAGAGATCATGAACTATAGAACGGAGATATTATCACTCAAAAACTGACAGAATTAGGGGCCAGGGTTGGGGAGAAAAGAATTTCTAATAGTGTAACAGACAGTGATGTTCTTGTGTTTGTCTTACACTGGGGCCTAAGAACAGTGTTGTCCTGGCTAAGCACTGGTGGTTTGACTTCCAGACACTATTAACATCCCTTGGTTTGGTTTGGTTTGGTTTGGTTTGGTTTGGTTTGGTTTGGTTTGGTTTGATTTTTGAGACAAGGTCTTACTATGTGGCCTAGGCTGTCTTGGAACTCACTCTGTGACCAGACTGATCTCATAGGGATCCACCTGCCACTCCCTCCTGAGTGCTGGGATTAAAGAAAGCTATATGCCACTGCACTTGACTCAGTGTCCCTTATAGACTAGAGAGATGTCTTTCAACACTCATTGGTAGAGTAATGAAGGTGTGTGTGTTCAGATGTAAAAGAAAACAAAATTATGAAATTTGAAAAAGTAGTGGATGGATCTGGAAATTATTATATTGAGCAAAGCAGCCTCAGAAGGGTGAGTCCCACTTTCGTTCACACCCTGGTTGTGTGTGGGAGGAGGGCCGGGCATAAAGCCAGAAGGACACCGAAATATGTGTTGAAGACAAGACATGTGCACACTAGAGCATGTGACCAGCAAAGGAGGCAGAGACAGGTGGGTGACTCTGAGTTCAAGGCCAATCTGGTCTATAGAGCGAGTTCTAGGCCATCCAGGGCTACACAGAAATTCTGTTGTCAAAAACAGAGAATAGCCAGACAGAGAGGAGACCACTGGAGGTGAACAGGTACAGGGTGGGGGAGGAGAAGTGGAGGAGAATCAACAAAAACACATTTGTTTGGAAATGTTATGATGAAATCTAATCCCTTGTATGATAATTTAAGGACCAGGTCTGGTTCCCAGCACCCACAGCCATCTGTAACTCTAGGTTCAGTTCTGACACCTCTGTTAGCATTCCTTCTAGGCTCTGCCCAACAGTTACCTAGCAACAGCCAGCTAGGCCTGGCTTGCTATAAAAAGGACTGATGGGCCTCTCTTAGCTCTTTCTTCCCCCCTTCACTCTCTCTGACCCCTTTCTCCCTCTCTCCCTTCCCTCCCTCTCTGTCCTTCTCTGTCCCCTCTTTCTTTGCTTCTACTCCCTTCTCAACCTCCTTCCCTGTCCACAAATAAACTCTATTCTCTACTAGACCTGTGGAATGGCTGCTACCTCACTGGGAGAGATGTCTCCTCGTGGGTCTGCAACCACACCATACCGAGTTCTACAAAGCATAGTCTTGGTTTTACAAAACACATCAACCTCTTCTGGTCTTAAGGGCACACACGTGGTGCACATATACATAGAAAATGTTTATGTCACTTATATTAATTACCATTTAAGTTTTTGTAGGGGAAAAGAAGTCCCATTCTTGTCTTTCCTCTCAGGTTGGGGTTCATGCAAGGAAGGCATGAGACTTTCTGTTGAGGCTTTTTATCAGGGTCACACATACAAACATGCCATGGTCCTGGGCAAGCCTCCTAGGGCCTAGTGTGGTACTGAACACTGGCTCTGGGTGTGCATTTCTCTGTAAACTCTTTGTAAGAGAGCTAAAAAATTAGTCAAAAAACAATTTGCCTAAAAATTACTCTAAAAGATATGTAGTTTAAATGACCTGAGAAGTCCCAGAATTGGAGGGGGCTACTTGACTAGGCACTCTCAGTGTCACAGACTTCTGAGGCCCCTTCCTAAGTAAATAACTGGAAACCAGCAGGTGAAAGAGAAGTATGTTCCAGAAGGCTTAAGTAGGCGTAGCAGGCCAGGGTATAACAAGAACCCAGCTGCATGCGCCCTGTCCCTGCTCCCTGCCGGTGCGTAACCATCAGGCCTGGCAGGTTCCGCAGAACATGGTGACTTTCTCTTGTTTCTGTGATGGGACCACTTTGCTCATGCAAGGCCTGTTTTCCATTAATCCCCTTCCCCAGCCTTCTATACCTTGATGTCACACCTGGTCCTTCTCTTTCATAGAGCTACTTCTTGAATCGTGCCCAGAGTCTGTGTGGCTCAGAGCATAGCACTGTCCCCGACTCCCTGCGCTGGCTCTGCCATCCCTTGGGCCAGAAGTTTTTCATGGAGCGAAGCTGGTCGATCAAGTCAGCAGCCAAGGAGAGCCTGTACTGCGCCCAGAGGAACCCAGGTGAGGGTGCTTTCTCCACTGCCCAGAGCTGGTGACAGGTGCTTTGTAGGAGACAAGAGACCCAGGTGTCTCCACCTTATTTAATAGTTTTTTTCCTTTTCCTCTTTTTTTCGTCTCATAAAGGATAAGTAACTTTCTTGAGGTCAGAGCCTATTTGTAACTTAGCTCAGTTTGCAGCTCTGCTGTGTAGGGCAGTCAAAGCCTGTGGTTACTACATGACAGGGCCACACATTGATAAGTTTTGATTAAGCACCAGTTATATTAGCCCTTGTTCTAGACACTTTGGAGATGTCAAAGGTATGGGGGGTGCTGTTCCCTGGCCTCGGGGCCTTGTGGCCCCATTGGGAGGGCAGAGAGCAGTACATAGAGCAGTTAGGAAACAATAGGCGGCGGCAGGCAGTCACCAGTGCTCAGAACGGTGACAGGGACAGGGCTCCAGGCACTGGAAGGAGATGCAGGCTTTCTGTCTCTGGCATTTGATGGTGATTGAAGTTGACTTGCCCGGGCTTAGCGTGCAGAGGCTGGCAGAGTAGACTCACACAGGGAACACATAGTTGTCTGCTGTGGTCTCTGCTGAGTGGGGAGACATACATGGAGGGGCTTGTGGTTTGTGTTTAAACTGTTGTGAAGTATAAGGATTATGCATGACACCAAAAATTGAATTAAAGAAAGAAAGAAAGAAAGAGAGAGAGAGAAAGAGAGAGAGAGAGAGAAAGAATAACCCAAATCCTTGGGCAGTTTCGTCCACAGGGCAGACCTCCCACAGACCTGCTGTTCCTCTTGCCTTTTCCAGGGCCAAGCCTCCTCGTAGAGACAGTGTTCAGAAACGTCCCTCCTCCTCCTGGCCAAACTGGGTCTGGGAATGGAAGGGATGAGCGAGTCTATAATAAAGGCCTACCAGAAAAGGGACTTGTCAGCTGTTATGTGCTTTGCGGGGCCCCTGTCCAGTGAGCTTAGGCTGGCCGAGGCTGATCACAGAAGACACAGGGTTCTCCATGGCCAGGAGTGCTGCAGCCCACAGCTGTCTTTTCCTTCTTGGCCATCGGTTCTCACAAAGACAGAAAGTCACTTGGGAGGCAGAGGCAGGCGGATTTCTGAGTTCGAGGCCAGCCTGATCTACAGAGTGAGTTCCAGGACAGCCAGGGCTACACAGAGAAACCCTGTCTCAAAAAAAAAAAAAAAAAACCAGAAAGTCTCTCAACGTTTTATTTCCCATTTCCTGATACGGCTGTACAGCCGCTACCTTATACCTTCAGCTTGGAACTTCCAAGCCCCGAGTCAGTGTGGCGTGCACCTGCACAGACACACATGCCCTACTCGGGTAGTTTAAAACCACATGAAGGCCTGGGCTGTCTTGGCAGTTTCATGTGTAATTCTTATCGTTCCTTCTTGTTCATTTTGTTTGCATTTGGTAGGGACAAATGGCACAGTACTCAAATCAGGGCCGTTTGTAGGAGCCGGTTCTCTCCTACTGTGCAAGCTGCAGGGCTGAACTCAGGTTATCAAGCTGGTGGCAGGTGTTTACTCACTGAGCTAACTCACCAGCCCCTAAAGGGTGATTCTGGGTTTGGTTAAGAAAGATTTGGTCTCTGTTATGGGCACAGCTATCTCTAAGGCTCTTTCCCTACCTTTTTACACTGTTAAAAAGTCTCTCTCTCTTTTTTTTTTCTTATTAAACAAGGCTGAAATCTAAAGTGTCACAGATGCTAAACATGCCTGTTCTCACTGAGGTGTCCCCATCTCCAGAAGGGCTCATAAGTAAGACCCATAACCCTTCTTTTTCTTCAGCTGACCCCATTGCCCAGGTACACCAGGCTTTCTGCAAAAACCTGCTAGAAAGAGCTGTGGAGTCCTTAGTGAAACCTCAGGCCAAGAAGAAGGCAGGCGACCAGGAAGAAGAGAGCTGGTAAGGTCCCCAGGCCTTGAATCTGCCTTGAGGCTGGTGCCCTCAGGCGGCATCCCTCACCAAAACAGTCGGCCAGCAGTTGCTTTTCAGATCAGAGGTCTGGCTCAGACCCCACAATGCCCTTTTTTTCACCTTTTACATCCCTTTACCAACTGGGGCTAGTTGTCAGAGCAAGTTAGAAATGGATGAATTTGCTTTGCTTTTGGGGACAGAGAGCAGTGAACTGTTGAGAGAGAGGGAGTGAGATACAGAGAGCTCACCAGGCAGGCACAGCTGGCCCAGAGAGCTTGGAAACCCAGCTTGCACTGAATGTGGCCTTTCTCTCACAGATTAATACCCGATAAACTGAAAGATACCAAAGTCATACCATCCCAGGTCCTGATTGCAGTGTACCTGAGGAATGAGGGAGGCACAGACCTACCTAGGCAGTAGGAAATTTCTAGAAGGATGTGGCTTTGGAGTCTCGTCTGGAGGAAGAGTCAAGGTTGTCCACGGAGGGAGCCAGGCTGGCCCTGGGGGTAGTCTTTCCTGGTACAGGAGAGAACATGAGCAAAAGGCTGGCCTGTGAAACATGTGTATGGTGCGCATGGGCAGAACTTAGTGAGCCGTGGATGGTGGGAAAGGGAGCCAGAGAGGGCCACTCAGCCTTAGAATTGGATCTCTAAGCAGCCACACTTAGAGATGTAAATATGCATGTGGCTATATGTAGGTATGGTCTTTCTGTATGCCTTTTTTTTTTTTTCTTTTTAGTGAGTTTTCCAGTGCTCTAGAGTATTTGAAATTACTTCATTCTTTTGTGGACTCTGTGGGATTTGCGACCTCACCATTCTCCAGCAGTTCTGTGCTCAGGTCAGCCCTTGGTGAGTAGCTGGGTGGCTCCGCAGTCCTGGGAATGTTTAGTACACACTGTCCAGCCCCCACCCCTTCCCCAGCCCCTCTAAAATCAGGAGTATATCTTAAAGCATCTTCCCTAGTCTTACTTAAGTTTGTATCTGGGTCCTCCAGGACGCCTCAGACCATAGTTGTCCCTCATGAGCAACATTCTTTGAGCAGAAAATATTGGTCCCTGTATAAACGGAACAGTGAGTGGGGCATTACCCCTGAGGCCCTAGCTGGGTAGCTTAGGTCTGGACCTTTTCCACATGCACAGGACGGTCAACAAAGGGTCTGAGTCCCTGAAGCTAATGGGTATTCAGCTTAACTACACAAGGCCCCTGAAGCTGGGAAGGCTCCCAACTTACTACCCAGGTCTCACTGCCTCGGCTACAGTCTCCCCTGCTCACTGACTACAGAGCTAAGGTTTTATTTGCTTCTCTCTCTAAACTGCCATCAGAATGACAGCCCATCAGCTGCCACATCTTAGCCTCTGAAGTACCTGGGGGTATGGAATGCTAGGCTACCCCTTCTCCTTGCTCTTCCTAGGGAAAAAAGGATCCCAGAAGAGCAGCTATGGTAGCATGGTCCATATCAACTTCAGAGTTTAGAAGAATACATGTTCTTACTCCTTTTCTGTCACCTGGCTGTCCCTCGCTGGTTTCACGCGATCCCTGGCAACATAGTTTTACAGTTGAGAAACTCGAGACTCAGACGGGAAACTGCAGCAATAAAAGCATAAAATAAGTGTGCTTTGGTGGGCAGTGGTTGTGCACACCTTTAGTCCCAGCACTCCGGAGGCAGAGGCAGGCCTCCAAACCAGAGTAAGTTCCAGGACAGACAGAACTATACACAGAGAAACTGTGTCTCAAAAAACAAACAAAAATCTAACATTAAAGTGAACATTTTCGTTAAACTTCTATTCAAACCAGTTTTCTAACGAAAAGAGTACCAAATATGGGATGACTGGTTAACAGGAGTGAGCATGTTAAAGCTCTTGGTACATACTACCAGATGATGAGGGAAAGTAACGTGGAGATCCTTTACCTCTCACAACATGAAGATGCCACATGCCGTTGAGTGTTCCTCAGACGTGCTTCCTGTGGGTACTAATGGGTGTTTCCTGCTGCTGCTCCCGCCCAGGTCCCGATGTCATCTGTCGGTGGTGGACATCCGCAATCACTATGGCCATCAGCTGGCTCCAGGGAGATGATGCAGCTGTGCGCTCTCATTTTACTGAAGTAGAACGGGTCCCCAAGGCCCTGGAAGTGACTGAGTGCGTAAGCTCCTTGATCGTTAACGTACTTCTCTCTAAGACCATCTTAGTGAGGTAGCAGAAGGGAGCAGGTCCAGACAGCCATGTTGATCTGGGGTCAGAACTCTATGACAGATGGGAGCTGGGGGAGGGGTCAGAGGAACCACAGAGAAGTGATCTGAGTCGGCCCAGCCCTCTCTGTGTGTCCTGCACAGAGCTCTCCAGGCGCTCTAGCTTATCACGGCTGCTTAGGATGCCTCTTCCCTATGCTTCCGTGATGCCATGCTGTATAAGAGGAGCTGGAAACACCATAGTCCTGGCAAATCCAGAAACAGCAATGCGATGTCCTTGTGGCCACTGCGAGGCGGTCCTGCAGCCTGTGTGAGCTCCAGTTCCCGTTTTCTTACTGCTACTCGATACACCCCGTCAGCCCTGTTGGGTCTGCGTGCATGCTCACCTGTGAGCATATGTGCATCTGCACGTATGCAAGCATACACATACATATACATCTATTCAAATATGTGCTTGTCACGGTACATATGTAGAGGTCAGAGGACAGCCTACAGGGTCGCTTCCTCCCTTCCACCTTGTAGGTTTAAGGGACCAAAAGTCCATCAGCTTGGTGGCAAACCCAATGCTGAGCCCTCTGGCCCTTTTTTTTTTTTAATAACTAAAGTACCTATAGCAAGAGGTATAAACAGAGACTTGGACATTCTTTTTGACACTTGTGTCTGAACCTTGGAGGTGTGCAACATTTAATGATAAGCAGCCTTACCTGCTGGTACCCTGCATGGTGTTGGTTAGATCTGGGTGCTCTTGGTAACATTATGAAATGCAATGAGGCACAAAGTCCCCTGGGGTCCTGTCCTGAAAGCCAAGGCCCATTTTTGCCAAGAAGAGTTCTGTGCAGAGCACCGAGCTGAGAGGAATGGGAGGGAGGGGCTTGAGCTGTCCGTTTCATTGAAGTAGCCCAGTTTTCAAGTCCCTGTCCAGTAAATACGCAGCCCCCGTACCAGCCCTGCAGTAGCACTCCTGAGTGTGTCTGCCTCTGAGTCACCTAAAGATGCAGAGGCTCAACAAGTAGGTTACTTAAAATCACTTTGCCACAAAGTCTCAGAGCCACAGTGTACTGCAAAGCTGTATAGCAGGCATCCCTGCCTGGGTTCTTCCTGGCTCCTCTGCCCTTCAGAACTGTGATGAGGAGGCACCTTTTGCCAACCCAACATCCTTTCCCCAGGCCAGAGACTTACAACACTAAATCTGGGTTTCTAGTCACCTGTAGGACCACGTAAGGACTGAACAGGAAAAGAATTGACTCTGCTCAAGTCCAGTGTTTCCTGGACTGCAGGAGACCATGGTGGTAGCATCACAGTGCTAGCAGATGCCACTGTGATGCCACAGTGTGACTGCCGTCTACTTAGGCTCTTCCACCTTTTTGTTACACAGCTAACCTGTTCTCACCTGCTTCTCTTCTCCCGCTCACTGCTCTAGGAGTCCCTTGGTGAAGGCCGTCTTCTACGCCTGTAGAGCCATGCATGCCTCACTCTCTGGAAAAGCCGATGGGCAGCAGAATTCCTTCTGTCACTGTGAGAGGGCCAGCGGTCACCTATGGAGCAGTCTCAATGTCAGCGGCACTACCTCGGATCCTTCACTTAACCATGTGAGTGGGAGCCCCTGGAGGATTTCAGTGAGGTTTGTACGAACACTCCCGTCCCAAGCTTACCTAGCCTGTTGGGCTCTCTAAGACACAGAAGCCAGAATAGTAGGCTCCCTTCCCCAAATGGAGCCTGCTGGGGCAAGTGTGCTTGCACCTTCACCTCTCCATGGCTCCCTTAATCCCAGATCCTGCTAGCCTGCAGCTTCCTATAAACCCCAAGTGAACGGGCCAGGGCTCTGCATTTGCTCCAGGCAGTCTGTGCTGCTCCCTTAGGCCTGGGCCAGCTGACAGCCCTGGTGCCTCTGGCCGGCTGCACACCTCCTAGCGGGCTGCTGTGGTGCATTGTAGTTGCATTGCATGTTCTGGTAATACCTGTGCAATGTTTCCACAGTGCATCACGGAGGTCTGCCCTGGCTGCCCACTGTGCCATGGCCAAAGAAAGAGGACCTGGATCTAAGGGCACTGCTGAAGGCCTACCTAACCGTCCTGGAGAATAAGGACAGTGTCACAGCTGGTCCCCTAGGAAAATGTGTGCTGTAACACCAGACGGGAGGGACAGGAAACTTTTTGGAAGGTTAGAACTAGCTGCTTTCTGGGGTTTTGTCCCAAGTGGCTGGTCTGGAATTTCAAGGTAGCAGTTGTAAGGAGGCTTAGGTGCTTTATTGAAGTCAGGACAAAATGTCAACCCTACAAGGATAGGCATTGTGTAGATCACAGGCTTGGGGGCAAGCCTCTGTTGGGCTTCCTGTTGGTCTCCCCTGGTGTGTTTCCTCATGAGGAAACCACTGTCAGCCATATTCGAGGTACTAGAAAGGGTTTTAGGGAACACCCTTGGCGCTGTGGTTCCCAGGTAGCAGTTCAGGGCAGAGAGAGTAGCAGGCCAGGGAGCAGGATCCAGTCTAGGCTACTTTCCCACGCCTACGACTTAGAAATGCCAGCTTTGCCTGGAGGGAGAGTTTCTCATCTGTGTCCCCTGAGGCTGCCAGCAATCACAGGCTAGTGTGGCCAAGAGTTGGCACCTTGTGCAGGCATGGGGCAGAAGAGATCTGGGCAGCATGGTACCCCAAGTCCAATGCCTGCAGAAACCACCTAGGTGAGACAGGAAGAGGCCTTCAGGGAGTCTGCGTGGTCCCCTCTCTTACTGTCGCACAGGCTACCGATAGCCTCCTGGGAGTCAAGGAGGTAGCCTAGACTTGTCAGCGGTCACACAGAACGTGCAGCTCCTCCTGTGCATGCACAGTGTTGCCTTGTAAGAGGCTCATAACAGCTGTGCTGCCATTCCCAGTTTATAGATGAGGAAACCAAGGCTTAGGTCAGGTCACATGCCGGGGTTCGTAGCTGCTAAGACAGACATGAGAATACCATGTGCTTCTACCTTCACGAAGGCCCATCTCTCTCTCCTTCTCCCTCCCTTCTGCTACCCTGCCCCAGGCTCCATTGCTGCCTCAGTCAGTCAGAGCCTTGTGCCGTGTCCCTTTTAGAGATTTTGTTTTTTTTACCTGCAGAATGATGAGAACAGACCACACCCACCTGGGGTGGGCAGTGCAGGATTAGTGCTCCGCACAGATGTTCTTCTCAATCCCAGCCCCTGGGTTTTGTGCCTGAGTTCAGGCCCAGGGGCTGCTATCTGTTGGGCTGAGGGGCTGGCGAGGGGCTGGGGTCCTTGCGTTAGGCACAGGCCAGTTACCAGCCTCTCCCTATGGTTTATCCTGTAGGTGGTCCAACTGCTCACCTGTGATCTGTTACTGTCACTGAGGACAGCGCTCTGGCAAAAGCAAGCAGGTGCCAGCCAGCTCCTGGGCGAGACCTACCACGCATCAGGCACTGAGCTGGCTGGCTTCCAGCGGGACCTGGGCAGCCTTCGAAGGCTGGCCCATAGCTTCCGCCCAGCATACCGCAAGGTGAGGCCCAGCAGGCCTGTAGAATGTGCAGGCCAGCGGGTGTAAGTCTCAGGTCCAGCACCAAGATGGGTGCCATGGGCCACAAGGGCGCTTGGTAGTCCTAACTAGGGTCAGCCTTACCTGAGAGCCACATGGAAACGGAGATTCACTGTGATTTACTTTGTAAGCCCTCGGGAACTTCTTAGCTGTGCCGCCTTCTCTCCACAGCACCCCTGCCTCTGGCTGCAGCATCTGAGTTAAGCCTCTGAGGAAAGATGCACACCTGTGCTTCTCTAGATTCAAGTCGTTCCTTCTTTGTTTACCGTGCTCATTAGAGTAATGCAGTGGGAATTTTTGGGGTTTTTTGTTTGTTTGTTTGTTTGTTTGTTTGTTTGTTTTGGTTTTTCGAGACAGGGTTTCTCTGTATAGCCCCGGCTATCCTGAACTCACTCTGTAGACCAGGCTGGCCTCGAACTCAGAAATCCACCTGCCTCTGCCTCCCAAGTGCTGGGATTAAAGGCGTGTGCCACCACCGCCCGGCTTTTGGTTTTGTTTTAAGCAGAGTCTCAATATATTACCTAGGCTGGCCTTGAGTCTGCTTCAGCGCCTTCTGTGTGGAATTACAGGCACAGACCTCCTGATGTATGTGGCAGTCTGAGACAGCAGTAAGGGGAGAGGTATAGATTATATTAAACATTTCAACTGGGGGATAGGGGAGTGGCTAGAACTTGCTATGTCAACCAGGCTAGCCTTGAACTCACTGAGATCTATCTATCTGACTCTGTCTCATGCCCAGCTTAAAAATATATTTAAATTTTTATTTGACACATAATAATTATACATATTTACAAGTTAGGTATATTACAAGTTAATATATAATGTGTAATAATCTTAATTGGCATATCCTTCACTTTTGTTCTGATTAGCGTACATTAATTACAATAACTACAATAATTAATGGGTTTCATTGTGACCTTCCCATGCATGCATACATGTGTATAGAATGTGCTTCGTTCCTCCTCAGTCCTTCAGCCTGTCCTTCCCACGGCTGCAGCCTCCACTCCTCTTCCCAGTCAGTCCCCTTTCTACTTACATGCTTTTTTGTTTCATTTTTTTAATGACCCAGTGAGTTTCTTTTTTTTGGTTTTTGTTTGTTTGTTTGTTTTTCGAGGTAGGGTTTCTCTGTGTAGCCCTGGCTGTCCTGGAACTCACTCAGTAGACCAGGCTGGCCTTGAACTCAGAAATCCGCCTGTCTCTGCCTCCCAAGTGCTGGAATTAAAGGTGTGTGCCACCACAGCCCAGTGACCCGGTGAGTCTCATCAGGTTTGTTCAAAGGCATGTTGGGACCTTGCTGACGGCCACACCACTGATGATAATGTCCCTCCATCTCCCAGCAATCCATAACTGCATATAGATCCTCACAGGAGGCCTGAGACCTCAGGAGCTCTCCTCACTCCATGACAGGAAGTTGGTGAGCCCAGTCTTGTGCAGATCTTCCGCAGGGAATTGTAACGGCTGTGAACTCCAGTGCACTGCTCGTGTCTGGAAGCCGGCGTTGCTCAGCCCTGCTTCCTCCCCTTCACGTCACACTGTTATTACTGTGTGAGGATCCAGGTGCTGGTGCCTGGATTAGTCTATGAAAGCAGAAGAGGATACTGTATCACAAGTGGCAAGGAAAGGAGTGAGCTGGGCTGAAAGGGGCACTGAAAGACAAGATGTTTGCTGGGGAGGAAACCCTGAGCCTGAAGTACAGCCTCAGGGTCATACTGAACACTGCAGCAAACCAAGCCGACTGGCCCGGTAAAGAGATACAGTCATCAGAGCATGGGCAAGTAGCCTAGTTGGTAGTGTGCCTGCCTGCAATGCACAAAGCCCTGTGTCAGCCCCAGCACCAAATAAATCTCGGGTGTGATGACATACACTTGTAATCCCAGCACTTGGGACATAAAGACATAAGAATCAGGAATCAAACTCGTCCTTGGCCATATAATAAGTTTGAGGCCAACACAGGCTACATAAGACTGCACCTCAGCAACCAAAAGAGAGAGACAGAAGTGCACCCCATGGTTTGGGCTGCTCCTCCCATCTGGATCCCATTCAAGTTAGACCTCTGGTCTGCTCACTGACTGGCTGGTACCAAAGGCCTCCCCTAAAATGCCCTCTTTTGTGCTTGTCATTGCTCAGGGGGCTTCAATGCCCTCCCCACCCCCCTTCCTACCCAGCATCACTAGCTACAGGACAATTGCAAATTCAAGGCCAGCCTGGGCAACTTAGTAAGAAAGGCTAAGGATGTAGCCAGTGCAGAGAGCTTGCCAGACATGTGTAAGGACCTAGCTGCTATCTCTTACAACTAGGGAAAGACAAAAAAGTAGAAATCTAGACCTGGGCCTCCACCCACCAGTGGTTTCTGTTTTCCCACAAGCGGCTGATTTAGGCCAGTGAGATGGCTCAGCAGGTAAGGGCACCTGCTCTTGAGCTTGGTGGCCTGGGTCCAATCCCCAGCACCCACATGGCGGCAGGAGAGAACCAACTCCCACAGATTGTCCTCATACCTCCTCATGCACAATGGAGCATTTACCCTCCACACATACATATTCAAACATACAAAAGAAATCCTATTTTTCTCAGCTGGCATGGTAACTCATACCTTTAATGCTAGCACTCTGGTAGCAGAGCAGGTAGATCACTGTGAATTTGAAACCAGCCTGGTCTACCTGGAGAGTTCTAGGCCCACCAGGACTACACAGTATGACTCAGAAACAGAGACATATCCCTGGAAACATGTACCAAGTCTGACCAACCAATCTGCAACCCACGTATGACCAGAGAGCAATGAGTGGCTCAACACAGAACCATAAAGTTAAACCATGTGATTTCTGGTGTGTGCTCTCCAGTGTGCAGGGTGGGGATCGGCCGTAGCGCACAGTCCTTCCGCATGACCCCTGTAAAGGGCAGTGTTGAGTTACAGTGTCAAAGGGCTGAAGAAGACTTCCAGTCTAGACTCCATTCCTTTCTGAAGAAATAAGATATTGAACTTGATACCAACCTAGCTCTTCCCCTCATCCCTCTCTCCTCCTTTGTCCTTTTGTCTGACTTGAGACACAGCCCTCAAGGACAAAACTTCACCCAAACTACTGCCTTCAACCCTAGAGGATACCTCAAGGTTATGTCAGCATCGGGGAAGCTACCTTTTGCCTCTGGCTCGTCTTGTATTGCTCCTGCCAGCAGCTGGCCTGTGCTCACTGTCCCTTTCTCACTGTTGATGAGGGTTCCCAGCTTGGTTTGAGGATAAGACAGGTTGGCCAAGATTAGACAGGTCAGACCCAGAGTGTGACTGATGTCCCCTGTACCTGCCAGGTGTTCCTGCATGAAGCCACTGTGCGCCTGATGGCAGGAGCCAGTCCCACCCGTACACACCAGCTGCTGGAGCATAGCCTACGGCGGCGCACCACTCAGAACACCAAGCACGGTAAATCTGGAGGCCCGGTGTGGCCTTCCACGCAGGGAGCAGAGAGGACGGAGCTCTGGCATCTGGCAGTGTTTCTACGCACTGCATGACTCTCTTAGCTACTTAGTGGGGTGGGGACAAAAGGATGCAGTGGGCAGCAGGAGTCTTGTTAGCTGAGTAGTCTGGATACTGCTCTGAGAACTTAGGACATCCTCCCAGCGCAGGAGCAGGGTAGAAGCTGAATGGGTTTGAATATCTCAGCCCATTCAGTTGCCAAGTTCATCTTCTGCCCTCTGAGAGGACAGGGAAGGGAGCAGAGCACACCTCCACACAGATGAGCGTTGAGTTCAACAAATGAGGCCGCACAAACTCCTTGGGACAGTGCTTATGTAAATCTCATTCCCACAGGAGAGGTAGACACCTGGCCTGGCCAACGAGAGAGAGCTACTGCCATCCTGCTGGCCTGCCGCCATCTTCCCCTCTCTTTCCTGTCTTCCCCGGGCCAGCGGGCAGTACTGCTGGCTGAAGCTGCCCGCACCCTGGAGAAGGTGGGTGACCGCCGTTCCTGCAGTGACTGCCAGCAGATGATTGTCAAGCTGAGCGGTGGCACTGCCATCGCTGCCTCCTGACCACCGTCTGGGGCCTGGTCCACTTCTTCCCACCTTTGTCTCTTTGTCCCGGGATCTTCCCTCTGTCTCCCAGACTGTCTCCCCATCTGTTTTCTCCCTCCTCCAAGAGCTGTGAGGATGAAGGCAAGACTGATTTTCTGAGCTGTTACCTGCCAAGGCTTTTGGATCATCGGGCCAGTAGGACCATGGGCAAAGCTCCTTAAAACTGCTGTGGTAAATCCATGGTCTAAGCCCGGGTGGGCTGAGAAGAAAGATGGGCTGAGCAGCAATGGATGATCTCCTCGCTTGAAAGCCAAGCAGGGTGCTGCCAAGCCCCTCCCAGACCTCTAGAGACTCTCCTTTCTGCCTCTCTGTGTTTTTGTTGTTATGTTTTGTTTGGTTGGTTTTTTTTTTTTTTTTTTTTTTAAATCAGGCTTTCTCTGGGAACTAGGTCTCTGCACCAGAGAGCATTTTGCATTCTGGACTTGTCTGACGTGCCCCTTTTTATACAGATGTTTTTATATGTGTGTGCTTGGCCTGCCATGAAGTGCTGTGGCATCTCTGTTCCTCTCCCTGGGTCAGGACTCCCTCCCCTGTGCCTGACTAAGCCTGTTCATTGTTTTTTCATCATTACAAGGGACAGCCAGGGAGGGAGGGAGCCCAGCCCTGGGGAGGTGGGCGGGAGCCAGGGGCAGGTCTAGGGATGGGTGAAAAATAATGTCGGCATTGTTTTTTAATTTTTTTAAAAAATAAATGGTATCTTATTTAATTGTCCTGTTCCTTCCCACTCCTCCACCCCCTGAGATGGCCGCCTGTGCTCAGGGCAGGCCCACGGGGCTGGAAAGGGTGAGGCCACCATTTGGCCTGAGGTCCAGGGGTCTTCAGCATGATTATTTGTTCTTCCTCCCCCCACCTTAATTCCTACCTCCCATAGAGTGTATTTTTATCCCTAATTCCTGTCTGAATAAGCCAGGGTGGCAGACACTGGTCCCAAACCTTCCCTAGCAACAAGCCTCTCATTTGCAGAGTAGGCAGCAGGAATCAGGTCTCTTGCCATGAGATGGGGGGAGTCCTAGGAAGAAGAGTGGTCCTGCTTTTGTGGACTACTTGGCTCAGGGCTTCCTGAGAGACCTGAGAGGAATTGTCCCTCCTCGTGCTTCTCATCCCTTCAAGCTGGTTGAAGCAGAGAGTAGGCAGGGGTGGGCCTTTCCGGTGCTTGGACCCCACCTACTCTACCTTCTGCCCCTCCCCAACCATCACTGTAATTTATGGCCCCTGCCGTGGGGCAGCCTAGCCCTTGTGTCTTGTGTATATACTGTGCCTTTTCTCCCTTGTCGAGGGGTGGGGGGATTGGTTTTTTCACTGAACAGGGGATACACCTATGTCTTCATCAATGAAACATTCACCATATACTGGACATAGGTTTTCAATAAACACAGATTGGTACCACCTAACACAAGCTTGTGTGAGTCTGTATTATGATCATTATGTTGATTTAACCAAATGACTACATTTTTGCCTAACAGTGAGCTAGAGACTGGGGGTCAGCCAGGTAGCTGCAATCTGGTGGCCCTTATTTTGCCCACAGATTTACCTGACACACTCTAGGGATGGATGAGAGTCTGGGATAAAAGGGCTGTTATCCAGATTCCAGCTCCTTGCCTAGCCATTTGGCTGGCTGGCTGGCTGGCTAGTTGGTAGTAGCAGTTCTTTGGAACGTGAGGTGTGAAGTCACTCCTCTATCAGGTGGGCCCTTGTTTCATTTCTACTTCCTATAGGTGGGGCCTCAGCATTGCACCATCTTCTGGCCACATACAAGTACATTCCTGTATGTCCCAGCTGAGTCACCTTGGTGAACTGGCCCCTTGCCTCCACTTGCACATATGCAGAATAGAACAAGCCTTTGACCTCAGGTGATAGCAGTGTGACATACAGGAAGTACCAGGGTGCAGTAAGTGCTTTGTGGCCAGTGGCTCAGCCACACAGAGTATTTGGGCCTTAGAAGTAAAACAAGGTTCCATCTGAAATGAGCCTGGGCCTGAATCCCATTCATCAGGCCATCAAACAACTCTGAACCACACCCATTCCTAAAAGGCATTAGCAGCAGACGGCACTGCTCAGAGGTTAGTGCAGCCAGGAGGGTCCGCCTACACCATGTTCACTAGTTGCTGAGGTGGCCACTGCCCTCCCCTCAGCCTAGCCCCAGTGCAGATCTAAGGCAAGGTACTTAGGTCCCAAAAACCTTAATTTCTTTATCTGCAGACCACCGTGTAGATCTCTTCAGGTTAAATAAGAAACGGTAACATATGGTGGCTGTTATTCAGACAGTGTGCCACCCCCGGGAACGGTGGGGAGGGAGCACAAAGAGTGGTTTCGTTGAGGTCATATACCTCACCTGGCTGTAGCCAGGGTGTCCCCACACACACCAGAACATGGAACTGAGGAACTTGCAGCAATGCAAACAGGCGCTGACAGTACCCTGGGCCTCAGCCAGGTACTGGGAGCCCTGGCTGGAAGAGGGAAAGAGCTGGTGAGGCCAGCCCCAAGCAGTGGGAGCACCCCAAGGGAGGGACATTGCTAGGCTCCCGTTCCAACATCTCCATCCCCCTAGCCCCAGAGCAGCTCCTAGGAGGCTCCTCTACCCTGGGCACCAGATGTCCATGTGGCCCACACCCATTAGGGGGGTGGCCCTAGGCCAACCTGGCCAAGCAGCCTGCAAGCCAGGAGCAGGCCCAGGGCCAGACCGTGTCAATGAGGATCGGCTGGCTGGGCTAACTCAAACTGTTGAGTGAGAGATCAGCTGCGGGGTGGGGAGGGGCTAGCCTCTGGTAGAACACATGAACCCCCACAGGGTAACAAGCCCTCTCTCCCCTGAATCCAGACCTTAGGAGGACTATGGCTCCATCAGCTCTGAACATTGGTATTCAACCCAGCCACCCTCTCTGGCCACTTCTTTCTGGTTTGCACTGCTGTCTGTCCAGTCAATGACTGATGATCCCCTTGGGACAAGGAACCACAGTAAAGGGTTTATTTACACAGGTAAGGATAGCCCTACATTCCCAAGGAGAGAACACCTGGCCCTACCCTTTTGGCCTTTTAGTCCCAGGCTCCAAATGTCCTCATTCCTGTTTGGATTGAAGCCTGTACTGCAACTCCACGACTGGGGCCCAGGACCCTGCAGAAGGCTCCAATGGTTCCGCTTTAGACAGTGACCTCAGCTTTGCTGTTGGTGCTCAGGTGCCGGGGTCCTCTGCCCACGCTGCTGTAAAAGCTCGCGGGCTGCGCGCTGAAGGCCTCGGGCAGCTTCTCCACGCTGAACTGACGCCGCGGCGCGTGGTTGGGCCGCCGGGGCGCCGGGGAGACCTGAGCCACCAAGTGGCTACGGGGGAGCGGCCTCGCGGGGCGGCCCGCGGTCCAGGCGGCATAAGGGACCGATGAGACAGGGCCGGCGGGAGGTACGTAACCCGGAGGGGCCCAGGGACAGGCGTCGAGCAGCGCAGGCAAGTCCTCCGGAGGCCGCGGGGCCCGCGCAGGGAGGGTCCGCGGGCCCGTCTCGGTAGAGGGAAAACGTTGATAGAAGTCCTGGGGTGCAGCCTCTGCGTGGGGTGGGAGTAGGGGGAACAGAGCGAAGCGAGTCAGGCTGCTCAGCACCTGCTTTAGGTGATGAGGGGGCGGGGCAGCGGTCTGGGGAGGGAGCCGATTGGCTGCTGGGGACGTCCTGACCCCGGATTGGTCAAGCGGGCTCCCTTTTGAGGTGGACAAGGTAGCATTATACCTAGGGAACTGGCGCCCGCAACATGCACCTCACCTGTGGCCTTGAGCGCAGCTGCTTTGAGAGTAGCAAACTTGGAGTAGTCAGGCTGCAAGGTCAGACTGCTACCACCCTGCAGCCTCGGGCCGCGCGGGGGTCCCGGGGTGATGGCCCCCAGAGGCGCATTATTGAGGCGTTTCTTGTCTAGAGGGAGAGTGGAGTGTAAAGGAAAAAAAGCTGAGCTTGACTACGCCACCACTTCTCAACGCCCTGCCCTTCCTTCCCCACTGTAGCTCCGGGCAACTTGGGGGATGGATAGCACTCCAGAATGTCCTGGCTTGGCTCAGAAAAACAAATAATGCAGCAAGTCCTGAGGGGAGCTACCCTAATGGATGGCTTCCTAGCTAGCAAGACGCTAAATCCCGCGTCACGGTGATGGAGGGGCACTGAACCCCAGAACCCGACATGTAGAAGTTGGGGGAACCACTACGCCAGACCCAAAGGTGGGTTCCAGATCCACAAGCCAGGGCTTCAACCGAACAGCGCTAGCTAGCGTATATTGAATCTGGAGATTTCTCACAGCCATCGTCCCCCAGGAGACAGAAGACTACAGGATGGTTCCTCTCCACCGAGGGTTTGTCCAGACCCTCAGCACACTCCTGCACAGACAGCCACTCATTTATATATAACAGGCTCCACCGGAACTCCCCAGCTAACCAACCAACTCTCCCACCTCCTTCCCTGCCTTGCTATAGGTGAGCCAATGCCCCTCTGACACCTACTCACCTGTGCTGTTGTGGGGGGAACCCCGGAGAACACCGTCACCCATCTGTACCTGGACGCAGTTACCCAGGGGGGGACCCAGAGGCGGAGGCAGTGGTTCTTGGGGCTTGGCTGCTTGAGAAGTTCTGTCAGTGTCCTGTGGAGACAGATGTTGAGGAGACTTGGAGCTCCTGCCTCTCCCTCGGCCAGGTTCTAACCTTATCGAAGGTTGGCCACAGCCACCATGGTCTCGCTTTGTTTCGTTTTTAATTTTATTATTTTATGCACATGGGTGTTTTGCCTGCATGAATATCTTTATACCACATGAGTGCTTGGTGCCCTCGGCAGCCAGATGAGGAGGACATACGATTCTTAGTTGGGGTTACAGATGCTCATAAGTCAGTGGTTGTCAACCTTCCTGACGCTGTGACCCTTTAATACAGTTCCTCATGCTGTGGTGACCCGGACTATAAAGTTATCTTCATTGCTACTTCATAATCGTCATTTTGCTACTGTTATGAATCGTAATGTAAATATCTGGGTTTTCCAATGGTCTGTGAAGGGGTCACTTGACTCTTCTCTTGCCAGGAGTCGTGACCCACAGGTTGAGAACCACTGTCATAAGCCAACATGTGGTTGTTGGGAATTGAACTTGGGTCCTCTGGAAGAGCAGCCAGTACTCTTCACCGCTAAGTCCTCTCCCCAGGCCCCAGTGGTCTCGCTTTGTATCTCCGGGTAGTTCTTTCAACCTCTTGGGCTCCCTTCTGTTCTTACTAGTGACTTCAGATAGCTCAATCCTCCTACCAGGCATAACCTGCCTCACTTATGGTCCCAAGATGGCCATCTCCCAAAGCAGGTCAGGAAACTAATGAGGTCATACATAACTAGGGCCACCTCCTCCTGTTCCTGAGGCTCCTTCCTGGAGTTCACACTCCAAGACCCTCCCCATCGAGCCTCCTGTCCCAGCTCTCCGAATCCAGAGTCTTCTTCCTCCTCCTCTTCCTCCTATCTTCTTATTCATTCAAATGCTACCAGAGTCCCTCCTCCAAGATCTCCCTTACCTGTACTCCTGCAGTGTGGGCCTAGCTGGCATACTGACAAGAAAGGAAGGCAGACAACAAGGCAAAGAGGGAGCCATGAAGATCCCTCTGTGGCAGCCCAACACTCAAAGGCTGTATGACCTTGGGCAGCTGCCTCCCTGGGTACCCAGAACACCCAGCCCCCACCAGCTGTGACAGTGTCTGACTGAGCCTTCCCTATAGGCAGCCCAGCCTTCAGCCCAGCTGCCTGCAGTACCCAGAACCCATGATTTTCTCCCACTCGGCCTGACCCTCCTTCTGGGGCTGAGTTACGGCTGATTAATGAAGAGAACACTGGGAAACACCTGAGGTGGCCAAGGATCAGCTGCAAGGTGGCAGGGTCTAAAAGGGCCTGCAGGCTGTCTAAGATGACCCTGCTTTTCCCACTCCTCAGCGGCTCAGCCAATTATCCCACCACAGGGCAAGTACTGATAACTCAGTTCTGTGGAGGAAAGGAGGGACGGATCCTCATGCCTCTGGGCCTTTGCACGGATTCTCCAAGGCCCAACTCCAGTCCCCTCCAGCCCCTCTTGCCATCCTTCCCTAACCATCAGCATCAGCATGGTAGAATTAAAGAGAAACTTGGGCAGGGGGTTCAGAACACACCTGCCTAGGAGCCCAAAGAAGAGAGTCAAGGCACATGACTGTGGGCACAACCAAACCTGGGCTTGCAGGTGGAGCTTTGCAAATGAACAAGCCAGCTACAGACTAGCCCAGTCAACCCCCTACTACAGTGGGTCTCTGGCTCGCTCTGCTATCTTTGTCTGTATGAGAGATCCCACATTCAGAGGCCAAGCATCTGCTCCTGCAGCATTCAGAAGCCCCTGCTAACTGACTACAATTCAGTGTCTTCAAAGAAATACAAGGTCCCAGCTCCATCCCCGTCCTCCAGGTGTCTGGAAGGGATGGGCTAAGTGATCTGGTGGCAACTGCTCTCATGCTCTGCCCCTGAAACATGCACATCTGGTCCGCCAGGTGTGTGCTGTAGGGTTGGGGGGGGGTCCTCTTTATTGTCATTCCCACTTGCAGCCTGTTGCATGTGGTGCCAACAGTCTACATCCCCAATGGGGCTGGGACCTGGGTGGGAAGGAAGGGAGAGTGGAAGCAGGACAGGGGATTTGCTGGGGGCATACGTGGAGGAGGTCCAGCCAGGGACAGGGCAGAATCTCAGCTCCCAGCGTTCCCATTCGACTGACAACTCAAAATAAGCTCAAAACTTCTCCAGCACCTGGCGGGTCTCTAAAACACAGTCTACATTCCCTCCACACCCCCATTCTGAGCAGCTGGAAAGCTAGACCTTTGCCTGGGGGGCTATCGAGAAGGGGGATGCTTCTGAAATTCCAAGGAATGAAGGTTTGAGTCACACTGGGTTGGGAAAATGGATGGAGGTGGAAGGAGGGCGGGAGAGGAAGACACAGCAAGGGAATCACCCAAGCACCCTCTCCCTTCTTTAAGCCCACGACCACCCTTAAAACTGACCAAGTCCAGAGTCCTTCCTGACCATCGTCCGTGCCCCCCCGTGGACACCGACTTTTTGTTTTCCGCAGAGGAAGTTAGAGCCACAAGGAGGATCCAGAGCCCAGTATAGGCAGGGAAGGTCAAGGGGAGAGAGGGCTATCAGGTATCTCCCTCTGTGAGCGAGGACTGGGGAGACAGAGACCCAGAAGAACAAAACAAAAACAGAAAGGGGCTGCGGTGAGGCTGAGGATTTAGAGGGTCCAGAAGGATGCGGTTGCAGTGAAATTTGGACCCAGCTAGGGACAGTGAAGAGGAGATGGGCGGGCAGGCAAGCGGGTGCACTCACCTGGTCACCGTTCGCCGAGCGCGGGGGCTGTGCGCTCGCTCCAGGCCCAGACGTGCCCCGATGCCGACCAGCACAAGTAGCGCGGCGACACCGCACACCGCGTAGACCGCAGTGTGGCTGCGCTCGCGGGCAGGGTCGCGCGGGGCGGCGGTGTCACGGGCGCGGGCAGGCGGCCGGCCAGTCTGCACCCAAGCCGGTGTGTCGTAGTTGGAGCAGCGGCTCTGGTCCAGGCGGCGCGGGCCGTCGTGGCAACAGAAGCGGTAGCCGCACGTGCCGCAGCAGAAGCTGTAGACGCCGGAGCTGCAGTTGAAGGGCGGGTCCCACTGGCCCATCACGTCGTAATAGCCGCGGCAGCGGTCCCCTCCCGCCGGTGCCACTGTGCCGGACGCTGCGGTCTCCTGCGCCTCGGGAGCCCCCGCGCGGCCCGACGGCGACCCCGCCAGCAGCAGCGCCAGCCGGAGCGCGAGCGGAAGCCCATGGGGGCGCCGGCCACAGCGCTGTCCCCGCGCCCCAGCGCGCTCCATGCGGCCCGCTCCTCCTGCTATTGCGCCTGGTGCATGGCTCGGCGCGTGGCCGCTCTGCCCCGCTACCCCAGCCCTCCGGGACCTGTCGCCCTGTCGCCCGGCTGCCCGCGCTGGCTACGGGCCGACGCCTCCTGGTGCGTCCGAGGTTCCAGACACAAGTGAGCTCGGTGTGGAGTGCGCGGGGCTGGATCTCCGGTGGGAGCGTTCTCCTCCCGGGTTCACCTCGGACTGCGCACAGTGGAGGCGGGCGGCGGGTGCACGCCTGCACAGTCCCCTGCTCCCTCTGGCCCAAGGCAGGCGTGCGGGGCCTGGGTCTTTCGGGGACTGTGCCGGGCGGCGGGTCGCCGGACACCTCTGCCTTCCCGCCGCCCGCTCCACGGTGCCCGCGCTCTGGCTCCGGCTCCGGCTCCGGCTTCGGCGCGGGCTCGGCGCGGGCTCGGGCGGGCGGGAGAGGGAGCGAGGGGAGGAGGGCGGGAGGGAGGCAGAACTGGGGGAGGAGCGCGGTCGCTGCGCCGGGAGGGAGGGGCTCTGTATGGCCAGTGCTGCGAGCGCGCCCCACCAGGGACCCTCTCCAAGACCTCCCTTAAATTGTTGTTGGAATTGGACCCTCGAGGGGGCTCAGCTTAAAGCTCTGGGGACTCGGATCTTGGCAGCCTTGGATGAGCGATTCCCTGCTTTTTAAGTAAGGGGACAGAGGCATTGAGATCAAAGCAGCCTGGAATTTACTGGGAAGGACACACACACTCGCCCCAATGTTCCATCCCTCTGTGTTCTGGTGGTGACATGAATGAAGACGGCATTTCCCCTCCCACAATAAGGACCCCAATACAAAAATGGCAGAGGCAAGCCTTGATCCACCACTCTCTGGTCTGCCCAGAGCGTGTGCCCTGATTCTAAAACCTGGACATTTGCTGGGGTCCTAGGATGTCCCAGTTCTGGGAACACTCTAGCCAGAGCCCTCAAGGGGTCTGCTCCCCTCCCCAACCTCAGCCTTAGAAGATTGAGCAGGTCCTGGAGACTGGGCAGGTTGTACTGGCCTGTCTGTCCTTGGTCTCTCACTCACTCTCTGGGACTCCCAGGTCCTTTCACAAGCTTAGGGAAAGAATGGCAAGGCATGACTCAGTGCCCCCCTCCCACTACTTCCCCGCTGAGCTGGTAAGGAGAGTATGACCCTGATGGCTGTCACTGCTTCTCACTGCCTCAGTTGCTGCTGTTAAGGACAAAAGGTCTTCTTGGGCCGGGCAGTGGTGGCGCACGCCTTTAATCCCAGCACTTGGGAGGCAGAGGCAGGCGGATTTCTGAGTTCGAGGCCATCCTGGTCTACAGAGTGAGTTTCAGGACAACAGCCAGGGCAACCCTGTCTTGAAAAACAAAAAACAAAAAACAAAGAAAAAAAAAAGGTCTTGACATAGGTGTACTGAAGACTTGCGGAGAGGCTGAAGAAGGAAGACCACTTGGGCTCACAACTTTGACCAGCCGGGGCAATATGGTGAAACCCAGTCTCAAAAGGCAAACAGAACGGAAGGATGAAGCAGGAGGATCCCTTGAGGTTAAATTGATCTAAATCAGGGCTTCTCAACCTTCCTAATGCTGCAACCCTGTAATACAGTTCCTCGTGTTATGGTGACCCCCAACCATAAAATTGTTTACTTGTTCCTTTATAACTGTAATTTTGGTACTGTTATGGATTGTAATGTAAATCCATGGTATGTAGGATATTCGACATCCAGCCCCTAGGTTGAGAACCACCGGTCTACATGATGAGTTCCTGGCTAGCCGAGTCTTTATTGGAAAATTCTGTTTCGAGGAAAGAAAGCTAGCGATTTGGTTTTGGTAGTGCATACCTGTAAGACTTGGGGATTAGGAGTTGGAGACCAGCTCGAGCCACAGGAGACCCTATCTTAAAACAAAAACAACCCCTTCCCAAAACACCAGTGAACTAAATCAAGACCTTCCTCTGAAGGGCAGATTCATAATCTATTCCTTCCAGGAGGTAGAGATCACCTCTCACTGTCCAGATGGGGACACCAGGAGGGCAAGGGCTAGGTTTCCAACTCAGTCCTCTGTCCCCAACACAGCTCAGGTGCCCATCAATATCTTCTGGATGAACAGTGAAATGATACTCGCTTCTAACTCCGGTTTGGTGGAGAATTTAGCCTCTCTGGGGTCCTTTCTCCTCCCTTCCACCTCTCCTCCTCCTGAGCCTGGAATCAGCTTATGAGAGTGGAGGGTATGAGAGAGGAAGAGGAAGGATTTACATCCTAAGGAGGATCAAGTCCTGTTGTGTGAGATGAGAGGCTGACGGGAATGTCAGGTATTAGTGGGTTAAGGCTGGAAGGAGAGCAACTACCCCCCACCCCCAAGCTGTCTCCGTTCTCGGTCACCCTGGCTAAAAATGACCTCTTCCCCTCCCTATACACATGCACACCTACCTATGTAATTCCCCATCCAGTCCTGAAGTTTCCATGCCCATAAAAGGACTTTCTACATTGTCATTTAGAAAGGGGGGGGTGGGGAACAAGATGGACAGACACACGAAGCACTTTAATCCCATCACCGGGACAATCTGTCACAGGGCACATCACACTTTACGGCCTATGTCGTGACTGGTTTTTAGTTGAGGTTCTGTTGCTCTGATCAGAACTTCATAGCTATGCTTTCTGACGCATCCGTCTCTGCTTCCTTCCCTGGCTTTCCTAGGGATGGAATAATCGCTACCAACTGTGCTGTGTACAGTAGGCTCCTGTCACTCTGCCAAGCTACCTTGTGGTTTGGGGGGATGCTGAGGGTGCCCTGTCTTCACCCCATCTCTGAGCAGTACTTTTGAACTGTGTCATCTCCCAATGTCCAGAGAATCTCCCATGGTTGCATCTCTTCTGGGGACTTCTCTTCCCCCTATTGTCTTGGCATTTGCTCCACAGTGACCTCTTGTTGACCTGCAAATATATGTGGTGTTTCCATTGGGCCAGTGAAGGGACTGATTCCAGTTCTCCATCCTGTGCAGGGACTGATTCCAAACCTCACCCCATCCCCAGGTCTCTCCTCATCTTAGCCTGATTCTGTGGGTTCTATGGTGAGCCAACAACCACAGGTGCCAACAACTCCAGGGTCTGTGCCAAACCCTAGATGCCTGTCTGTGTGGACACATGGTCTTGGGGTGATGGGCAGGGGAGGAGTAGCTGGAAGACACAGCTTGTCTTTGTTCTGGGATCTGACCCTCCATGCAGCTGATACTCCCACTTCAGGTACATGGCTGTGAGCTGGGCTAGGTGGTCTAGAGGTAGATAATGCAGCCCAGTGAAGGTCAGACCCCTTTATCCTGGACCCCAGGGCCTCTGAACACAGCAAAGCTCTAGGGCACCCGCCCCCTGTCTCTTCCCTCCCAAGCCTGTGTCACCAAAAAATCGTCCATTGATCCAGGCTTAAAATAACCCCTGGCATCTGCAATGAGCCCTACGGGGCGGGCAAGAGGAGCCGAGTGTCTGCCTGAAGGGCACCCGCCCCACCCCCCCTAGCTCCCAGTGCTGGCAGCTGAGTGTGTGAGCGTGCAAGTGTGCAGGCGCTGTCGGAGTGTGCTCCTGGATGTGAGTCAGAGATTGCATGTCGGAGGCAAGGGTGACTCGGGGCTATCACTGCACTATGGGTTTGCATGGGCGTTTCCCTGCCTAACTCTGACTGCGGGAGCCTTGGGGCTCCCGAAACTCTATAGACATTACCCAAAGCAGGTGCTGGGCCTCCTTAGATGTGAGGTGACCAGTCTGTCGCTTTGTACACTTGTGGACAGGAAGGTTTAGAATTTACTAGACAGAAACCTAAGAACAGGAGTGGAGAAGCAGCTTGTTATGGATGGCACACAGCCAGGAAGGACCAGAGTCTGGCCTGGAACCATGCTATGAGCCCCAAGACTGCCTTTGCAACGCTAGAAGCCTCCACTACACCAGGGAAGTGTTTCTCCCCATGACCTGCACATGGGTAGCCAGTGCAGAAGGCCTCCCTTCCGCTGCTGTTGCTTCTCCCCTTTTCCCGTTTCCTGCCCTCGTGATGACAACGTCCCTGTGTCACTATGGACCTGTTTACAATCCCTACTCTTTGAGTATTCGTCCATCTTTCTAGACCTTAGTTTTCTCATCAGCAAGATGGGCAACTTGCAGTTCTTTCACAGAGCTACAAGGAGAAGCCGAAAGGCTCCAACTGGAAACATCCAGTATAGGCAACCACCTGGGAGCACCCCTGCAGAAGATAGTGACATCAGGTGTCACTCAAGTCAGAAGGTGACTTCTAAGCTCAGTGTCTTCCATTTCCTCCAGAGATTCTGGGGATGTCAGACTCCCTGCTAGTGCAGATGCTGGCACCAGGAGGGGGTCTGGAGGGAGGGCCCTGGGCTGCCTTTGTCTCCTGAGAGGCAACTCGTGACTCAGGCTCCAGCTGCCTGTGGGAGGGAGGGGGCGACCAGGCTCCTGAGGTCTCAAGGGAGCAGCAGGATTGGGGGCTGGGCACTGCGACTCAGCCTGTTAGCCCCAATCGTCATACTGTATCCTGGCCTTTGCCCTCCCTGTTCAGGTAACCCCCCTTCCTGTTTGCACCCACCGTGTTAGTCCCTCTTCAGGATTCCCCCAGAGGCCAGAGCTAGTGAGAGGAGGGGAGGTTAGACAGGGCAGCCACGAGATCAGGGAAGTCCTACCGGCTCGTGTTGCCCATGTCTGGAGGTAAGTCCCAGTCAGCTCAGAACGTGGGCTGTAGGGGTGGTCTGATGCCTCTCATTTGTACAACATGCTCAAGTGTGTGATTCCACACATCCAGGCCCCGCTTGTTCCAGCTGCAGTTACCTGAAGGCGGCTGAAGACCCCTCGTGAAGAGAGCTGGAAGAGGAGCTGGTGTTTGTAGCTTCAACAGTAGCGAGCTTGCCTAGTCTATACAAGGGATTCTATCCTCAACACCACGAAAAAAGGCCTGGCGAGGCAGGGAACATCATTACTTGTAAGGGGAAGACCAGATCAGGAGTTCAGGATCATTCTCGGCTACACAGAGGGTTCGAGCCCAGCCTGGACTACATGAGATCGCGTCTCAAAAAAACAAAACAAAAAAACCCAAACCAAAACACCACCCTTGGACTTGCCTCTGGCCACTCCCTTTTTGCAACCTGACCAGCCCCTCGGCCCCGCCTCTCCTTGGCTCCGCCCCAGGCCCATCCCGCCCCATCTTTCCGACAAAACAGCTAATAGTGGGGCTCTGACCTCCTGACCTGCACAGATAGACTTTCTCCCACCTCGGAGAAGCTGTGCAGACCTGAATCTAGAGCTTTTCCCAGATTCTCTAAAGCTTAGGAATCTGTCCCGTCCCAGCCCTCTCGCTAGCTGCAGAATCCCGGGAGGGAGGACAGTGACAGCTGGGTAGTCTTTAGGAGCTGTTTTGTTTTGTTTTGCAGACAAGGTCTCTGAACTGGATATGTAGCTGAGTATGGTCTTGAACTCCTGATCTTCCTACATCCATCTCCCAAATGCTGGGATTACAGGTGCCGCGTTTTATAATGTGCTGGAGGTGGAACTCAGGGCTTCAAGAATCTAGGCAAGCACTCAATCAGCTGAGCCACATTCCCCGGCCAGGCACCCCAGTTGGAAGATATACAGGCAGGCCTTAAGGGCAGTGCTGTCTGAGTCCATCCTTGCTGACAAAGAAGAGGTGTGTGTGTGTGTGTGTGTGTGTGTGTGTGTGTGTGTGTGTGTGTGTGGTGGTCAGCAGGGCTTCCTCTCTAGCTTCTCTAGTGGGCCCCCACCTCCAGCTTGAGCCCCCAGCCCTGGAACTGCCAGGCAGGAAGTGAAAACGGCCTGCAGGAAGCACCAAAAGGAACTGAGACTTCAGCCCTCTACCCCCACCTGTTAGTCCCTGGGGACCTTGGGGAAACCAGACCATCCAAAGGAAAGGACCTAGCTTGGGTAGGTGACCCCCCCCCCAGCCCCGCTAGGTAGGCATACCAGGTAGGGGCAGGAACCCCAGTTAAGCTCCGCCCATCACTTATTGTGATTTGTGTCTCAAACCACTCTTATTGATGTGAGATCATCCAACTCAGAGGTCATTAGAAGGGTCAAGGCCACTGTCACTTTGATCCTTCTGGAAAGAGAGATCACACACGTTTTTGCAGAAAGGAGGCGCTTGCTTTGTGCCTGTGACACCAGCAGAGCCTGCAAGGGACCAGATGCTCAGATGGAAAACTTGACAAGCATCGTAAAGCCCAATTGGGAACGTTTGAAGACAGAAACCTACTGTATGTGACGTTCAAGATGGGACTTAATGGAAAGATTTGGGGGGCAGGGTACACTAGTGACAGTTAAGGGGCGGCTTGGGGGAATCGGTCCTCTCCTTCCACCACATGGGGTCTAGGATCACATTTGGGTTTCCAGGCTCAGCAGCAAGCACCGTTACTCTGTCTGTGAGCCATCTTTGCCCCAGATGGGACCCGAGTATGTGATGATTATAGCTGACTTTATACATGACAAGACACACTGCATACGCAGAGGCTGATCCTCTGGGCCACCCTCAGGTCTCCTCAGCCTCCACTAAGGACCAACTGTCACAATTGCACCTTCCAGCTCATATGCAAAATGACTATCTTGATTCAGGTTTAATAATTGCTTTAACCAAGCAGGAGTCCCTTCCCCCTTCCAGCCATTGTCATGGAGATGAAGTGCAGAATGGACAAAGACCCCTCAGAAAGGAACACCTATGACAAACAGGGAGGGGGTGCTGACCTCACTGCCTGGCGGTGCAGCCCTTGTGGGGGGGGGGGAAGGGGGTAGTGTACCTGCTCCTTGTCCCCTTCCACTTGCTTTTCCCGCCTTTCCCAAAGAGCTCCCTTCTTATTTATGACAGTGATGATGCCAGGTTCTCTTGCTGCCTAGGCTTTGGTCTCCTCACTGTGAAATGGGGACATGTGTGAGACTTTTCCCAGGTTCCTTCCAGCTCTTCTCCTTTATGGGCTGGAGACCAGAGAGAGACCCAACTTTGTACCCATCCCCCATTTCTCAAAAGAAACTGAGATTGAGGGAAACCGTGTACCAGCCAGAGGCTTAGCTGGGATGGAGAGGTGTCAAAGGTTCAGGTTCGTATGCCATGGCCCACAGGGGTTTCACTAGCTTTTTTCACAGTCAGAGCCTAGACCCTGGCTATAGCTAATACAGGTGGCCAGGGATAGTTCAGATTCCTCCAGTCCCAGGCTAGCACTAGTGGACAGCAATGGCCTGACTGACACCTGTCACCTACCATTGTCATCTGGTCTCACCCTACTCGCCCAAGCCCAGGAGAGAGAGATATCTTGGAAATGAATGTCCAGGTTCTGGAGGCTCTAACTGTACTGGGTAGTTTTCTAAACTAAAAAGGGACTGCACCAGAGAGCCAAGTGCTGCCAGGCAGCTGTGGTGGGTTCAGAGAGAACTCAGACAAGACCCTGCAGAGGGATTTCACTTCTGACTCCCAGGCCAGTGCGCCCTACAATACAAACTAGAGATCAGCTTCCCCGTGAGGAGGAGGGCAGGCGGGAGACATGATGGCTCCCTCTGAGTGTGCAATGTACCCCAGGAACTGGATAGAGAGGATTAATGGCTTCAGAGCAAAGAGTCCCACTGTCAGGGGATAGCTTCCACAGGGGTGGCGTTGAGTCTGGGGCCAGCACAAGCTTGGCTGAGAAAGCCCAGCTCAAGGGAGAACAGTCTACAGAAAGAACACGAAGGATCTCAGCTTGGCGTGTTGCAGAGCTACAGGCCCGCTTTGGCTTCTCTGTGAAGGAGTGCTGTATAGGTCACTGGCCAGCACACGGCTGAATGTAGCCTCTAGCTGCTCTCTGAGGGAGATTACCACCAGGATGTTCCATCTCCAGCAGCTTAAATTTAGACTCCAACCTGAGACTACAGACCTGCCTATGAATCACAGGTCTCTAGAAACACCCATTACGGTGAAGATGGCATCTTTCGTCCTAGCAGACTGGGTCAAAGACTGGGTCATCTATGGTTATTACTGAGTTACAGATACTCAGCACTACCCTGCCCAGGCCTCCCCTACTCCCTACTTATTCTAAAAACTGATCTTACAATTAGGGTGTAGCTCACTGTGGAGTGCTGTTTAACATGGGTCTGATCCCCAATATAGTGAAAAATAAAATTACAGAGAATCTTGTACTAGATAGCACAGCCAGCCAGACCATCAGCTGTTGCTGCCACTTGAGTCAGCTTCAAAGCAGAACAGCGCCCCCAGCAGGAATTAAAGAAACACAGCACCCAGGTACAGATTAAAAGTCTTCCCTGCAGCTTTTCTTTAATTTTCTTTTAATTTTGGTTTAACGGTACCTTTCCCTTGCTAAAAGAAAAACCTCATACTCATAGTCCCTGCGTTTGTCCGTTTTATATTATTGTAACAAAACACCTAAGGCTAAATAACTTTACAAAGAAATGAAACTGAAGGTTCGAGGGCCAGAATCTGATGACTGCCCTCGGCTGCTGGAGTCTAGAGCTGACACAGTACGTCATGTGGCGGGAGAGTGACGTGTTCATTGTCTTTCGGCTCTCCTTGTATCTTTGGGGCTCGGTCCTGATGGCTTTACCTCATCTTAGTCACCATCTAAGTATACCACTTCTAAACACCATGAGATTTATATTTAAAAAATAATAATAAAAAGAAAAAATCAAAATTTAAAAAGATTTTCTTTTTTTTTTCTCTTTTCTTTCTTTCTTTGTTGTTTTTTTTTTTTTTTTTTTTTTGTTGTTGTTGTTGTTGTTCTTTTTGGTATTATTTTGAGACTTGGTCTCACCATGTAGCTCTGGCTAGCCTGGAACTTGCTACGTAAACCAGGATGGCCTCCAACTCTGAGATCTGCCTGCCTCTGCCTCCCCAGTGTTGGGATTAAAGGCACATACCACCATGCCCAGCTTACATTTTACAATTTGTAGAAGTGTGTGTGTGTGTGTGTGTGTGTTTGTGTGTGTGTGAAGGATGTGCATGTGAATACAGATGCCCATGGAGTCCAGAGGAATCAGGTCCCCTGAAGCAAACGTTATGCTCAGTAATGAACCACCTGAAGTGCATGCTGGGAATCAAACTTGAATCCGAAACAGTAAGCACTCTAGACCATGAGCAATTTCTCCAGCCTTTATTTTTAACATATTTAAGCAAGTGTGTGTGTGTGTATGTGTGTGCGTGTGCATGTGCGTACACTGGAGCAAATGAGTGCTGGTGCCTTTAGAGGCAAGGATGTTCCTGGGGCTGGAGTTACAGGTGGTTTTAAGCTGCCAGGTATGAGTCGTGGGAAGCTGGGCACCTGGAGACCTCTGCAAGAACAGCACACAAACTGAACTGCTTAAGAGCCACGTCTCCAGTCCACCATCCAAAATTTTTAGAAAGAGATTCAGTTTCCAGTCTCTGACTCATTACAGAGATTAATATTCAACCCTCAAGCCTATCCAACCATCCGAAGGCACACAAGCTTAAAATACAACTCAAAAATGGAATGTTCTCAAGCCAAAAGCTAACACGAAAACCATCTCATGCTGGTGGGAGCCTGTGGCAGGTAGTGTCTGGTTCTGCTGGCTTCACCCCCGGGCAAAGGTCTCCCTCACTGAATTCTTTTCCAAGCTGTTGGGTGAAAGTTCACAAGCCCAGTAGGGTTCCCTGGGTTCCAACCTCCATGGCCGGCTGCTATTGCTCAGGGCCAGCCGTCTTGGTGGTCACCAGCTCCGTGGAGCCGAGTTCTGTGGCCGGCACTGGGATGCTGTGGCGGGGCAGGGCATTGTCTGCATCTTCTTTGAGTGGAGGCCAGGTAGGGGCTGAGGCCTGAAGGGTTTCCGAGGAAGGGACAAAGACATTTTCCAGGGATTCTGGGGTGGGAGAGGGACCAGGTAAGACAGGTTAGGATTGAATCATAGCCTTCCCCCAATGCCTGTTCTAGAAGCCTCCTCTGGGACAGCCCTAGGAGGAGGAAGTGGGCAGCACATGACAAGTCTTCAACACAGGAAGTGCTGAGTCCAGAGACTTGATAAGAGGAGGTAAGGGACGCTGACACTGGGAGAAGGATGTCTGGCCAGCCCACCGGGCATAACCTAGACAAGGGGCCTTGGGTTCCTTCATCCCAAACATCTCTTCGTGGGCACTGGGTCTTCTTGCTTGGATTAAGGCTTGGGCTGTTCTGTCCTCCCTGCTTTATGACCGTCTCAGAGTCAACTCCAGGGCTCCCTCCCGGTTCTGACCTCTCTTAATTACCAAGGGTTGCGCCCCCGCCCCCACCCTCACCCCTAGCCGCCCGTTGCGCTCCCCGGACCCAGTTCTCACCTTGTTGGACTCCTTCTGAAGTGTCCGGGAGGCCATCCTGAGCTGTTGCCGCCACCTCCAGCTCACCAGACTCACCAGACCCACCAGGGTCAGCGCCAGCACCAGTCCCAGGAGCGCGGGGGCACCGAAGAGCAGCGCCACGTCTGGTCTCAGCCCAGAGCCCTCCTGAGGCTGCAGAGCTGTCCCGGGCTCCAGGCTGCTTGCTGTTGGCGGAGAGGATGAGGGGATGAGGGGGATGAGGGGATAAGAGGATGGGGGAGGAGTAGAGGGAGAGAGAGAGAAGGAGACAGAGAGAGGAAGACAGGAAGGGAGAGACTAAAGTGAGGGACATGGGGGACCGCTGGCTCTAGGGTCAGCAGAGGAGCATGAGGCGCTGGCAGGCTGGCGACCTCGGGGCAAGTCACGCCTATCCCCATGCCCTTGCTTACTATGTCCAGTGTCCGGCGTGTGGAAGAGCTCACAGGAAACGCAGTTTCGCAACAGAGGGTCGAAGCACTCCGTCTGATTGCATTGGGTGGGCACCGGGCTGTCCCGGCTCCTCCGGCTTCTGACCCGGAGCCTTCTGGCGCCCATGTCGCCGCCGCACGCAGCTAGGACAATTCTAAGTATGGGCTCTGTGTCTCTCTAGTCTAGAATGAAACCGCGACGCAGCATCCTCTGCCCCGCCCTTGCCTGCTGGGGTGGGACCACTGGGGTGGAGCTGCGACCTCGCCTGGAACCCCAGACCTCTTTCACCTGTGGTTCCTGCATTAAACCACTCAACTGTCACCGCAGACGACAGACAGCTGAGCATCATCTGCGCTGGGGTCACACTAGAGCCTGCTCTTGGACCTACAGCCTGGTAGCCACTTGCCTTCCCCAGCCCCCTGCTGCTGTGCTTCACCAAGACCAATTGTTCCCTCTAGCCATCTGCCTCCAAATCCCCCCTGCTTCCTGCTCTGCCCTTCCCAGGGTCGAGACATCAAACCGTCTTGAGTGGCCGATCAGAATGCCTACAATGGAGATGGAGGGACACCAATAAAACACTTCCTGGACCCTCTAATTCTCCATATCCTTGCTCTCTGCCTAGCCCTGCCTCCCTGTTCCCTTTGAGAGTAATGGGGACAGGTTACCAGTCACCCTGGACTCCACGGGAATAGTTAGGTATGGGGCTCGGCCTGAAGACCACCAGCACAAGTCACTATCAACAGTAACAGGAAGGTTTAATTGAGAAAACGACATGGTGTTGGTAGAGAGGTGCCAACTAGAGGGTCGGGTAGACAGTGAGCAAAAGCCTGGTGCCATAAATGGGGAGGCTAAGGCATGCTGGGACCTGTGGGGCAGGCTGGAACAGCAGGAAGCTTGGATTCCAGCAGCAGGGTGCCGGGGAGCCACACAAGCTTGCAGCAAGCAGAACCCTGGTAAGATCTGCGGATTAGCAAGGGACATCCCTACCCTGCAGTTCCTTTCCTATGGCATGAGCTTCTTAATGTCTGAGCCTTGTCAGGCCCCTGTTGTATCAGGCTCTGCCCCGCTCTCACCCCCTGTGTTCTCTCCCACTTGTCTCTCATTAGTATCTCTTAGACCCAGCCACAGTCACACAAACAAGTTCTCTGGGTCTTGGGATATATGCAGCCCCCTCCCCAAGGATCACAGGCTGGAAAATCCCAGAGGGAGCTGCCAGCTAGGAGCTGGGGCCTGGAATTGCCTGGTGGGCCTCACAGGCTATACAGACGTCTGAGCCCTCAGGGCTAGGGGTTTAGGAATATCTTTAGCAGCTGCGAGGGGCAGGGAAACATGTCCTCCAGGCAACACATACAGGAGACAGACATGGCCACTGCTGTGGGGTGCTGGGCAAAAGGTAAGAACACCCTTGCTATGGCTGGATGGGGTCCTGCTGGAGCACGAGGCCTGGTGGTGAGGAGACCTCATGTGTTTTGAGTGTGTGTGTCTCTGCCTTGTGCTTTAGTGGAAAGGGCCTTTGGCTGCTTCAGATTGGAGACTGGATGGAGAGGTAAGGTGGCTGGTACTCTAGTCCAGAGAAGGGGATGATGCAGAGCTGACCATGGAATGAGGGGATCAAAGTCGGTAAGAGGAGATCTGAGGACCCACACACAGAAAGCTAATCAGCCAGCCTCTAGGGGTTCTGGCCCATTGCCTGTCCATGCCCTTGCCTATGGGCCAGCAACTCCACAGCAGGAAGGTGTAGGCGTCAGAGTAGCTGCAAAGGAGAAGTGGGCCTAGGAGGGTGGGTGTGGGTGTGAGTGTGGGTGTATGGGGATGTGGGGGGGGGAGGGAAAGGGTATGGAGAGGAGCTAGGCCAGGGATAGCCCTTCTCATAGGACAGAGGCATGAGACCAGAAACTTCGCTGCAACCCACTGCCCACACCCACCTCTATCACTACTGGGCTGACTTGTCACTGTTAGGGCCATGGAGCCCTTGCCTAAGCACCAGGTATCTTTAGCTTTTGTTCAGACACTGGAGCTGAACAGACTGAGGGCTGGAACTCACAGTCACAATTACAAAATCCTTCACCTCAGCCAGAGAGGGAGGCTTGATATCTGGAAGGACAGGAGCAAAATTAGTTGCTTGACACAAACGTTTGTCGGCCATTTCCTATGGGTCTCATTGAGACAGGCGCCAGACTAAACGGGGTGGGGACCGACTGGGTAGCAAAAGGCCTGTGGGATTCACGTCTGTGGTGTCCAGGTGCCTGACCTCAGCCAGGTATTTTCACTTGAACCTCTGAAGTGGGGGTGGGGGGCAGAGGCTGGGGTGGTCCTTGAATCTTTGTGTCTTGGCCAATTCTTTCTTTCTTTCTTTTCTTTCTTTCTTTCTTTCTTTCTTTCTTTCTTTCTTTCTTTCTTTCTTTCTTTCTGTTTTTTTAGACAGGTTTTCTCTTTGTACCTCTAGCTGTCCAGAAACTTAATATGTAGACCAGGCTGACCTTGAACTCAGAGATTCATCTGCCTCTGCCTCCAGAGTGCTGGGACTTAAGGTGTGTGCCACAACCACCACCAGGCTAGTTGATTACTTCTTAATGCTTACTTTATATGCACGTGTGTCTGAGTCTATGGGTGTGCACAGTGTGCTCAGGTATACACCCTCAGAGGTAAGATCCTCTGGAGCTAGAGTTACAGACAGATGTGAGTTTCCGTGGGAACTGAACCCGGGTCCTCTGCCAGAGCAGCCGGTGCTCCTAACCTCTGAGCCGCCTCTCCAGTCCCAAGCTCACTCACTGTTCAGCTCATCCTTCTGCATCACGCACGTCACTAGCTTCTTGGACTCAGAGAAAGGACGGACAGCGGCACAGGGCACAGTCTGGAGGTAGTGTGGCTTCTGTGCCCCCTCTGGCTACCTTCTCAAGCCAGAAGCCCTTCTGTGGCACTTTTGACTATGAGATCATCAAGAAGTGAGTTTCAAATTCGCTGTAGTGCTTGCACGTTTTCCTTTTAACAGGGTTTTGTTCTTCTTCTTCTTTTTTTTTTTTAAACATCATTTCTGTATCTGTTTAGAACAGACAGGATCTTGCCATTGGTGCCAAACTTCAGGGCTCAAGCAAGCTTCCTACCTCTGCCTCTGGAGTAGCTGGGCCTACAGGCACATGCCACCTGCCCAACCTTTCACGCATTAAAAAAAAAAATTGCAATTTTAATTTCAATTTGATATGACTTCACTGCATTCTTCTCTTTTCGTTTTCCCCACTGCTGAAGATGGTAGCTATAACGCCAGCCCTTGGGGGTGGGGGATGGGGCAGGAGGATCAGGAGCCCAAGGCCAGACTGGGTTACAAAAAACCCTTGCTTCAAAACACTAAATTTTTATTTGTTATTTGTGTGTATGACGTGTATGAGTGGAGCACACATGTACCACACACAGTGCACGCGATGTCAGAGGGCAGTTCTGGGAGGCAAGCTCAGGTGGCCAGCTCGAAAAGCAAGCACCTCTTACCAGCCTGTTCATATTATATTCTTGAATATAAAATGAGGGACTTTGAAGCCAGGCGGTGGTGGCACATGCCTTGGATCCCACCCAGCATATAAGAGGCAGAGGCATGTGGACTTCTGTGAATTTGAGGCCAGCCTGGTCTACAGAGTGAGTTTTGCCACAGTCAGCTACAGAGAAACCATCTTGAAAAACCAAAAATAAAAATTAAAAAAAAAAAAAAAAGAGAGAGGGACTTTGTTGCTGAAACCCTTTCTAATCAAATTTTTGTCTTACTGGTCTCAACCTTTTCATTTGCTAAATGCTGGCTTTGAATTCGTAATTAGCTGAGGATGGTCTTGAACTCCTGACCTTTCCATTAAGTGCTGGAGTTAAGGGCTCCCTGCTAGGCCCAGATTAGACCCACGGGCCTCTCCCACTGCTCAGTGTTGGGATTAAAGTCCTTGACACCAAGCTTTTTTTTTTGAAAGTTAATTCATTTGAGGATGGGGGTAGGGTTTGGAATTCCTGCCCTGAAAACTTACTGGAACAACTTCTGATGAAGACACAGGCTTTCAAGGGCAGAGAGTGTTTACAGGATGAGCCAACAGGAACAAAGGCCTTGATGGGGATGGAGGGGGTCTGTATCCACCTGACTCCAAAGCATGGCCTGTATTCTTTATGCTTCAGAGACAGGGTCAGGGAAGTAGGGCCACTCTGTGTGTATGGGACAAGCCCAGTGTGGTGGGGGGGGAGGCAGTCCCTGGGGACAGAGAGGCCGGGCCTCCCAGACCTGCATGTGAAACTGCTGAGACCCGGGTGTTCTCAAGCTTCACCGCCAGTTTTAGCTTTAATACCTGCAGTCTTATTAAGAGCCCATCAACAGAGTAGTTTCTGAGTTTGAAGTGGTGGGAGTCCCCCAGTGCCCGCACTCTGGGGACTGCTCATACACAGCCCCAGGTACACACGAGAAAGCTTTTTGTTCTTTTGAGACATGAGTCATAACTTGGACATCCCTGGGGCCTTCCCGGTGCTCAGGGTCTTCACATGCACTCTCTCAACCCCACCCCGTTTTTCAGTGTCCAGTTCTCAGAGTAGAGGCTCCTTGCCCTCCCTGTCTTATATCTAGTTCTGAGAAAGGAGGATGGTGTTGGAAAGTCCCTTTGGCTTTCGTTCACTGAAGAGGGATGGGAAGGGGCAGGGGGTGGGGAGAATTAGGACAGAGTCTGCAGCAGGAGCCCCAGGCACAACAGTGGTCAGGGACTAGTCCCCCTCCCTACACACCCACTGTGCACTATCATGACAGGGTTCCGGCTCTGTCATTCTGTAAGCATGGCCTTGGTGTGGGGACACAGGGCCTTCAGTACTAGACAATAGACCACAGACCTTCAGCCTCTTGGCTGCAACAGTGGACTCTCACCCAGGGACCCGACGGGCAGCTGTGTAGAGGCAGTGAGGCTGTGGAGGAATGGGAACTTCCCCAGCTTGCAGAAGGAGCTGTGGCTGGTCCCTGGGCCTCCCGGAGACCCCACGACTGCTAGTTCACCATCTAGAAAGTACTGACTGTGCACCAGGCACCCATTAAGTACTGGAGCAGTGAGTAGCAACAGGCAGCCATAGAGCCAAGTTCCAGCAAGGAACTATTCTAGTAGGCAAAGGATAAGAAGGGCTTTGGAGGGGAAAAAAAAAAAAAAAAAAAAAAAACCCAAAAACCAAAAAACTCAAGGAGGGTACCAGGGGATGAGGGGTGTGGTGTTACTTTACTTCGAGCTCTGTGAGAAATGCTAACTCAAAACTAAGGTGGTAGAGGAAGACACTGAGGCGGACCTCCACACTCACGAGTATGCTGGAGCCTGCTGGTGAGACTTGCAGACCTGGTCCTTTTCCACTTCATGACTGCCTCTGTGGCTAAGCAGCCCAGGCCTCTGTTGAAGTGTGTGTGTGTGGTGTGTTTTGAATTTTAATTCTATAAATGGCATTTGGGGGTGGGCATGTGCCCGCATAGGGAGGTCAAAGGACAATTTGCAGGACTGAGTTCTGGAGATGAAATTCAGGTCATCAGGCTTGGCGGCAAACACTCTTACTGGCTGAGCCATCCTGCCCTGCTGGCCCTGCTTTGTATCAGACAGGGTCTCATGGAGCCCAGACTGGCCTCAGATGAACTAGATAGCTCATGACCTTGAACCTTCCTTCCTGAGTGCAGGGATTACCTCATGTGGTGCTGTGGACTGAAGGAGGGTTTCACACACGCTAGGGAAGCATCTAACAACTGAGCCCTGCCCCTGCCCCTTATTGCAAACCGCATTAATATTGTATGATTTGTGTGACGCCAGAGGACAAGTTTCAATGCATTCTCTCTTATGTGGAAGTCAGGCTCACAAAGTAAATGTCTACTCCACAAACCATCCCATCAGCCTCCCCACTTTTAGGAACTGGTCATATGCTGTAGCCCAGGCTGGCCTGAAAAACCAGTTCCTCTCCTGTTTGCTGGCTACAGAAGTGAGCTGCACCCAGTCAGGTGGAGGATACTGGATGCCACTCTGCAGCGTCCTTTTCTCTACAGGGACAGCCTGCCACCACCACTAAGGCAGGGACAGAAGTCCCACTAGACAACTGCCAGAACTCCCAGGTCTCTGCATCATCCTGCAGGGTTGTAAGAACTGTCTGTAGCAGGTAGCCTAGCCTAGGGAACCTGTGATGTAAATTAAGTTCTCTCAGGAGAATCTTAGTCCTAACGCAGGTAGCTGGACTTGGTAGCTTCTAGGGTCAGCTGAGCCCGAGTCACCCAACGACTCCAGCTCAGCAGCGGGCCTCAGTCCTGGGCACACCAGTGTCATGTCCTCAGTCAGACACACTGCCAGGAGCGACCAGTCCCTGCTGTCTTCGGTGAGGTCTGCCGGCACCTGACTGCCATTTAAGTGTCACTCAGCTCTTCTGCGCATTAGCGGCAGGCCAGCCCAAACCCCAGAGAGGTGCCTCTAGTTCCACGGTCGCTGCCAAGCTTGGCAGGGAGCTGGCAGCAGCGACAGCCTCAAGCTCTCTCAAGCTCCCCCAGCACTTGGAAGGCTCCCAGGCCCTTGGTGGAGAATGTGATGCCATTTCTCTTGTTAAATGGCACCAGGTGGCAAAGAAAATGTGGCGCAGGGACCCAAGGCAGAGATGTGCACATCACACTACGAGAGGGTTAAGGGCGAGCAGTTTCCTGTTGTCAGCAAAAGGTGACATAACAGCATGCCCATGCTGTGTCCTCTAGCTCAGGTGGCGCTCCAGCAGCCCTCCTACCCTGCTTTAGGACCCAGGGTACTGAGGGGTCTGGGGACAATGCTAGTCCCCAAGAGGCTTTCAGAGAAGGCTAGCCCTCCAGTCCGGTCTCCTCTAGAGCAGTGCAAATGTTCTCATTTGCTTGCAGCCTTTCCCTCCCCTGGATTCACCTGTGCTGGCCCCTTGACTGAATATCTTGTCAGGGTCCCCTGGGTTGGTCCCCTGCTTCGGATTTGTGTACTGACAGAGCACCGTGGCAGTCTGTGGTGAGGTAAGGTTTCAGCTCACAGGATCGCTGCTTTCTCAGGCATTAAACCCTTGTGTTCCTATCCAAGTCCTCCAGGCCACACCTTTGTTGGACCACATAGAACTGAGGGGCAATGCAGGCTGTGCCTATGGGCTCATCTTCAGTGTGGCCTTCTCATGAACCCTGCAGGCCTGCTGGGAGGGCGACAGGAGCCACCGCTGTGTGAGCACAACCCTGTGAAGCGTGAAGCACTCTGCAAGTGTCAGGTGACCTGTGTGTGGCCTCACAGGAACCTACTGGATGCAGGGGCTTACCTTCAAGACAGAAAGGTATGTCAGGCTGGGTGTGGTGGTGCACGCCTTTAGTCCCAGCACTTGGGAGGCAGAGGCAGGCAGATTTCTGAGTTCGAGGCCAGCCTGGTCTACAGTGTTGAGTTCCAGGATAGCCAGGATTACGCAGAGAAACCGGATAGCTCAGTCTGTTTTTGTTTTTTTTTTTTAAAGCATGATTGTTAGCTTGGTGACTGCCTTGCTGTTTCAGTGCAAGGCATGACATCACGTGTGATCTACAAGTCGTAGGGAGCAATGTGGTCCAGGCAGCGAGCCACCTGCCATTTCATTCAATCCTCTCACACGACATGAGTAGTACACCAGGGAACCAGGCGTCAGGGAGCAGCAGCCAGGCTGTAGGAGTAGCAGGGCCAGCACACGACATTTTCCCTGAGCTCCTGGAAGCCGCACTCTGCCCCCGTAATTGTACTGAGTTAGTTTCTGCAAAGTCAAAGTGGGGAGAGAGACACATTTTCTTTCTTTCTTTTTTTTAAAGCCCTGGCTCTTTGTTCCAAAACCTTAGGTAGATATATGATGTTAGACAGGTGGAGACAGGGTCTCCCTCTGTGGGGTGAGGTGAGGGACAGGAGGCTGGTGGGGTCTCAACTGCTGGAACTCCCCACTCCCTGGTAGAGCTCAGTCCTGCAGTGAGCAGGCTGCCTCCAGGCCTGTCAGGTCCTGACTGGTCTTCACCAACCGTGGCTGCTTATGGAGCTGGCAGCAAACGTGTGGAGAGCAGCAGTGCTCACAGCTCCTTGGACTGGGGGTTCTCGGGCTCCTCAGCAAGGACAGCAGGTTGAGTGCTGAGATGCCCGGCACGTGGCCAGCGCAGATCTGCAGCACGCGCACCAGGCGCTGCGCCATGGCAGCTCGAAAGCTTTCCACCTTCAGGAAAGAGCAAAGAACAGCAGTGAGGGGGTGGCTGGCCTGGCGGCCATACTCGGTGAAAATTCTCAGGTAGAGATGGAGGATGAGATGCAGGGGTACCTGATGGTCAATCCCTACCGGGCAGCTTCTTATCTCACTCTTCAAACCCAGAGACACTGAGCCGTGATCAAGAGGAAAAGGGGGACTTGACAAGCAAGACTGGTCACTGTCAAGCACAGGGTCACAGAGGAGTCACTGAAGAAGTTGGACCTCAGTCACTGTTAGTTCCAGTCACTGACAGGCACTGCAGGAAGCCACAGGGACAGAGGGTGGATGGATAGGATGTGTCACCTACAAGTAATCCCTTTATTGAGGTGGAGGGCCCATGGGAGCTGGGGGTGAGAAGCTGTCTGAGCCCTGAACCAGTGAGTTCTGGGCAAGTAAGAGACACTTACAGACATTTGCGAAACAGCAGATAGTGCTCCACCAGCGGCTTCAGGGCACTGTCAGCCTGTCACTGAGTCCCTGCAACCTTGCCTCATCTCTACATGTGCGCCATGCTACCAGCTGTCATGCCGGAAGCCTAGTTGTCCCTTACTTGTCTTCCTGTCACCTCACATCTGGCCACCAGCACACTCTGCTGACTGTTCAGGATGTTTCCAGCAAAGACTATGGGCTACTCCATGTCACGCTCCCCTGGACACCGATGAATCCAGGCCGCTCAACCCTTCCTCATTTCTGCCCTCCCCTCTCTCTTCATCTCTCTCATGTCCAGAGCAAAGCCACATGCCTCCTAGGCTCCACTCAGCAGCTCCAGTTTTATTCCGAGTAAAAGCCAGAGTTTTTACCGACTCAAGGACATGATCATCACTACAGACATTTCCCACTGCTCCAGGTTCCAGCACCCAGCTCCTCTTCCCAGGCCTCTCTGAAGGCCCTGAGACACAGCAGCATGCTCTAGGCCTCTGCCAGCACCATGTCCGATGCTGAGACATGCGCTCTTTCTTGCCTCGGTATCCATTCTGCCCACGAGCCCACAGCCTTAGCGCCCATCCCAGTCACTCTTTTTGACTTTGCAAACCAACAAGTGGCCTGTTTGTGCTCCTGACGAGAGCACAGCCAGGATGTACATGTTACTTCATGGTTTTGTTCTGTGCGGTGTTTCTAATGCCTACACGGTGCTAGGCACACGGTGCAAGTGAGATATTTTGAATAACTCTCCTCAAAGGTCTGACTCTCAACCTCCTGCTGCTTTAGCCTGAGTGCCACAGCTGCCTCCTGTCACTCACGCCCTGTGCAGACATGCCCTTCCTCTTCTGACCACAGCCATGACTTCACCATGTCATATGGGAAGACATACTCTGCCAGGCTGCCAACCACCTCACTAGATTCTGACAAGACTGGGCCAGCATTTGCCTTATTTTGTTACTAAGCACTAGCACAGGCCCTGTTGCTAGACAACGCCACTAGGGGAATCACACACGTCTTAGAGCCGTAGGTCTCAATGTACCCAACGCTGAGACCCTTTAATACAGTGCCTCATGCTGTGTGACCCCAACCATACATTTATTTCGCTGCTACCTCATAACTGTAATTTTGCGACTGTTATATGTGATAATGTAAATATCTGATAGGCAGGAGACACAGGTTGGGAACCACTGTCCTAGAGTGTTTCCTTGCCTATAAAAGAGCAAGCAATTCTTGTGACACAAGGACCTCCAAATATGTTGAGGTTCCAACTTGATAAGACAAAGAGTGTACCCAGAAAAGGACAACTCGGACGCGCAGGGACCGATAGTCTCGAGGTGAGCTCTTCCTCTCAAGGATGGAGGCCTGCGTCCTGGGCAGGGTCAGTAGCCCTGCTGGAAACAACAGGAGCCTCTGCTCTCCTCTACACACTTGGCCCAGGACGCTCCTTTCTTTCTCTTAAAAATTGCATTTAGTGGGGGAGGGGAGAGAGAGGAAAAGGCTGGCCAGTGGTGACATTCAACCCCAGCAGAGACAGGAGGACCTCTGAATTGGAAACCTGACTGGTCTACAGAGCAAGTTCCAGGATAGCCAAAGCTACATAAAGAAACCCACGCACGGAGGTCAGAGGGCAACCTGCAAGGAGTCCACTCTCTCCTTCTTCCATATGGGCCCCAGGGGCAGAACTCAGGCTGAGAGCAGGCCGTTACCTGCTGAGCCACATCTCTGCTCTATTCCAGGCCTCCAGCCCCATGCAAACTCAAAAGCTGGAGTGGCCTGCCACCTCCTGGCCATATGTGAAACTGCAACAGCACCTGTCATACAGGTTAGCAGGCACCACAGCTACCACCTGTACCTCAGTTATGGAGCAAAGGTGACTTCTTCAGTACAAAACAAAACTACTGAGAAGTGGGTGCCTGGTGACTCACAGAAAGCAGGCCACAGTGGGGAATCGGGCTGCACACTAACTGGCTGGCCTAGCTTACAACTGCGTGACTGAGCAAGATGACTCTTTTTGGAGTGTCTTCTCAGCTTTGTTATGAGGAAAGCCTAGCATGGGAGACACTTCAGGTGTGCCGGGAGTGCTGGGAGCGCCGGGGGCACCTCTGAAAGCAGAGCTTGGGTCTAGTCAGGGATTCTAGGGGTGATCTGGGGGGCAGTGTAACAGCCAGAACACAGTAGTGATGAGGCTAGCCCTAACATGTAAGCAAAAGCATCAGCACCTCTCAAGTGTACGGGTGTTCTGCCTCTATGCACCATGTGTGCGCCTGGTTCCTGAGAAGGGAAGAAAAGGGCATCAGATCTAGAGTCATAGACAGTTGTGAGCTGTTCTGTGGATGCTGAAAACAAAACTCAGGTCCTCTGTAAGGACAGCAAATGCTCTCAACCAATAAGCCAACACCCCAGCATCACTGTCTGTTGGTAACTGCTAGCTTAGCTATTCCTGCTGACACTCTTGGCTAATTCAGCTCAGTTTCAGCCATGGGTTAGTATGGTGCTGTGGGGGAGGTATGTGATAATTCTAGAATTTTGGTTTCTTTATTAAAAAAAAAAAATCATAGAAACATAAGAATGTTTTCGTCTTTGTCCCAGGTGTGGTATGTGAGGCTGCTTTGGACTGTCCGCAGCTGACTGTGATTTGCTTTGTGCTCCATCAGAGGCATGGTTTTGCCAGCTACAAATAGCTTCTGCAATTGTGTGACATTTGGAATTCTGGGAACTTTTCAGGGGGGTATAAATGTTAGGGGCCCAAGGGGCAGGTGGGCGGTGTAGGTCGTTAGGGGAGACTGGTTATGGTTTGTTAGTAGTGGTGCTCAAAGAAGAAACAAGAAGAAAGAAATTGGATTCAGAGATCTCTATCTCCCTTTCTCCCCGCTATCGTTTCTATCTACGGATACAAGGTTAATGGGCAGGCAAAAGAACTCACAAAGTTGCTAAGACTAGCTTCTGGGAGGGCAAAGTTCTACTTTGCATCTAAGTTTATAGATCACCTGAATTCTGCCATCACTGGTGCAGACCACAGACCCCATAACAGGAAACCCTAGACCACAGGATGTGTGGGGTTCTGTCCCCACTTGGTTCTCACTGAGCCACTTTGTCTTTGAGAAAAGGTGCCAGATCCAGGAGGTAACTGTTCAAAACAAACCTTGAAAATAACAAAAAGATCCCTCGGAGCAACTGAGCAAGTCAGGTCAGCGGGCAGGACAGCTCAGGCCCAGAGAGCCTTCAGTAATTCTCCAGAGACAACAGCACTGACCAACCCAGTGTGTACTTCTGGGGCTCCAGAGCTGTCTCAGTGGGTAAGTGGGCTTGCTGTACATGTATGTACCAGATCCTAGCTCCCATGTCAAACTCTACTGCTCCTGAGGGAAGGGAGCAGGAGAGACAGGCAGGAGGACTGCTAGCTAGCAATCGGTCTAGCCCCATGTTCAGTGAAGACCCTGCTCAAGGGAATTAGGCACCCGATAAAGGACACCCGATATCCTTCTCTGGCTTCTGGAAATGCGCAGGTACACAGTGTGCACACAACACACATGCAAAATAAAAATAGAGAGAGTGGGAGAGGGGGTGACCGGGAGGAGAGGTAGTGAGCGGGATGTAAAGTGAATAAGAAAAGACAACAGAAAACACACACCCGCCTTCTGTGGTCAGCCAGCGCTCACTGGCACACTTAAGGAAGCTAATCAGAATGGAAGCAATACACCCAGCTATGTAACTGCCCATCTAACAAATGTCCCTGTTACTTGCTATGCGACCTGTCCTGTGACACTACATGACACTACAGACAAGGTCTGCAGTTCATGGAGGTTACGATGACAACAGGTACTCTGACTGCCAGGAAGACCCCAGAATACGCTGGTTAATGAGACAGGTACACGACACTTAATCTCCTAAGAACTTGAACTCCAGCAGGAGAGTGGGGTATTAACAGGGACTTCCAAATACACACACGAGACTTAAGCTAAACCTCAAACCACAATTACATGCTCCCTCCATATCAGGTGTCATCTCAATTGGAGACTTGGGGACCGTTCAGGAAACAGTCCTGATAGGCTCACTGTCAGTTCACCTCCCTTCCCTTGTACAGTGAGCAGGGCTCTCACCTGTAAATCACAGAAGAGCAGCGGGCTTTGGTAGGTGTGGGCCAGGTTTATAACCGTGTTCCGGTGGACGCTGCAGTGGCTCTCCCGTCCGGCTGCAAAGAAGCCAGGCACACTTCATTCAGGCTACACCCCCCGGGATCCACTGGCCACTGGCTCCCAAGGGCTGCGATTAAGGGTGCATGCCACCACTGCCCACCTTCAAAAGTACATTCTTAAATGGGGCTGGAGACATGGCTCAGCAGTTAACAGCACCCATGGTGGCTCAGAACCACCTGCAACTGTCTGTAACTATAGTTCTAGAGGATCCCATACCCTCTTCTGACCACCTCCTCAGGTAAAAAAAAAAAAAAAAAAAAAAAAAAAACTATGTACATAAAATTAAAAAAATAAAATAAATTTTAAAGAAGTCAGTCGTCAGTAAGGAGAACGTCTCTGCAGGCCACCTCAGCAAGGTTCTGTAAGTGCTACCGCTCTAGCTAGGTGGGGTGTAGCAGGAAGAGGTCAAACTTACCCCCTGTGACAAGGAAGCATACTTTCCCCAGGAAGAAGCGGCTGTCCACATGGTTCAGAGACTCCTCTACTTTCTGGAGGCTGGGACGGAAGAGCCAGGCAAGAAAACAACCATAAGACAGAAAGACACACTGAAATTATGACACATACACCAGAATGCTGAGCTAAAATCTGGGTGATTTTTTTTTTTTTTGGACATTTATTTATGGTGTGTGCATCCTTTGTGTCAAGATCTCATGTAGCTCAGGCTGGCCTCATGTAGCTCAGGCTGGCCTTAAGATGACCTTGAACATCTGACCTTTCCAGTCTCTATACCTCAAATGCTGGGATTCACTGTGCTTTTATTTTTTAAAAGGTACTATTATTATTACTTTAAAGTATGTATAGGCAGGAGCTCGCATGAATTTAGGTACACAAATAGAGGTGTCTGTGGAGGTCAGAGGCATTGGATCTCCTGGAGCTGGATTTACAGAAGGCTGTGAACCTCTTGTGGGTGCTGGGAACAAACGTTCATAGCCACTGAGCCACCTGTCCAGCCATATACCCTGGTTTAAAATTTAGCTTTACCTAGAAGTTCATGAATGCTTATAAAATAATCAAGCAGCAAATATGAACACACACACACACATATATAAATAGTAAGAATCCTTCTCTTGGGGCTGGAGACATGGCTTAGTGGTTACGAGCACTTGCTGCTTTTCCAGGGGACCCAGGTTCAATCCCCAACACTCATAATGGCAGCTCACAACTGTTTTGAACTCCAGTTCCACGAGATCCAATGCCTACTTCTGGCCTCAGTGGGCCCTGCATACATATTGTACACAGACTTACATGCAGATAAAATACCCACACACATAAGATTTAAAAAAAAAAAAATCCTCTTTTGCTGCCAATTCTCCAGAAAAAACTGTTGCCAATTTGGGGTATAATTCTTAGAGGACTTTTCTTTTATCTGCAAATACAGTGGTATGTTTAAAAATAGTAGTATTTTTATCAAATACTGTCCAACTCCTGACTGTTGTAGTTTTGATATAGTTTAGTGTATTTACGAGGTCATGTGCTGAAATTTAATCCCCAGTGTGAAAAGCCTCAGGAGAGTCCAAGGACCTGTGTTCTATCACCAGTGCTACAACCAAAATAAATAAAACAAGGGCAGGAATCTGGGCTGGCTCAAAGGTTAAGAGCACTGACTGCTTTTCCTGAGGACATGAGTTTGCGTCCCAGGACCCACATGGCAGCTCTCAGCTGTCTGGAACTGCAGTTGTAGCAGGTAGGATGCTTTCTTTGGCCTTGGCAGACGTGGGTTACGAGGACCCCAAGGGCAGGGATGTTCCCTTCTCTGTTGCTAAGTGTATATAGTACATCTCAGCAAACATTAACTAGACGAATGGGTGACGCTGTCATGATTTGTCTTTCAAACTCTGCCTCCTGCCTTCCCATCATAAGGGTACTGTTCTAGCGCTCGCCCAGGCTAGAGTCCTGTGCTGGCTCTCACCTGTATTTGCTGTGAAGGTTAATCACAAACACAATCAGGTCAATTCGGGGCCGGTTCACGTCGGAGGGCAAAGGGAGGGAGTTGGCCAAGTGGCTGAAAAACAAGACATTACAGGACTAGACACACATACCCAGCTCACAGTCAAAGGACAAAGTGACACATTGTCCTTTATAGGGAAAGACGCTGCCTCTGAAGGAGCCCAGCAGGATGAGCCGGTTCTGCCCAAACCTCTCTGGACTGATTCCTTCTGCCAGAAGGGGCTGTCAGGGACCACGGTGCTAAGAGGACTCAAGCCCTGCAGGCTCCGAAGGAGACCAGGCTCAGGGGAGGGGTGCTGGACAGAGGTGGTCAGGGGATAAGACTGAATCCCTTTGGTATGAGACAGATATGGATTTGACCCAGTTGTTTTCATTAGCCAGCAGTGTGCCCTCAGCTAAGACTTTATTTGGGCTTGATCTAGTTGCCAAACACCCATCTGAAGGCTTTTCTTCAATTTTGCTGCCCATTCTTGGTATATATGGCATTCTCTTTTGTTTTCGTTTTTTTTTTTTTTTAAATTATGATTATTTTTAAATGTAGGAGTGCTCTTTCTGCATATGTACCTACATGTCAGAAGAGGACATCAGATCCCTTTAAGATGGCCACGAGCCACCATGTGGTTGCTGGGAATTGAACTCAGGACCTCTGGAAGAGCAGTGGTGCTCTTAACTGCTGATCCATCTCACCCTGGCCCCCTCCTTTTTCAGACAGAGTCTCTCTATGTAGCACTTGCTATGTGGACCAGGTTGGCCCTGAACTCAGAGATCCTCCTGTCTCTGCCTCCCAAGCACTGGATTAAAGGCGTGCACCACCATGCCAGGCCTTTAAAAAAGAAAAACAATCAAACAAACAAAACCCTCTTAGATTATAATTCAAGGAATACCAAAAGTATAACATTCATTTTTTAAAAAAATGTCATTCTTTTTCAAAGATACACAGTTTAGACATGAGCCCGTATCTGCCTCATACCAAAGAGATTATGTAGCCTCTGATCCCTTTGCCTCTGTCTCCTGTGCTGGGATTACAGGCTTGTGCCGCCATGCCTACAAAAAATTACAGAAAACATACATACATCTCCTAAAACATACATCTCCCTCTTCCAGCTTCTTTGGTATCTGGAATTACAAGTTCAAGGGAAAATGAATTTTCAAAAATCCTTTTCTATTTCTGAGTTATGAGATTGGGCTGGTGTTAATGTGGTTCATACTCTCAAACCTAGAAGCTCGATGAGGTCAGAAAAAAAAAATACACAGTAATTACTATTACTGTTCCTACAAATTTGGGGGCACTAAGGAATTCTCAGAATTTGTTGCCGGATTTTTGCCATTTTCTACTTCATTTCCCTGGACTAGCTCACCAAGCTTTCCTCAGACCATCCTTGCCTTACATTTGTACCAGCCTGAGACAGTTTCAGCATTTCTTGGATCATGAATTAACCAGATTAACCCAACAGTTATTAACAGAGCATCTGCTCTGTGCTAGCTACTGCTTAAAGCCTTGGGGATTCATCAGTGAACAAGAGTCAAAATCTCTGTCCTTAGAAGATGATATGGTTTGGGGGAGTGGGGACCAGAAGCATGTAAATAGGTGGGCTGGTCACTTCTTTTATTGTTCTGGTTTGATTTATGTAGACCAGACTGGATATGTAACAGAGAATGACCTGGAGCCTCCTGCCTCCGCCATGATTACAAATGTGTCCTCTTATATTGGTCTGGAAATGGTGTTTATTTTTTTTTTTAGATGCCTTGTGAAAGATTGTAATGTTTTAAAATATTTATGTATGAGTACTCTGTCTGCATGCACATGCAGAGGGCATCGGATCCCATTACAGATGGTTGTGAGCCACCATGCAGTTGCTGGGAATTGAACTCAGGACCTCTGGAAGAGTAAACAGTGCTCTTAACTGCTGAGCCATCTCTCCAGCCCTTGTTTGTAATTTCTTAATAGGGTTGAGGTAGGAAGGCAGGCCCACTACAAGTGACACCATTCCCTAGGAGAGGATTCTCAGTTGTCTTAAATGTGGAGAAAGCCAGCTAAAAACTAGTATAGTATGCATGTGTTTGTTCGTTGCTTCCTCTTGACTGTGGTTATACAGTGACCAAGTGCTTCAAATTCCCGCAACATCGACTTCTCCAGCAATGAGCAAGCCAAACATATCCTGTCTCCCTTAAGTTGCTTTTGTCAGGGTATTGTATCACAGCAAGAGGAAAAAGAAAAGAAATCAAAACACACCTTCCCCCATTGTTTTTAGATGCTGACGTCCAAACTCAGAGCCTCAAAGAGAAAATACCCAACCCGTGAGTGTGTTTTCGGAGTTGTGAACGTTTGCAGAGACCTGTAAAGGAGCCAGCTCAGCAACCGTCGGCAGGATCATTGAGGACTGACCGCAGCTAGGAGTTGGGCTCTCTCCCGCAGGCTCCCTTCCCTTAGGCCAGCCCAGAGTTCAGAGCTCCAACCTCAGCAACTTACACCCTCAGCTCGGACGCACAGTCCTCTTTGAGCATCGACTCCGCCAGCTGCTGCAGAAGCGCATCCTCCGTGCTCACCAGCTGCGAAGGGAGAGAACCAGGCAGGTGGAGACCGGAGCAGGGCGGCTCCTCTGGAGGGCTCCGCACCTTGAATCCCTCCTGGGGGTCCACACTCAGCTAGAGGCGGCTCGGAGGGAGCCATTTCCCGAGAAAAGCACCCCTAAGGAGCCATCCACCGAGGGACCGCCAGGCCTCTTCCTTGAAACGCGGGAAAGCCAAGTTCGAATTGGAACGCCCCCACGCGCCTATTGGTGGAGGCGTCCCTCAGCCTTGAGAACCGCCGCTCCGATTGGTCCAGAGCAATGCGCCCGCCCACCCCGCGCTGTCTGAGCAACGCTAAGGCCGCGGAAGCGCTCCGGCCTAGGCTGCCGGGAGCCGGCCCAGGGGCGCCGCCAGCACCTACCAAGACCGTAGCCCTGTTCAGGTCGGGCAGCTTCTCCATCGGCCTCAGCACCGACATCTCAGCGGCAGTCGAGCCACGCAGCTCAGCGAACGGATCTTTCAAACCGCCGCAAGGCCCGCCTTCAGTGGGCGGGGCGTGATACGCCTGTCCGGGCGTGGCTTTCTGAGCCGCTACTCTTAAAGGAACCGTTACCTCGCTGTCTTCCCCCCGCCCTCGCACCACCCCCAAGATTTACTTTTAATTACGTGCATATGCGTGTGTGCACGCGCGCTCATGTGAGTGGAGATGGCTTCAGGATCCACAAGAGGGAGCCGGAGTTCCCTGGAACTGGATTTACAGGCAGTTCTGAACCACTTGACATGAATGATGGGAATCAAATTCAAAGCAGTATGAGCTCTTAACTGCTGAGCCATCTCTCCACCTAGCCCCTACTATCTTCTTAAAAAAAAAAAAAAGATTTATTTTATTTTTAAAGATTTTCAATTTAATTTTTAATTTTTTTCTTTTATGGGTAAGGGTGTTTTGCCTACATGACAACCCTGGAAGAGGTCGTCAGTTAACTTTGAAAGAAGTTACAGATGGTTGTGAGCTGCCCTGTGGATACTCTGAATCCAGTCTGCGTCCTCTGGAAGAGCAGCCAGTGCTCTTCAGATAAGTACTGCCTGTTTCCCCACCTGTCTATTCCTGAGGGTGTGATTTCTCTCTCCCTTGGTCTTGGGACTCCTCCCCCCCCCTAAGTACCAGGACTATGGGTCTGAAAGTTACAAATGTATGTGTAAGGGTCCATGACTCACCGAAGAATGATACTCCATACTCAAATAGGATGTAAACGCAAAGAGTGTTTTATTCTGCAGAAGTCCAGCATGCTGGGGTCTCCCATTAGCAGAACAGAGAGACAACCAAGTGAGCTCTCAGGCCTGACTTAAAGCACATTAGGGGATTCCGGGGTAGGTGACCTTTATCTTACTCCATCTCTAAGGACAGTCCATTACCTGGGCATGGGGGCTGGAAACTGAGGTCTGGAAACTGTAGCTGACCCATTGTCCTTGCCTCAGGCCAGGTGGTAGGGCAGCCTCTGAGGGCAGGGCAGTTTTTAACTAGCTGCCTGAACCCTGGAGTTTTTTCTAGTAACTGACCTGCCTGGGTTTACCTGGACTTGTCCAGTTCTTAGGTCTAGTCTCCTAAACTGCCAATTTGAAGCCTGTTTTGGAGTCAGCCTAGCCTTCTCATATGACTTTTCTTTGAGTTCCTAAACTTTAACTTCTATCCCTCGTCTGTATTTGTCTCAGAAGATTTCTATTCAGCTGACATACTACAAACTGCTCCAAAGGACAGGGAGTATTGGACTTACTGAAAGCTGATGCAAACCAGTCCAGCCAATGTGATTGCCCCCTGCCTCTCCAGCTGGGTCAGTGAACCAGATGCTTCTGATGAATGCCCCATTGCTTGAACTCCCTCCAGGTCTGACAAAAATTCCAACCTTCCTGGGCCATGACAGTGTCATCTGAATTTCAGCCAGAAGTAGTTACAGAAGAAAGCACATAACCCCTTATCCTGTACAAAAGGCTGGACTGGGGGACTGGAGAGGTGGCTCACAACCATCTGTAATGGGATCCAATGCCCTCTTCTGATGTGTCTGAAGACAGCTACAGTGTAGTCACATACATAAAATAAATGTCTTTTTAAAAGTCTGGATTATTAGCTCAAAAGGACATTCCCTGGTATAGGGGACAAAATGGGTACCTATAATGCCTATTGGCATACCAGGAAAGGTACCTGTTAAAACCAGATAGACCTACATCTATGAACAGGTAAATTCATTACCTGAAATAGTTCTACAATATGACAGGGCACTAGCCCTGCTTTATGCAGGACAAAGAGGTTACTGTGTGGCTTTAAGAAAAATTCTTGTTTCTATACAAACCACTTGAAACCCATTAGAGAAAATTGTCAAGGATTAGATCTACTAACAGTAGAGAAGGGTATCCTTTGCCTCTTCTTCAAGTAGGAATGTTGCCCCTATGCCAGCCAAGCATGTATAATAAAATACGAGATCCACCAACTCCAGACAGATTTCCAAAAAAATGCAAGGAACAGCTCAACAGCTCCGGCCAGTGGATCACTGACAGTTCAGTATGGAATAGGAGACTTCTCTTCTTCCTTTTCTGTTTTTCAAGACAGTTTCTCTCTGTAGCCCTGGTTGTCCTGGAACTTGCTCTGTAGACCAGGCTAGCCTTGAACTCAGAGAATACAGGGTAAAAGGGCCAGGGAAAGAACACCCTGCCCCTGACTTGACCTGGAACTGCTCCAAGACTTGGAAGTCCCCACCCCTGTAACACAGCCTTAATGGTGAAACAATGTTTCCTACCGTGTGATACTTTCCCACTAAATTCACTATGCAACTTCAAAAGCTATATAAACTCCGTCTAGCCCACAGCTGTTGCTGTTTCCAGTCAGAGGCATCCTGTTTCTCCCCAGTAAATCTCTCACGTGAGGTTTATTGCCTGGCGTGACTACGGAATTCCTCACTGACAAGATTCCTTTGCATCAGAAAATCCTTCCTGTACTCAGCTGCCTCCCTCCTTTTCCTTCTTTACAGTGAAAATTTACTTATTTTGATGTGTTCCTTTGTGTGCTCAGACACCCAGGAAGACACTAGGTGCCTTGTCCTTTATTGCCCTCTGCCTTATTCCTTTAAGACAAAGTCTCTCATTGAGCTGGAAGTCTACTGTTTCCTCAACCCTGGGATTACAGGTGCAAGCATCACATTTTTTATGGGTGCTGGGGATTTGAACACAGGTCTTCATACTTGCACAGCAAGTAGTCTTACCTATTAAGTCATTTTTCCAGCTCCCACCCCCTTTCTAAGGAGATATTTCGGCTCTGGCACCAGACACATAAAGAACTAGACAGGCCTCATTCATGGTATTCCTGCCTGAAAGCTAGTTCCATCCTTAAGGTTGTTCAGAATAAAAACTTGAGGTGACTTTTTAAAAAGAAAAAGAAAAATTAATTCTCACTCTGTATACTCCAGATGGCCTTAATTCATTATGTAGCTCAGGCTGACCTCTGCCTCCTGAGTGCTGGAATTATGGCTGTGTTACACCAAGCCCAGGTGTTTGGTCATTCTCGAGTCTGCTTCAGGAGTCACATCTAGTGGGTTAGCAAGCCTGTGTGTTCTACTTTACAGATACAGTCCACTACTTCAGTCTTAGCGAGGGCTGCTGCTGTCATCTGTCGTCTGAACTGTCTCACCAGCTCCCTGCTCTCATCGAGCTTCGCAGAGTGGCCAGCCATTCTTCTTAGAGCATCAAGATCCTTTTGAGACACACGACTTCCTTGGTCAAACCAACCTATGAGACCTGTCTCCTTGTGCTGCGAATACTCGTCACGAGCTGAGCTCCCATGCTCGTCTCCTGAGGAGCTCCCTGACTTTGCCTTTGTCCTCACTCTCCAAAAGCTCCAGCACAACAGCCACTAGGCTGTCCTTGGTCAGGATCTTGCTCCCCCCTGTTCCCTTGGAATGAAATATTCTAATTAGTCAGAACTTGTTTCTTCCGCCATTCGTCCGTTCACTCATATGTCTGCTCCAATTCCAACTTATCACGAGGGCTTTCTCCTTCGTGTGGTTTTTGTTTTGTTTTTGAGACAGGGTTTTACTCTGAGTGCCCAGCTGGCCTTCAACTCTGGGCAATCAGCCTTTTCAAATGCTGGGGTTATAGGCAGCAGCTGCCATGCTCAAGTAGAGGGCTTTCTTTTTTATTTATTTATTTTGTGTGTTGTTTATTTCCCTTGGTATATATATGGGCATGAGCGTCATGGTGCATGAATGGAGATCGGAGGACAACTGTTGGTAGGTTGGTTCGTTCCCTCCACCCTCTAGGTCCCATATATTGAACTCAGATTGTCAAAGGTTGGCTGCAAGCACCTTTACCCATGAGGCTATCTCACTGACCCATTTTTTAAAAATATTTTTTATTAGCATATATTAGTTATATGTAATAATGGGTTTCATCATGACATCTTTATAAATGTATATAAGTATTTTGGCCCTTCCAACTCCTATCAACCTTTTTCCTCTTAAATAGTTTCTAGAGGGAACTTACTTTCTTCCTTTCTTTCTTCCTTCCTTCTTTTCTTTCTTTCTTTCCTTTCATTAATTTGCTTATTCACTTTATGTCCCAATCAGAGTCCCCCCCCATCCTCCCAGTCTACCCCTCAAAAAGCCCCTTCCCTCTCTCCTCCCCTTCTATAAGAAGTGGGAGCCCCCCCCCCCGCCCCTGTACCAACCCACCCTGGCACATCAATTCACTGTAGGACTAGGCACTTCCTCTCCCCACTGAGGCCAGACAAGACAGCCCAGTTAGGGGAACAGGATCCACAAGCAGGAAGCACCCCCCTTGGCTCCAGTTGTCGGGGTACTTGCATGAAGACCAAACTGCACATCTACTACAATTGTGTGTGGAGGGGGCGAGGTCCAGCCCGTCTATGCTCTTTGGTTGGTGATTCAGTCTCTGAGAGCCCAGAGGGGTCTTTGTTAATGGCTCTACCTAAAGTAACACTCCCTCCTGCCTCCCCTCTCCCCCCCAGCTTCCTAGGCTCCATTCCTCCTTCCGTTCTGCTTTCTCTATTGCACTAATCTTGACATCATCATCTTCTGCTTTCTCTATTGCACTAATCTTGACATCATCATCTTCTGCTTTCTCTATTTCACTAATCTTGACATCATCAAGAACTTCTCAGCATCTGGGAATCTGTTCTACTTATAGACTAATAATCTAGCAATCTAGCTCCCTCTTGTCTGCTGGGTGCTGCCTTAGACAAGAGCTTCCAGGAAGAGATAAAGGAGGCCCAGCTTCATTTACTTTACCGAAACAGTATGAGCTGGTGATGTGGCTCAGTTGGCAGAGTGCTTGCCTCAGACATGCAAAGCTCTGGGTCTGGTTCCCAGAAAGACAAAACCAGGGTGTGGGGCACACACCTATGATCCCAGCACTGGGACGGTAGAGGCAGGAGGGTCAGAGCATCAATGCAATCCTCAGTTACTTAGTGAGTTTGAGGCCAGCCTGAGACACATGGGCCGTGTCTCTAAAATCATATCAAATGAAAAGCAGTAACTAGTGATCCTTTCCCATGTCTGCTGAACTCCACAGTGGCTCATTGTGAATGGTGTGCGGTTAGTGGGTAGGGGGGTTTGTTGTTCGTTTGTTTTGTTTTCTCTCCTCAACAGGGTTTCTCTGTGTAGCTCTACCTATCCCAGAACTCAGTTTGTAGATCAGGCTAGCCTTGAGCTCAGAATCTGCCTGCCTCTGCCTCTGGAGTTCTGGGATTAAAGGTGTGTACCACCACCATCTGGCCTCCTAGTGGGTAGCTTTATAGTGGCTGGTAAACATGTCTGCTTGTCACTCAGGAGTCCTTGTGACCTTATCCCTTTCTTCAAATGCAACTCTGAGCAAAGGCCTGGGTACTGAGCTGTGGGATCTTGTTTTCTTGGTCTACCCAGCAAGAAACATCCTAAAATGTTCAGAGTATAGAACAGATTGCTCTCTCTCCTTTATTTATTTTTTATGTGTATGAGTGTTTTGCCTTTAAGTGCACCACATATATGCAATACCTATGCCAGCCAGCAGAGGGAACCAAACTCCCATGGAACTGGAGTTATAGCTGGTTATGAGGCTGCCTTGTAGGTACTGGGAATGGAAGCTGGGTCCTTTGCAAGATTAGTAAGTCTTTTTAACCACTGAGCCATCTCTCCAGCCCCTATATTGCTTTTTGTTTTGTTTGGGTTTTGCCTTTTCGAGACAGGGTATCACTATGTAGCCCCAGCTATCCTAGAACTCTATGTAGACCAGGCTGGACTTGAACTCACAGAGATCTGTTTGCCTCTGCCTCTCAAGTACAGAGATTAAGGGTGTGCACCACCATTCCTACCTCTAGATTGTTTCCTTAACAATTTAATTATTTGTCTATTGTCTGTCAAACAAAGACACATGGGCTCAGGGACTTTGTCACTTACTCTAAAAGTGGTACATTGTAAAAAAAAAAAAAAAAAAAAGTGGTACATTGTAGTTGCTAGTAAATACTTGTTGAATGAGCGAACTACTTTACATCCATCCATTCATGCATTCCCATTAGTCAGTAATAAATATCAGATTGAATGCCTGAGCTTGGGTATACAGGCACACCAGACATTATGTCAAGCCTGCGATGGGAGGAGACAAGGGTGATGACATTGTGCTTATTTTGTTATCTGAGAGAGCCAAGGTCTCACCCCTTAACCAGTCCAAACGCCAATGTACACTAAACTTGTCCCACATAGAGAGAAGGAACTAAATGGAGTTGCTGTCCCCCACACAGGCAGCAGTTGATTCTAATAGTGTGGTGTTTCAAGGGGCCCCCTGAAAATCAGACATTAATAGGTACCATGAAGATAAGAGCAGGTGAGGGCGTGATGGACGGGAGGAAGCTACTTTGGGCCAAGGGAGGCTTCTCTGGGAAGATATTGGGATCCATTTCTGTGTTGTGGATAGCCCCAGCCTTGTATTTTGATCCTAGTTCCACCCCCTGAGAGAGGCTCCAGAGGAGGATTGAATCAATGCTGTGGATAGACTCAGCCTTATATTTTGATCCTAGTTCCCAGTGGATAGCCCCAGGCTTGTATTTTGATCCTAGTTCCACCCTTCTGGGAGGGGCTGCAGAGGATGATTGAATCTGTACACAGACAACATCTTGTAAACCTTCTGTCCAATTAAAACCTGTAAAATAAAGACTAGAGCCAGAGATTGGGCAATAGAAGGGGAAGCAGAGAAAAAGGCTTAGGGGAGGAGAGAATGAGAGGAATTCGATATAAAAGGAGGTAGAAGTAGAAGCCAGAGGAGAAGAGAAGGAAGTCACCTGGGGAGCAGAAGCAGGAGGAAGCAGAAGCAGGAGGAAGCAGAGCAGAAGGAAGCCAGCGGTAGAAGAAAGCTGATGACGGAGGACAACCACGCGGCCTGGATAACCGCAAGTTATAAGGAATCTCATAGCCGGGGATTAGAGTAGTGTAGTGGTAAATCTGCCCAATCTAGGCGTGCAATTTATACCATAATTATTGAGTTGTGTCTTCCTTTACTGGTCTCGATCGGGCAGGAGACTTCACAGTGAACAAATTCGTGGCTTAAAGAACTTTTACTACATTTCTGCCTCTCAGAGGGAGGAACCAACAAAGGGTAAAAAGCTTCCCAGAAAGACTCGAGATGCAGAGACACCCCCCAACCCCGTGATGGATGACAGATGCAGAGAGCCCCAGTGGTGAGCACTGCTCAGGCTGGAGCACATGGGGGGGGGGGAGGGGAAGAGATGAGGGGCCAAGTGATGTCCTTTAGAGTCACAGGCTATGAAAAGACTTTGACATTTGGTTTGGGCTTTCTAGCAGGTTCCAGGCTGAGATCCAGTGAATCAACCCAGATGCCTGCCTTGACAAAGCCTAGTGGAGGCACGGGGGTCTCAGGTCTCAGGGGTAATCATCAGCTTCATGGAGTATTCAGCAAAACAGCAGCTTTGATCAGAGTCACCAGAGAAGCAGCCAGGGAGCCACAGGTGAGGGTGACAGATAAACGTGCATTAAATGTCCCTCAGGACCCAACACGTAGGGCAGTTGGTGCTTGTCAATGCTGCCAGCGGTATAGATGATGGCTCTATAGGCGCTAGACTGGGATCCGGGATCTGGACCACAGGAAGGCTAGGTGGGGATGCTCGTGCCTGGAGAGAATTGGAGGCAGCTGTCAGAGGCGTCCCCGAAAGCAGGCTACAGTGCTTACTTTGGTGGTCAGTTCATTGAAATGAAGGACTGAAAGCAGTGTCTGACCAAGAGCAAAAGATCCAAGGAGCCAGCGCATACTGGCTCTCAGTTCTCAGTTCTGGGTCATCACTTTATAATATGGAACTCTCATTAGCACTGCCTGTTACTGTTGCTGCATCCCTGTCCACCTGCCAGCCACCCTAGTCTGCCCTGGGTTTCTTCCACTCTGCCTACCATCCTTGGGACCTAGTCCCTGCTAAGTGACTCTCATCCTCACTGAATTCTGCCCTCCCTGTCATCCATCGCACCACGTGTACAGTACAGGGATCCAGAAAAGAAAGCTGGTTGCCGGGGCAACAGAGGATAAAGCCCTTGTTCTGTCTGTCTGCTGATTGGCTGAGAGAGGTCCCACCTCCTGCTGTCTTGAATGTGGGGGGTGCAGAGAGAAGGGTCTTTGATAGTAAGGAGAGGTACCAGGGTGCCAAGCCAGCCCCAGACTGCTGCCTCCTGGCCCACTCAGAGGCCTCCAGACAAGCCCCATCTTCTGCGGGAGTGGTGTCCTGTCGCTCTCTGCCTCTAGCTCCCACAGCGGCCACAGATGGCAGTGTCTCTGGGGACAGCAGCTGCGATTGAGTCCACTGGCCAACACTGAGCAACTCACTGTGGCATCTGGCTCTGTGCAAAGACTGCAGAACGGGCCTCTACGGCTATGAGGTGAGTCTGCAGGCATGCCGTGTTGCTGGTGGCTTGGGAGACAGGGAGTGGGGCTCTGCAACCTTCATGCTGTCCCAAGGCAAGGCCTGGGCTGACACAGGCTTAGCAGTGTTCTTAGAGATCATCTTGCTGCCATAGCCACCGGCCATTGTGCATACGGAAGTCTGGAGCCCAGAGAGTGAGGAGTGGTCCAAGGTCACAGAGATGGCCTGTGAATGTTTGTCCCCTTCAGTTATGCCGGTCCCCCAAGGAATCAGGATGGGGTCTAGGAGTCCTCTGTAGCCCCAGAATGCATGGATTTTATTTAGAGGATTGGGAAGGCAGAGGGACTCATGCTCTGCACCGCAGATCTACAGTATCGCCTGTGAAATAACACTGCTCTGTCCCAGACTCTCATTCCCACAGTTAAATTTTGTGCTGTCCTGGGGCCCTTTATTCACCCATTCCACCACAGCATCAGCACCCAGCTATTCTGCACTCTTCATTTGGGAGGGTGCTGGGCCCTACACCCTGTCCCCACCTCTGCTACTCTAGTCCTGCCTCAAGATAATAACTGCCCTTTAATCTATCTATCCCTCCAGAAATAGGGCACCTTTAGCTGTTGCCCTTAATTCAGGACAGCCAATGAAAACCCAGGGGCAAGGGGGATTCAGGAAGCAACATCTCCCCCTCCCACAAGGTTACAGACAACCTGAGAATGGAGGGATGGGGGACAGGACCTGGAGTTTGGAGGTCAGAATAATGGCATTTTTCTTGAACCTGCCCTGGAGGTGATTCTGTCCACTCCCCTCCCCCTACCAGAAGCCCCAGTGGCTCATTCCCTCATGCTTGGGAATCTTTTCCCTGTATGGGACCCAGACCTCAGGCCATCACTGGGAATGGGCTTCTCAGGTGGGTAATCCTTTGCAAAGTAGCTTGTCTAGGCTTCTGTTTTGTCCTTGCTCTATGGACAGTAACACCCAGTCAACATGCCCTGGCTAAGCTCTGTGAAAATGCAGTCCCTGCCAAGTATGCACAAGGGGGCTCCTCAGACCACGCTTTGCTAGGACCAAGGAAGGTATAGGGTGTGGTACATGGGCCCCTGTATCTTTCTGTACCTGTACCTAAATGGAAGTTTGCCCAATAAACAAAGGTGCAAAGGACAGTCTAGGAAAATAAAAGCAGACATAAAGATGAGGATTGGACTGGAGAGATGGCTCAGTGGTTAAGAGCACTGACTGCTCTTCCAGAGGTTCTGAGTTCAATTCCCAGAAACCACATGGTGGCTCACAACCATCTGTAATGGGACCTGATACCCTCTTCTGGTGTGTCTGAGGACAGCTACAGTGTACTACTCATGCATAAAATAAATAAATAATTCTTTAAAAAAAAAAAAAAGATGAGGATTGCATGGCAGCAGGTGATTGGTACTCTGTGATAGCACCCAGCATGGGGCACGAGGTAGGGATGCTGGCAGAGAGCAGATGGTGGCTGTGTGTACACACACACACACACACACACACATATACACATATGCACATATGTATACATACACATATATACATACACATATACACACATGTATACATACACATATATACATACACACATATACACACATATATACATACACACATATACACACACATATATATACACATATATACATATATACACATATACACATACATATATACATACACACATATATACATATATATACATACATACTTTTTTTTTTTTTTCCCACTGAAGGACAGTGGGATCGAACATGGGACAGACAGAGTGCCCTAGCGACAGAGACCACTACAGTGATGTGCCACCGCAGGCCGGTGGTCATACATACTTTTCTATTGCTGTCACAAAAACTACCATGTCCAAGGAAACTTATAAAGTAAGTTGGTCTCATGGTTTTAGAGGGGTAGAGACCATGAAGGTGGCACAAAGAAGCAAAGGCAATGGTGGCAGGAGGAACAGCTGAGGGTTCACATTTTGATGCATAAGTAGGAGAAAGAAAGAGAAAGAGAGAGAGAGAGAGAGAGAGAGAGAGAGAGAGAGAGAGAGAGAAAGAGAGAGAGAGAGGGAGAGAGAATTGGGAATGGTGTGGGCTTTTGAAAACTCAAAGCTGGCCCTAATGACATACCTTCTCCAACAAGGCTACACCTCCTGATCCTTCCCAGACAGCTGTACCAGCTGGGGACTAAGTGGTCAAACAAGGGCCTGTGTGAACTGTTCTCTTTTAAGCCACAACAGGGACAGAGTCTGAGGAGCCTGGGTTCACATGACTATTGTGAAACCTTCTGTATGCTCCACGCTCCTCTTTCTCCCTTGTGGCTTCCTTCAAAGTAACAGTCGCTGACGCAGGAGGAGTGTGGGCCAGCCTTGGCCCGAGGTGGCACCGTCTGAAACCCACAGTGTGGAGCTGGGGATCCAGTTAGTAGACTGCCTGCTGACTGCATGGAGCCCGGGGTTTGATCCCCGGTCAGTACTGCATAACCGGGTGTGGTGTGGCAGTCCTGTAATCCCAGCACTAGGAACGTGAAGGCGGGAGGAACAGAAGTTCAAGGTTATTGTCAAACTGAGGCCAGCCTAGATATAGGAGACCCTGTCTTAAGGCCATTTTTAATTTTTTTTTTTTTCCCAGACAGGGTGTAGCCTGGCTGTCCCGGAACTCACTTTGTAGACTAGGCTGGCATCCAATTCTGAGACCCACCTGCCTCTGCCTCCTGGGTGCTGGGATTATAGGTGTGCGCTACCATGCCCAACTAAAAACATTAAAAACAAACAGAAAACCAGGGCTGGTGAGGCAGCTCAGTAGTTGGAGTCACTTCCTGCCTTGCCTGGCAACCTGAATCCAATCCCCAGGACCCATACTGGACAGTTCAACATCTGAGAGTTACCCTCTGTCCATCACACTCATGCTATGACCCTCATTCTCATGCACGTGCACATGTGCCCGTGCATGCACGCATGTGAGTGCACACACACACATGATAAGTAACATGAAATAAAAATGCTTAAGTTTGATTTACAATGGACTTAGGAAGTGAGTCCTATTTCAATCTCCTTTTATAGCTAAGGAAATTTAAGGGCAGAGCATAAGAACACCTTACAGCACTTACATGACAGACACTGGCCTGATCAAACCCAAGTTATATGGCACCAGTGACAGTGGCCTCGTAATCACAAAACTGGGCTGTGTAGACTCTATTGATAACAGATCAGTGTTTGAACTCTATAAGTTCGCCAGGCTGCAACTGGCCTGTGGCCCCAAGTCATCCTTGTGTGTGTGAGTGGGTGGGTAGAGGTGTTGGCAAGGAGCAGGTTCAACGGGAGCCTGAGGGTGTAAGGAGAGCAGAGGAGGCTCCTCCGTTCCTTGTCCTCTTTTGGTGAGTGCTTTGCGCATGCACGCCCCCGTCCCGCCAGCAAGGATTAATCATCAATGAATGCTTATCACGACCTGTGCTGGAGTAGTACTGGTTTCCCTTTCCATCTGAGGAAGCCGAGGCCCAGCCTTAGGCAACTTGTCCGAGAGCACAGAGGTCAGATGGCGCCTGGAGCCAGCGCAGCTCTTGGCTATAAATCTCTTGAAGGATGAGTAGGAACTGAGTGTCCTTGTGTGAAGAGGACAGCATGGTGCATGCTGGAGGGGGAAGACCTGAGCTGCTGAATCACCCTGAGGTCTTCTCAGGTACTGTCCCCCACTCTCCTAGGCACTCCCCATCTGATACTGGAAGGCGCGTGGCTCTCTCTGGGTGGTTACTACAAAGGAGCTTTCTTGTGTCCTCATGTCTATGTCTTGGCAGCCAAAGCTGGCGCGATGCCGCACTTTCTGGACTGGTTTGTGCCTGTCTACCTGGTCATCTCCGTCCTCATCCTGGTGGGCTTTGGAGCCTGCATCTACTACTTCGAGCCTGGCCTGCAGGAGGCGCACAAGTGGCGCATGCAGCGCCCCCTGGTGGACCGTGATCTCCGCAAGACGCTGATGGTGCGGGACAACCTGGCTTTCGGAGGCCCGGAAGTCTAAGACTGCCTGGGTACTTCAGACCTTCCAAGGTGACAGAAGACGACTTCTTTGGTCTTTCCATCCATCCGTCTGCAGCCCAGTAGAGGTCCTTGTTGTTCAGGGAAGCCCCTTCCTGTAGAAATCAGGCACTTGAATCTTATTTGCTGCTGTGGGATCTCAGAGTCAAGCCCGTTCACCCCATGCCTTCTCTTCCTAGCTCTGGGGACAGCCTCCACTAGCTCTCAGTGCCTTTGTGCTGTCCTTCCCTCTGTCACTCGACCTGGAGTCAGGTATGACTGCCCCACTGACCTCTCAGTTGCTTTCTGCTCCCATCTCTGCCTCGCAGCTGAGCTGGACAGCCCTCAAAGCTGACCCAGGAAAAGAATCTAATTCAGAAGGATACCGGCTTGCTACAGATCAACCCCGCCCACCTCTGAGGGCTCAGGCTTAGAATGAGTGATAGTATATGGTGGGGGTGTGTGTGCAGAAGGGCAAGACTTTGGGAAGGGGTGTGCCTGTATGTGTGCACACTTGAGAGAGAGAGAGAGAGAGAGAGGAGAGAGAGAGAGAGAGAGACCCCAGGCAGAGCAGGCAGTGGTGGGGCTCTGTGGGAGGACTGTCCACAGGAGGTTCCACCCTTTTGCCTAGACTGTCCACGCTCCTCTTTGTCCCAGGCTGCATTTCCAGTGTTGAGCTTAGCCCTGCTTGTCCACTCTGGAAACTCTTCCTGTGTGGTGGTTTCATTACTTGACTTTGCATACAAATTGGCAGCCTCCCTCCCTCTCTCTTGCAGAGGCTTCCAGCTTCATTTATGCAACACTAATAAAGGTTTCATGGCCACCTTTGCAGGATTATTCTTTCTCAAAGTGGGTCCTTGTGAGAAACACAACAGCTTAGTGGTCCTGCACTGGAGACGGTAAGATCAAATCTCAGCAAAGGTGAGAAGATTCTCAGCGGATAGTACTGGCCATTGTTGGTTATGGGCAGGGGAGTGTCCTGTGACGTGGGAAGATGTTTAGCATCTGTTAGGCTACCCTCTAGAAGCTGTGTCGTAGGACAGAGAGGACTGCAGTTACAGGTGGTGGTGGGCCACCTGACATGGGTTTGGGGAGCCAAACTTGAGTCTGCCAGAAGAGCTGAGTTGGTTTAGCTCCTGGGGACACATGTTCACCGAGTCCCTGGAGTAGAGAACAGGCTAGGAGAGAAAATCTGTCACTAAGATGCAAAACCGCAGGTCTAAACACAGACACAGTGCCCAGGGCTGGTTTGGTGTCCATTTCCATTTAGGGACCCCAAGGCTCCCCTGGTTGCTTTGCTACACCTGAGATATTGCCTACTCAGCATGAACTGGTTTCTGAGCTTCCAGAGCAGCTAAGCATCAGAGAAATGGGGGTGGGGTGGGTGTGAAAGGCAGGTTGGTGATACTTCCCTGGAGGACTTTCTGATGATGGTAACTACTTATCTTCTCTGCTTGTTATTTAAACACGTGGCTATCTTAGCTCAAAGAGAGGCTGGGGAATGCAACCTTGAGCTGGGAGGCTGTGAGCCTAATTAAAAAGCCCACTTAGGCCTGGGAGTGGGGGCGCATGCTTTTAATCCCAGCACTCAGGAGGCAGAGTTAGGTGGATCTCTACATTTTAAAGCAGCCAGGGCTACACAGGGAAGTCCTGTCTTTTTGTTTGTTTTATTTGCTTGCTCTGTGTAACCTTGGCTGTCTTGGAACTCACTCTGTAGATCAGGCTGGCCTCAAACTCACAGAAATCCACCTGGCTCTGCTTCCCAAGTGCTGGGATTAAAGGGGCGAGCCACCACTGCCTATCGAGATCCTGTCTTAAAACAAACAAACAAACAAACAAAAAAACAAACCAAAACTCAATAAAGAATCTTCTAGAACAAAAAAGCTGAGGAATGTGAAGTGCTCTCTTAAAGGTGAGAAAGTTCTGAAGGTAGACTCTTACTGGCCCCCTAAGCATGTGAGCTCTGGTTGGGATACCCTGATTGGTCAGTGTCTCGAGCAGGGTCTCTGGAACTCTTATCTGTCAAGAGCAGGCTATTGCTAAGGTGTTAGAATCCTCCGCGGGGGGGGGTGGGTGTGTGTGGGGGGGGTTGGGGATTTAGCAAGCGCAAGGCCCTGGGTTCCGTCCTCAGCTCTGGAAAAAAAAAAAAAAAAAGACAAAATAGCAAAAAGAATCCCCTGCGGGGAGAGGAGCGACAGGTCCTGCTCCACTCAGGGATCATATACTGGATTTGACTGTGAGACCATCAGCTCCTCGAGAGGGAAGAGAGAGTACGCCAGAGAGACAGAGGTTTTGGAATTCAGTTACTCTTTAATTAATGATGCACAGCAAACTATTAACTAATGATACACAGCAAACAATATTAATTAATGATGCACAACAAACAATATACTATTACCAATCCTAAGGCAATTGTTACAACAAGATACTGCCATATTTCCTATGCATTGCCTCTAACAATATGCACAATGAGCACAAATAATAAATTGCTAATTATCAAAGAAATAAGCATAGCAATAAACATATCATTCATTCATGGATTATACGACCTGAGTCCTTTGGATGGTTTCGAGTTACAGGTCCGGTGTCCGGGAAGGTGGGGTCAGGCTGTGGCTTCCAGATAGTTGAGTTGATAATTTGACCTTGCAGGGTGCTTGACCATGAAGAAACTGGAGGCATTGGTCTCTTGGTTGTCTCTTTGATGACCTGGTGCTGAGGAGGCTTGTTGAAGTATCATGCTAGGTCATGATCAGGTGTTGAGGAGTCTTGTCCAGAGGATCACATTGGCCAGTCATGGTTACAAGTGTGAGTGAAGTGCTCCGGAGGGGCTCTTCTTTTTATGTTCAATTTGGCGTTACTGCCGACATAACCACTCATGTCTGGTTATCGCCAGGCTCTGATCTCATCACAGCTGGTTATCACAGCACAACTTTACTTCCAGACTTGTCTTTACAAGTACCAGACATGTCCTGACAAGTTCCCTGTTACAAAATGGAGTAGGTCCTGTGTAAGGGCCTGCTCCTTACAGTCAGACTGTTCTGGCTCCTGGAGCCAGAGGTGAGCTGATCCTATAGTTGGAGGTGACCTTGACTAAGGAAGGATGCTGGATGGGTGAAGGAAACAAGTTTGCAGAACAGAAGGGCCAGGTCATTTAGGGTCACTGTCTTTATTGCCACTTGAGTAAGGGACTGGAAGTCTGAGGGCAGGCTATGTGGACAACAATCCCTAGACTTTGGTGAACCTGAGAGTTAGGGGTCTGAGTATGGGCTGTTGACAGTCAGGATATGCCAGAGCGACCAGCAGGTGAGTGGGTTCTATAAGGACTCCCTAGAAGGCAGAGACTTTCCTGTGTTTTTCAGATCACCCCACAAAATCATGGGGGCCAGCCTACTAACTGGGTTCCACACCCTGCGTTGCCTCAGTCTCTTCTGCAATGCTAGGCTCTTGTGTATTTTAAAATCTCTTCCCCACAGGTTTAACTTCTGACATTTGAGGCTTCTGGTGTCACAAGTCCTTTGTGACATTTGTGTGTGTGTGTGTAATAATCTAATTGGGAGGAGGTGTGAAGCCATGACTGAAAGCTCAGTGTTGTCTGTTGTAATATTATTCAGGGGTTCCTACCCCACCTTTGATCACTTAGTTCCTAAATAAAAGACACAAAACCGTTATATTTATAATAAGCCTTAAAGCACTAGAGCTGGGCAGATGTCAGCCCTCTGTGCTGTTTGTCTACTTCCTGTTAGTAATCCTGACAGATCACTTGCCATGTCCCACCTGGACACTCACATAGGCTGGTTCTCAAGGCCATGCGCTCATGATCCACCTACCCCGTGGCACTTTCTTTCTCTTCTTTCCTCAGTTTCCTCTTCTCTCCTCTCTCCTGAGACCCCAAGCCCAGAAACCTTTTCTCTGCCCTCTCTGACCTCAGCCCAGGCTATAGGCATCTTTATTAACCAATCATGGATAACATGTGGTGGGGGGGCAAAGTTTACACAACTAAAGCTGGTATAGGTGATGATCTGCTTGTCTTGGGGCAGCCAGATCTTGGGGTACAGAACTTAGCATATGAATACAAGCAGCACCATACCCACCTCCTACAGTTGTCTTTATTCAATGTTCCTACACGGGCTGCAAAGGGCCGGAGCATGAGCCATGTAAACAAGATAGGAGTGGTGGCTTTTAGAGCAGAAATCCATCTCTCCAGCTTGGACAAGAAAGGGAGGTATCAGAGGGCATTGGGAACTCTGGTCCTTTATAATAAAGTTAATAAGTGTTCAGGTTCTCTAGAACCAGGTAGATCCTGTAGGGATTTTTTTTTTTTTTTTTTTTTTTTTGAGACAGGGTTTTTTGTGTATCCCTGGCTATCCTGGAACTTGCTCTGTAGAGCAGGTTGGTCTCAAACATCTGCCTCTGTCTCCCAAATGCTGGGATTGGTGTGTGCTACAAACTGCCCAGGCCCTGTAGGATTTCTCCCTCCCCGACCTTAGAGCCGGGAACTGGGCCTTATTCATGCTAGAAAAGGTCTCTACCCTGAACCACAGCCTGGTCCTCTCTGACAACCTTCTATTCTTGCTGCTGTGCACCTTATCCTCAGCCATTATCCTCTCACTAAGGGAAGACAGGCAGCTACTGCCAGCTTTTCTGTTCCCCTCATCCCCTTCCCTCTATCATCCCATCAGGGTCCCATTCAGCCAGGGCTTGTTTTAGATTATTGAGCTGAGGCTGGACTTGAATTCCTGATTCTCCTCCTGCCTCCACCTCCCAGGTGCTGGGATCACCGGCATATGCCACCACACCTGGTGTTCACGCCTCGTATTGCCAGCCACCACAGACAGGCTCACCTGCTCCAGGCTCTTCCTGAAGTGCCGATAACTCAGGAAAGGGACTTATCCGTCATTCTAGGTCAAGTGTCCATTTTGAACCAGTCACCCTAATGTAGCTCAGGGCCCTACACATAGTCCAGCTTGGGTCTGGGGCCGTTAATACCAAAGATGAGAGGAGAAAGACCACCCACTCAAATCATCATGGCCAAGTTAATTAAAGCAAGCTTTTTAAAAAATAGTGTACACAGGCTGTGTCCCCCTAAGGAGGGGTTCAAGAGGTCAGCATTAGATGTGAAGAAGACAAGGTTTTATATCTCAGGGGTTGGGGGTTTGTAAATGGGGGAAAGTAGGTGGGGTTACAGGAACGTAAGACAACTGTCAAAATAAGGCTATCGCAACAAGTAGTCATAATAAGGTAGGGATAGGGGCCATATAACCTTTAAGGTTCAAGACAATTATAAACAAAGACACGGTTGCTGTTTCCTGGATCAAGGAAGTACAGAACCATTTGTAGTTAGGTTATAGGTGGGGCATAGCCCAACCCTTGAGAAACACATTTAATCATAAACAGGAAAGAAACCTAGTTTGTCTTTACTATATAATGGCTTTTAAGTCTAAGATGGAGGCAGGCTGGTTCTTCAGGCCCTCTTGGGCTGACAGCATGCCCTGGGCTTGAGTTGTCTCTGAAGAGGGTAGCTTTCTCAGAATGTCTTGAGGGGAAGGGAGGTTGCAGAAAGAACACTAAAACTCACTCCCTCATCACCCTGCCATACCAAACGGGTCCTTTGGAAGTAGACTGGGCTTGATCAGATGAGCCCCAGTGTGGCCTGCAGGCAAATCTGGTTTATTCAAAACAGTGTTTTGAAAAGATGCAATTGGTTGCTAGCATTCGCAAGTCAGGAGGTTTCACATCAGAACCTCATTTCTGACGCCTTTAAAAATAGAATTCAAGGCACTCACTCTGGGTCTGAAGTGTGAAATTCCTGGCTGTGAGTGTGACACTGTGTTTGACTGGACTGGGATCTGACCAGAATCTCCAGGCTCCCAGCACAGCCACTGCCTCTGCCCAGTGTCCACCACCAAATGGTCCATAGCCAGGAGGTTGGGGATTCATCAAGCCTTCTGATCTCAGATCTGGACCTCCTGCTGATCTCACCATGGGCCTTGTTTCATGAATGAATTTTTCATATCTGATCTTTCCAGAAGGAACCTATGACAGTTTCAAGCAGATCCTCCTCATGCATCCAGATGCCAGCATCAGGAGACGCCAGTGGTCCTCAGCTCTCTATGGTTTGACAAATTTCCAGTGTTATGATTGCGCAGGGAATGGTACATGGCCTCGGCTGGGTAGCTAGCTCTGTTGCTTAGAATGCTTGCCTTGTGTGCACGATACTTTGTATTCAATCATTATGCTATAAACTGGGTATAGTGGCTTATTCTTGTAAGAGGTGGAGGCAGGAGCATCTTGAAATGCTTAGTCCTCCTGTAATACTGTTATTATTGTCCCCGAGTTTCCCGATGGCCAGAGAGAAAAGAGAAGTAATAAGGAAGTATCATCATCATCCTATTCTTTTATACTCAACGGGGAGTGACTTTTCATGAAAGGTATGTTTTCTGCCTCTAAACGGTAGAAAGACATGTTTTTGATGGGATAGTAAGAGCAGCAGAGCCAACTGAATCCTCAGCATCTTTTATGGGATTAGGAGGTGTGGTAAGCTGCCACTGGCCAGTACTGGGGGAGGCAGAGTCTTTCCATCTGCCTGGGGACTCCAGAGGACAGGGCAGAGAGCATCCTGCAGTCAGGCCTGAGAACAGGAGACCCAACAAAAGTGGGATTTAAGAGGCATTTCCCCAGACAAGTTTTCTGAATCCACTGAGCAGTTCTGTGTGTAGGCACTGATGTCAAAGCTGAATTAGGCTAGACACATGTCCCCCTTCCAGCATCTGGCTCTGGGATCGGCTTGTGTTATCTTCTCTGTAGACACCTGTTTCTTTTCTTTTCTCTTCTTTTGTTTACTTTTTTCTCTTTCTTTCTTTTTTCTCTTTTGGAGACAGGGTTTCTCTGTGTAGCTCTGGCTATCCTGGAACTCTCTCTGTAGACCAGGCTGGCCTTGAACTCAGAACTCTGGGATTAAAGGTGTGTTTATTTGCACATCATGTTTGCTCTGCTTCACTGGTGGTCACAAATGTTAAGGAAGTCACGGGGAAGAAACAGTATATAACCACGGCGTGTCATTTAGCTACAGAGGCAAGTCAGAACCTACTCTGACCCCCCACGGAGAATATAAAGAACCCATGTTGGTCCTAACTGCAAAGGGCTAGAAAATACAGGATAAATGGAAAGATAACAGTGGTTAAAGCCGAGTGGGGAGCTGAAAACACCACTGAAGAAGCCCTGAGTCCCCACAGGGGGCCGTCAAGAAAGGCTTCCCCAAGGAAGTGACCAGGAGGATGAGTTTTGATGGTTGCATAAGTTTTCCTTGTAAGGGAAGAGGAATAAGCCAGCAAAAGCTGTGGTGTCCCCAGGGAACCCACTGAGAACTGATGTCAGAGCATGGAACACAGGTGTGAGTGGTAGCGGGGGACTGGAGGGTGGTTTTACTTTTTTCTTTCTTTCCTTCTTTCTTTCTTTCTTTCTTTCCTTCTTTCTTTCTTTCCTTCTTTCTTTCCTTCCTTCCTTCCTCCCTCCCTCCCTCTTCCTCCCTCCTCCTTCTCCTCCTCCTCCTCCTCCTCCTCCTCCTCCTCCTCCTCCTCCTCCTCCTCTTCTTCTTTCCAACATAGGGTTTCTCTGTACAGCTCTGGTTGTTCTGGAACTCCATCTGTAGACCAGGCTGGCCTCAAACTTCAGATCTACCTGTCTCTGCCTCCCAAGAGTTGGGATTAGTGTGTGCCACCCACTGCCTCCACCTGGTTGGAGGGTAGCTTTTCAAGACAGCTCAGACCTAGGAGAAAACCAATAAACTTGTAGTTGCCGCTTCCTTCTGACCCCATCGGCAATTTATTCCTGCCCTGGTTTGTGTGTGATTTATTGACATGTCATGGAGAAGTGTCTTGGCATAGCGGCCAGTAGCCCTGGTGTTTGGCAGGGTCCCCTGGAGACCGAGATTGCAGGGGATTTTTTTCAGCAGTTTTAGGAGGTTTTGTGGACTCCCAGCGGCTGGCAGGGGTTGCCAGGGTGGGTGTGTCTGGCTGAGCCCAGAACCAGAGGACAGGGAATGAGTGTGCAGAGTCCTGAGTGGGACTGGCTGCAGTGTTCAGATTCCAGCCTAGAGAGCAGGACAGACTTCTCTTTGTTCCTCCCCCATTGTTTTCCGCTCAAAGGCTGGAAGAGGACAAAAGAGCAGCTTAAAGGGAAGAGTGGCGGCTCTCAGCGCCTTGAAAGGTGGCTGTCAGGAGTCCCACAGGAGCATGGTGGCGCACACCTTTGATCCCAGCACTCAGGAGGCAGAGGCAGGTGGATCTCTGAATTAGAGGAAGTGAGTTCCAGGACAGCCAGGGATACATAGAGAAACATTGTCTCAAAAACCTCAACAAAGAAACAAATGAACAATGGCCACAGGGCTGGGGAAATACTCCATAGGTGAAAAGCTTGCGGTATAAGCATGCGTTTCCAACACCCACATAAAAGCCAAGTGTAGCTGTATTCTCTGTATGAGGGAGGCAGAGAGGGGAGGTTCCCCGGAGTTCAATGGGCAGGCACCTTAGCTTAATCAATGAGCTCCACGTTCATTGAGAGTCTGTCTCAGAAGACAAGAGGGAGCATGAGGAAAACACCCAGCCAGCATTGACTTCTGACCTCTCTATGCAGGCAGATATCCATGCATGCACAGTATACACATATGTACACATACATAAACAGGTACACATGGTGGCCACAGTCCCAGTTAACCATTTCTCCTGAGGACTTAGTTAGGCAGACCATCTCCCCCTCACCCACCGGAAGTTGAAGTACAGGGATCTGAGAGCCCAGCCATGGTTTACGGTGCGACTGAGGCAAGTCCATTTCCCTTTCTGGTTTTGTGGCTTTGAATAGCTTCCCACAGGTTCACGGGTGTCGAAAGAAATCAGGGGGGTAAATAGACAAGAAAATAGATATTCCAAGGCTGCAACTGTGTATGTGTAAGCGTGTATGTGTACGTTTGTGGACATGTATGTTTGTGGACGTGTATGTATGTGTTTGTAGGTCTGTATGTTTATGGCTGAATTCAGTGTCTTCCATGTTAGGCACACCATCCACCACCAAGCTAACTACCTCCAGGGTCATCAGTTTTCATGGCTCGCATGGAGTGAGCGCGGTGTACAGTAACATGCTGGGCAAAAAGAGACCCCCTGAGATCACTCTTACAGCAACTTGAAAATGTGTCCAGCCACTGCTTACCAAGCAGTCCTGGCTCCTGAGCTCTCAGTGTGCTATAGAAGTTTACCTTCCTACCTTCTCATAATGGGTGGCTCATCCAGCTAGTTCTGGCCAATGAGTTCTAATTAGGTTAAGTCTTTAGTGGCTGGCAAGGGGATTCATTAATCTGCAGTTTGTCCTAGCAATGACCTGGAGGTTCCTAGAGCGAGGGTGACATGGGACATAGGTGGTTCACAGTGTTGTGGACAGGAAGCATAAATCAGAAAGTAGTCCTTGGTGTCACAGCCCCTAGGGTTTTAGAATAGTTTGTCACCCATGTTATCTAATCCAACCCCTATTACAGAACAATGTGGGGCTCCGAAAGACAAAGGGAAGTTCAAATTCATGTGGCTTCAGAACATACAAGTTTGAGAGGTATCAGAGCATGTGCTCTTTGTCAGGGAGGCCACCATAATGGTTGGAGTGGAGGTGTCTGTCCTTGGAGAACCCTTGTAAGCCTCTCAGTCTTTGGTGGGAAAAGTATACAGATGCGCATTATCATTTCTGGCCTCTAGAGGGCAGTTGGACCCAAGTTTGTAATTGTTGGAGGTGGGGCAGTGAACTCTGCGAAGCCCCACATTCTAAAACTGTGGGTGGCCACCAGAAACTAAATGTAGGAGTGGAGAAAACTGGGCAACAGCAAAAGGTTTCTGAATGCACAACAACCCAAAATTATCAAACTTGAAATGAATCTGGACTGTTTCTGCCAACTCTTGTGTGTTGGTATTGAACATTCGACATGTATACTTTGACCTACACAAGCCATGCCATACACATAAACGCCACCTAAAAGCTCACAGAGACTTTGGTACCTTGTAAATTGCAGTGTCTTTACTGCTAATATAGAAACATAACGGTTTAATAATGGAAAATGAAGGCAGCATTTTTTTAGTGCTGCTCCTTATCAGCTAAATAGACACTTGGCTCAGTCCATAGCTGTGTATAGATCAGGTGTGACAGAGTGTGCCTGTAATCCCAGCCACTATTACTGGAGGCCCGAGGACATCAGTTCAAGGTCATTCTTGGAAGTTTTGGGCCAAGTCGGTATATGTGAGACCCCATTTAATAAAACAAAAACATCTGCTTCAGTTTCTGTCTGGAGTTTCAGAAGATTAAGGGAAATCTGAACACATGCCTGCTGTTATTATTTTAATTTATGCAAAATGGCACTCCCAGCATGGCCAATTATAAAATCAAAATATCCATCAGTTCTAAAAGCCTCTGAAGATATTTTGCATTCTGCAGTAGCAGGTAAACAGCTAAGATTTAGTTACATAAAAACAAACGAGAATATCTATCTCATTAGTATGTAAATTTGCCTTTGTCTTTAACAAATGGTAAAATTTTATGTGTATCAAAGAATTATTTTAAAATAAATTTCTTTTTCAAATTAATGTTATCTATTTGGTGTTTTGTTTTGTTGTTTCTGTGACTCTGGGGACTGAACTCAGAGTTCTGTGCATGCTAGCTGAGAGATCTGTCACTACACCAATCCCCAGGCAAAATGAATTAATTCCTTTGAATTATTATTAGTAAGTACTCGATTTATTGAACTGTATTGTATATCTATATACACGACGTTGAGTACAAATATTTTGGCTTCAGTGGTTGCAGGTGGAAACATGACAAGAAGCTGCTCAGAGCTAATCAACACTGGAGGGAAAGAGGCAGACCAGCAGGTGAAGGACAGAGAAGGATGAGACTCGGGTCTTGTTCTGAAAGGAGGGAGGAAGGGTGGATCCTAGATCTTCATGCTGGAAGAAATCACTTCAGGGCATCTAATCTCTAACTGAAAAGACAGATGAGACTTAGGAGGGTTTTTTGTTGTTGTTTTGTCTGGTTTGGTTTTTCGTTTTGTTTTTCTTTTTTGTCAAGATAGGATTTCTCTGTATAGCCCTGGCTGTTCTGGAACTTGCTCTGACACCTGCCTCTACCTCCCAGTGCTGGGATTAAAGGCATGTGCCACCACCTCCTGACTTTTTGGACAGGAGTCTTATAATGAGTGGTCAGGCAAGGAGAACCCCCCTCCCCTTCAGCCTGGGCTGCCTGATCTCCAGGAGGTGACAGAGCAGTGGTAGATCCTACCGAGCTGGCTCCCCAGGATATCCAGGCTGATTTTGCCGCTTCTTTCTTTCCTTAGGGCCTCAGAACATGTAGGGAGGAGAAAGAACTCAGACTACGCCCCTCCCCCCCATGGTGATTTCTTGCAGGTTGCCTGGTAACCAGGGCATAGTCAGCTTTGGAAACCTAAGGCTTCAAGGGGAAAGAACAGATCAGAAGAGGATCCTGGGCTCACACATTCATCATTCAGTCACTGCGGAAACATACTGAGTGATTCTTGTCAGGCCCTGGGACCCAGAGCAGAATAACATCTGTGTCTTTCAGAACTGTGCTGCCCAATATGGTAGACACACATTCAAATGAAATCGAGTGGAAAAAAAAATCCAGGTCCTTGGTCATCATAGAATAATGCTAAGTGCTTGGGAGCCACCTATGGCTGTTGGCTATTTTATTGGACAGTGGACATATAGAACATTTCCATTATCACAGAAAGTTCTATTGGTCAGGCCAGAAGCTCCCTCTCCAAGGAGAGCAGCCCATAGAAGAGCAGGCCAGATCCCACAGTGTTGTGAGGTATGGCATCCTCATTGGCAAAAAGGAAGCGGCAAGATGATGGGTAGAGAACGTGCCAGGAGAACATTTTGCCCAGCTCCTGGCTCAGAGTGAGTGTTTAGGGCATGCCCGTGGCTGATGCTGAGAGGATCTGCTTACATGCCTGGCAGAAAACTCTGAGTTTCCCCAGCCTGGCTCAGTCTCCGGCACAGAGTAAGTACCCAGCCAATGGTGGCTCTTCCCACCACGGTCCTTCTTATACCATCTTGTGACAGAGCAGCCCAGTGCTGGGGACACAGGAAATATTATCTCAGCCCACTGTCCAGAAGCTGCTGAGAATCTGTCTCACCAGAGACAGCTTGGGTTGGTCTGTGGATTTCTTTGAGGTCAGGCCCTGGGGCTGGCTATCTCCATACCCTGAATCTTACTTAGTACAGGATCTGTCTGAAGCAAGCTGGGTCTCGGAGAATGGATTCGAAGGGTACAAACACATACTCAGAAATTCCAACATGAAGTACAATCTCAGGATCATGGACACAGATCGCCCCGGGGTCAGCAAAGCCTTAGGGCTTGCAGAGGGAAAGCAGGAGAGCATGGGGTAAACAGGGACATCACCGTTGGAGTAACTCAGTTCTTTCTTACTGAGGATACTTCTCATGGGTCCAGTCTCAGAGACAAGAACAAATGGGTATGTGTCATCCCCTCCCTAGGTGGCTCTCTGCTTAGGGCAGCTCAGCTGGCTGACACCCATAGCTCTGTAGGATTCCAGAGACTCAGAGCAGCCATTCACTGCCACCCACTCTTAAGAGGCCAGAGCCTTCCTGCCCAGAGCCCAGCCCAGCTGCTGGGAACATAACGAGAGGGACAGGTCAGAGGAGAACTCATCTAGTAGATTGTGATTGGGAAGCTTAGGGGAAAGATCAAGATCAGACCCAGAGAAGAGAGGTCTCTGAGCCCGGCCACATGGCTAGCCTCTTGGTGCAGAGGATGGGGTGGGGTCTGCAAGTGGTCCAGCTTCCTTGACTGAAAACCATGGGTCTCTTTTCTGTCTTCTGATCCAGGTAGGTGTGTGTGAATGTTTTTGTGGTTGTGTGTGTGTGTGTGTGGGGTGTGGGGAGGGTAGGACCAAGGTGTTTATGGGACACGGAGTTCACTGAGGAGGCAGGGATCTAGTGATACAAGAACAAAGTGACCTCGGAAGCTCTGGTCCTTGGGCTTGTGGCTAAGTGCAGTGTGAACATGGTGTGTATGCCCAGGTGTGAACAGAGGGCGGGAGGTCAGATCAGCAGGGATATGCCAAATGGAGAAAAGGCAGAGGCTGGACAATCTTGAGAGAAATATATGGCTAGAGATGATGGGCTGAGGATACCCCTTAAGGCAGAACAAAGGTCCCCATGCTTCCTGCTTCTCCTGTTCCAAATTTCAGAGAGACGGGTATGATACCACTCTCCTCTGCCAACCCCTTATACTCAGATAATCATCCCAGTGTTAGCCTGACTCCCCAAGCAGCAGCCTGTGGTGTTGAAAGTAATAGAAGTAACTTTGTCCCAGAGGCAGCACCAGCCAGCCTCCTGGGGACCCTGGAGGTCACCTTGGGGAGTATGGCTCATCTATCTAGATTACCTGATAGCACTGGAGCATCAAGGTGGGGACCTCCCCTCCCCCACTTTTCTTAACTCCCTGCCTTTTTCCAACCCCATCCCTGACCCACTGCTCAGACCACAGAGTCCTTCAGTCATGCCCCACAGATCCGCTACTCTCAGATCCATTCCCAACACTTCCCCTTTCAGCCTGTCTCTGAATGGTTGTTCCTAAGAGCAGAGGGGACCAGGTTATCTTGCAGGACCTGGACAGCTTTGCAGCCTTGCCTGGACCTATTCACCTTCAGTCTTATACCCACCGTGCCATGCATGACCTGGGAGCCCTGCACTGGGGCTTTCCCTTCTCATCTGTGGGCTGTCCTTAGGAGCTGCCCAATGCCAGACACAGCTGACATCCATCCTCCTCAGCCTTTCCCCAAATGTCTCTCCCCAGCACTCGTCCAGCTTAGGGGCTCTTTCCTGGTTTGGCAAGACTCTGTTCTTAGTCCATCTGGACACCCCACAGCCTCTGACCCAGATACCTGGAATCTTGTTTTGGTTGCTGTGGTGGCTTCTGCAAGAGACAGGCAGATTGCCTTTCTCCAGGGTTCTGGAATAGATATGTAACCTCCACAGAGCTGCCCAGGGAGAGTGGCCACCCTCTGACCCAAGAAAAGAGAGCTAAACTCCATCCTGGGTTCTATGATGTCAGGAGCAAGCTGTTTGATGGCAGTGCCTGTAGTGTAACTGCTGAATGAGCGACTGTGTTGAGTTGTGTGTCAATCTGTAGCAGGCGGAAGGAAAACACAAACTCCCCTAAGGACTCAACAGGCCCCCAAATTAGGTTTCCTTAGGCTGGCAGCGCCACCTGCTGGCTCGGAGGAGGATAGCTGAACCCTCGTCCTTGTTCGCCCTCCTCCCTCAGGGAAAGCTGGACAGCCCGAATGAACCACGACTTTGCACCTGCTCCTTCGGAGATGCAGTCGCACAGGGCTCCAGGCCCCAGAACTTCTTTTTCTCGAAGCCACATGCTGGGGCGCCACAGCCACCAAAAGCTCGCTGCAGATGTGTCCCCCCTCATCCCCGTCATCAAGAAGACTGTGCATTTGGACGCCTTCCCACAAAGCAATGCTCTACAGAATTCCAACCAACCAAGCATTCGATCCAGGGCCTGGAGTATGTCCCAACAGAGCACTGGCATGGGGTCCCTGAGTTCCATGGCTCCCAATAGCTGTATGCCCAGGAAACTCAGCTCGATTTCCTTAACAATTCGCCAGAATGTCCAAACACAGCCCCTAGATGCTTCACTTTCTCATTGGGAAGAATTGCCCACTTTGCACAAGGAGGCTGTCACCCACAGAGAAGGAAGGCTGTCTGCTTCAAGTCTGCCACTCATGGCTCAAGTGCCACAGGTCAGGACCTCCTCTGAAGGCCATGGGGACCCAGACCTTACCAAATCCAACAGAACACCCACGGGGGATAAGCCTCTGGTGTCTTCATGTCTGACTTTACCTTTCCAAGCTCAGTTCCCTCAGAGTTCAACAAGCCTTCCAGGGACAGGTCCCATGGGGCACGTCCATACCAGAACCTCTCCAGGAAGAGGCAAGTGCAGGCCCAGGGGTATTCCCAGATCCCGAGCACACCTCCAAAGGGCTACCTCTGCTACAAACTTGTCTGTTGTGAGCACAAAACTAGATAAAGCCAGAAATATAGGCACAGTGGCTATCAACAGACCGGAGTTAGCTATCAATATGCCTACACCAAACCCATCCAGACTGGTCAGAAGCACAGAGCTTCCTATTCTGAATGCCAAGATGGGCCTGGCCATCAACTTACCTGTAGTATCCAAGTCAGGAAAAGCCACAGACTCGATTACAGCAGGCACAGTCAGGAATTTAGCTAGAGCAGGGACAACTAAGCCAGGCCAGGTTATGAATTTGGTAACTCGAGAGTCAGACAAGCAGGAAAACATCATGCTTTTGACCATGGGGGGCTCAAACATAGCTTTGCCAACATCAGATGAGGCCAAGAGGGACATAACCAGGTTGGATACTGTCAAACCTTTGGCCAAAGCCACTGTAGGCAAGTCAGACACAACTACAGATTCTCCTGCGATGGACCCAAGCAGACTAGGTACAGCTGTGGATTCAGTTGTGCTGATCTGCCCAGACTCGGCCAGTGGTGAGATCAAGCCACACACTGTCAACAATCTGACTATCCCAGACTCTGCCACCTATGGTACTACCTTTCCTCTGATGCTGAGCAGAAGCACAGACCCAGCCCAGGACCACGTCACTGTGGATGCTTCCACAGACAGTCCTATGGAACCCACCTCACTAAACCTGGCCAGAGAATCCAAAGGTAAATGCAAGAGCTTGGTTGGGAAGACCCTGCTGCTGGGCAAGCAGGGATGCCTCTGTCTCAACAGGTTAAGAAAGAGAGTGGAGACTCTCTGGTCACAATTGACTAGGTGGCAGAAAAGGGGACAGAGATTGAGGGGCTGAAGGAGAATAAACTGGGCTGAGGGAAGCTGTCAGGAGGAAGGCTCACCGCTTAGGATGTGCTGAGTCCCCTCCTGATCATTATCTATGCTTGTGTCTTGGTTCTCTAAAAAGTCAGGATAATTGGGTGGTTAATAGGTAAGTCCAGCTTTAAGGAAAGTCTATCTGAGATAGAGGCCCCCATGGTCTACAAGAGCAGGTTCCAGGATGGCTAGGGCTACACAGAGAAACCCTCTCTGGACACCCCCTACCCCCCAAAGTCTAATTAACAGAAACACAGATCGGCTATTTAAAAGGGACGTCAGTGACTGGGAGGTAAAGGGTTCACAGCCAGCCTTACCTTGACTCCAGCTCTTTAAAGTTGGAGGAGTGTGTGTGTAAATCCTATACAGGTCTATAAACAGGTCGGTACAAGGGCTAGAAATTCTATGGCTGTCTCAGCTCAGATACTGGGTCAGGAAAAAGGCTTGGGAAGTATTCAGTTCAACGCTTGAGCTGAGTCCTCGGCTTGCCAGAGCCTCTCCTGTCTCACCATGCACACAGCGTGGTCTTCACTCTTTGCTGTGTTACCCCAGCTCTCCAGTTTCAGCTCAGCTCTTTCTCTTGAACTTTGCTGGACTCCTCCCTCTGGGTATCTTCAGGACCTTGTCCAGAGGCAGGGAGCCCTTTTCTTCTAGAACCAGGTGCTGCCCTCCCCCCATCTCCCTCCCTCAGCTGCAGGCACCACGGTGATGGGAATCTCAGGTAATCAGTTTTCCTCAATTTCTTCTACATCCCAGTCTATTCCCAATCTGACTATGTACCTTCTCTGTCCTTGACCATGTGGAACTAACTATAACTATGTAGATTAGGCTGGATTCAAACGATATCTATCCATTCATCCATCCATCCGTCTGTCCGTCCGTCTGTCCATCTATCTAATCTAGTGTTTCTATGTAGCCCTTGCTGTCCTGGAACTAACTATGCAGATTAGGCTGGTTTCAACCGACAGAGCTCCCTAACTTCTGCTGGGGATTAAAGGCATGCACAGCCACATCACACAACTGTCGCCACCATGTATCCTTCTTCTCTCCTCCTCCACAAAGCTGCCTCAAGCACTTAGTTGTTCGGTGGCAGAAGGTAAAAGTCTCACTATACCCACCCCTAAACCCCACTGTGCAGTCTGCCTCTCCACCCTCTTAGATGGGGTAGCCCTTATCTGCCATCTTTCTTGCCTCAGGCCAGGTCCACGTTCTGGGTGATCACCTGCACAGTGCTCTGCCTCCTCCGGGCTTTCCTGCCCGCGTTGCCCTTCACTGGAAAACGCCCCTTTATTCTTTTTCTCCCTTCTCCATTTCCCTTTCCATGTTGGCCCTCACCTGCTCCAAATCTTCCATTATATCTCCATGATGCCTGCTTTGCACTTCACAGCACCTGTGCGAACCAACTTTCTGTTTTCTCTATTAAGACCCAAAAGCTTTAAAATCAAGGAGGTTTGGTCATTCTCAGTCCTGTGCTCCCAGGGTTGATCAAATAGCCGTCGCCAATGCATCAAAGAGTTTTTGGGTGGGTTAGGAAGACTCAGGGAAGTTCAAGGTTATAGGGTTCAGCACCCAGGCTGGGAACTAGGTCTGGAACCCAGTTCTCTTGATTCGGAGTTCAGTCAGCAACCGCGCCTAGGCAGAACCGCGGTGAGCCAGCGCAATATCCCAATTACCGCGTGACTCACGCACGCGCACCGTTGCCGGCAGCTGCCACCGGTCTCCTGCGACCTGGACCCGGTAAGGGGTTGGGGACAGGATCTAGAGAAACAGACAGGGACTGCGATGCAGGCACCTTACCCAGCCGGGCATCCCCAGCTCCGGCACCGGCTCCCGCGTGCTGGCGCGGGAGCTGCGGGAAGGGGAGGGGCCCTCGGCGAGGCCAGCTTGCGCGTGGGTCACGTGGTGCCGGTGGCAGCGGCGGCATCGGTGCGCGCGGGCAGGGGCGGCGCGGCGCCGAGCGAGCGGAGGCGAGGTCCCGGGCGGGCGCGGGGCGCAGGGGCAGCGCGGCCGGGTGGCGGGTCGGGCGGGTAGGCGCCGAGAGGCGAGGCCCGGCTGCAGGGGCCGCTTGGCCCAGGGAGAGCCCGCGCCCGGCTCAGCCTTGCAGCCCCGCGCCCTGAGCATCTCCCGGAGGACCCGAGACAAAGGAGGATTCATGTCCAAAGGTAGGGCTGTCGCTTGGGCGCCTGGCACCGGCCTGGAGGAGGCTGTGGCCCCAAGCCCTACCAGAGGGAGGGTTTGCTGTGCTGAGGACCCCACGTGCAGTGACAATATGCATGGCCACACGCACACCCGGTGGCATACACTTGGAAGCATAGTCTCGGGCAAAGGCACACAGAGAAGCTTGGGGAGGTATGGAGACCCAGATGCTTAGAGAAAGCCCCGCTGGAGCACACCAGGGCACGCACACACATGCATAGCATGTACTCCAAGCTCGGGTACCAAACCATCTACAACCAGTAAGAGACCTGTGCGCTGACACATCAGTCAGTCCCCTTCCCCCACACCGAGACCAAGCACAGAGACAGGCACCAGCTGGTGGTCTCCAAGGGAACTCCTTGGCCTCCTGACTAGAATGGGGGAAGGGGGAGGGGGAGTCCCAGGGCCCTTTGCTTCTTTTAATGGAGAAGGATTTGTTTCTTTCTCTCTTTTTTTCTTTTTTGGAGCTGCCCAGGGCTGGAACTGGGATGAACTGGAATTGGCTGTATGATGGGGGGTGGGATCTAAAAGGCTGCTGGTTACCGGGGGGGCTGGATAAGACCCCTCAACTTGGGAGGGAAGAGAGAGCCCTAGCATTAAGCCAAGGGGCCAGGTACTATTCTTGAAAGGTCTCCTTCTCCTATTGCCACCTTTCCAGCAGAGGGGTGGGGTCTCTAGTCCAGACAAAGACAAAGCTATTTATTTTCCTGTAGGAGAAAGCACTATATCCTTGCTTGCCTTAGGGATGGAGTCTGCTGTCCTGAGGGGCCAGAGCTGAGTCAGATGAACTGTCTGTCTTTCTGGAGCCCTGGTGTGGCAGGCACCTAGCAGGAAGTGCTGCAGACAGATGTACCCTTTCCGGGAGAGCTGGGAGCTTAGGAGGGGACCCTCAAGGACCATCTATTGGCTTTCTGTTGTGAGCAGTGTTATGAGCTCTTTCCCTATTCTTGGGGAGCCCCCTGCCAATCTCAGATGCAGGGGATGGAGGAGGTTTCTATAGGTGTACCTACCTTGACTGTGGCTCACACTGCAGCTATTTGTTGGTTGGGGGTGGGGTCTAGGTGCTCCAGACAGGAAGCATCTTCCAAGGAAGGAGAGTGTTGTCTGCAGGGACACCTGCCTGGTGGGACTTTCATTCATCCACCATCCATCCATCCATTGCTTGTTGAGGGTCTATGATATGCTAGGTGTGCTCGCTGGGGAAAGAGAACAATAAGGCATGGCTCTTTTCTCCAAAAAGGGCTGGGAACTTGCACATATTCACTGACAGAACATTTACATGCATGGTTTTGCATGGCTTTCACAGTAAGCTGAGCAAGGCAGGTATATTCCCCTATCTTCTGAGAAAAACAAAAACAAAAACAAAACACTAGGCTTATAGGAATCACTTAGCCGGGATTCATGCCTGTGTCAGCTGCCTATCCAAGGATGGCCTGGTGGGACCAGGGGAACCGGAGGATCCGACGATGGAGCCACAGAGGCCAACTCCAGAGCAGCATTTGCTGTTAGGTCTTGGTCTATTGGTTAGGCAACCTCACAGACAGCGGGTCCTCTGGGACAATGACCTTGTCTTGGATACAGATACCCTTGGCATTCACTGTAGTGCTTGGTTTAGTTGGGATTTCATTTGACAGCCTATGGAATAGCCTGGAATGAATGGATATGCTAAGTACCACGGAACCTACTGAGGCAGCCTACAGTGAGGGGCCACCACATCAAATGGGAAGACTTTCAGCGGGGAGTTGTTCCTTAGTTGGGGTTTTGAGGAGGGACAGGGTGTTTCAGCAAAGCTTGTGACACAGCAGCGGTCTGTGGCACTTGTAGCCCATCAGTGGCTTTTGTTAGCCTGTGACTGGCATGTAATTGGCATGTGGTCAGGAGGAGGCTGACTTGAAGTCATTCTGTACCTTGTTCATAATGGATGCTAACACTGCTCTTTGGAAAAATGAATGTGAGATCCACTCCTGCCCTGGACTTACATCAAGCTGGTCAGAGTCTAGGAGTTATTTAGGCATTTGGTCAGCTCCTTATGTCAACCAGGGTCAGACAGACAGAGCCTTGTAGGCCATGATGTAAGGACACATGCTTTGTAAGTATACTTACAACCTTCACATATACAAGTACGCTTGCCTCCATCCCTGGCTGCTTGTGTCACAACACAGGCTGTGGGTACCACATGTGCTCAGCAGGCACGCAGGAAACCAAAAGGGCCAGGCTGTGAGAACAGCAGGAAGCAGAAACTGGTTCCCAAGGCAGATGTGCTAAAAGGGTACACGAGCCATGTATGGAGGGGAGGAGCAGGCTCCGCTGTTCAGAGTCAGCTGTCACAGGGCTGAGCCAACCCTGCTGCCCTCCGGAGCCACCTGGCTGGCAACAGCTTCCTAGGAAGCAGGAGGGAACGGAGCCAGGCTCTGGGGAGGTGTTAAGGCTTTGTCAGATTTAGCTGTGCCTGAGGAGGACGGGAGCAAAGAAGAGTTTCCCATCAGGAAGCACATCTTGCCAGTACCAGGAGAAGGACCAGGTGGTGGGGGGTACCAGAGCAGACTCCTGCCTGGGCTTGGCGGTGGGGAGGGAGACATATTCCCACTTCCTCCTGACCATCTGCTGCTCCGTCAACTCTCCTCACAAGGCTGAGACGCAGGGTGGTAGTCATGAACCACCCTAAGATGGCAACGCCTCTAGAGAACATGGAAGCAAAGAATATGTTTGTGAAATTAGCAACTGGGGCACCTCCCCCACCTAAATATTCCCCTGTTCCCATGCACAGCTTCAAACCTTCCCCTCTCCAGAAAGCCGAACTTGGCAAGGGCAAGAGTGAAAGGGCATGGGTCTGTGAGGCTGTACTCTGGGCTTGTAAGCATCGTACCTCATGTGATGCTCACCACAGCCTTCATCATGGCCCTGCTACCATTCTCCAGAGGAAGAAGTAGACTGAGAGAAGGGAAGTGACCCACACAAGTCTACAAGCCTGTTGACTACAGTAGAGCTAAGATCTTTTTCTTTTTTTCTTTTTTTTCTTTTTTCTTTTTTAGGTTTTTTGAGACAGAGTTTCTCTGTGTAGCCCGGGCTGTCTCTATAGACCAGGCTGGCCTTGAACTTAGAAATCTGCCTGCCTCTGCCTCCCAAGTGCTGGGATTAAAGACGTGCGCCACCACCACCCGGCCAAGATCTTTTTCAATGCACCTCCCACACTCACTTTACAGAGAGGGAACTGGAGTTGGTCTCTTCTAGGACTTACTCTGTTGACCAGTGTGACCTGCCACATCTCTCTTATGTGTGAACACATCCACGCTCTACCAAAGGGACCTTTGATCTTCTTCTCTGGGTGGGGGGGAGGGCTCTTTCCTCAGCCTCTCCTTCTGTAGCTTACTAGCATGAAAGTGTCATCATAGTCCTTGTTTGGGTCTCAGTCCTTACCATGGGCTCTGTAGACTCAAAACTTGGTGTGGGAGGGTGTCAGAGAATTCTCCGCTGCACCTCAGCTGTGCAACTCATGACACAGAGGGGAAACTGAGGCTGCAGGTGGAGTAATCCTTACTCTGCAAAGAAGGGTAGCTCCGATGGCTTCTAGAAGACCAAGTAACTGAGGCTGTTGACAGTTACTAGACCTAGTGACATAGACCCAGGATCCTAAAGGTTCTCTGTTCCATAGTTGGCAAGGTAAGATGCAGGTCTGAGTAACTGAGATGTCTCCATGGACCAGTGCTCTTTTGGAATGGAGTTCTCCTTCAGGAAATATTTGGTACTCTGCAGAGATACTTTTGGTGGCCGCATCTGAGAGGCTCCTTCTGGAAACTAGTGGGGACTGTGGATGCTACTAACCATCCTACAGACACAAGACAGCCAGTGCTGCTACAGTAGCTACCCAGGCATCAGTAGGGCTAAGGGGAAGGGCCCTTAGATGGCACGCACAGATGTAGTACTTTGGAGTAGGTTCAGGATGAACCTGTGCCCTCTTCTGGACTCTGAATCCACGTGGTACACACACTAACATTCAGGCAAACACTTCTATGCATAAGGTGAAAGTAAATAAATCTTTATATAATAAACAGACTGGAGAACCTCATACTGGAAGAGATTTTGACACTGACCTAAACTCTGCCCTTGAGCAAGTTCTCAGGGCATCAGTGTTCCCCCATACCCAGTGTGGGGTCCAGACTGGATGATGTTATGGCCTCATCCAGTCCCAACTCCATGACTCCATTTCAAGATACTCTTGGTCTTCCCTGAAACCCTTCTTCTCTTGCTGCTCACCCTGTCTATCTCTCCCACCTTGGCTTTTCAGGGCTCCCAGAGGCTAGGACGGACGCAGCCATGTCAGAGCTGGTACCCGAGCCCAGGCCTAAGCCGGCGGTGCCCATGAAGCCGGTCAGCATCAACTCCAACCTGCTAGGCTACATTGGCATTGACACCATTATTGAACAGATGCGAAAGAAGACCATGAAGACTGGTTTTGACTTCAACATCATGGTCGTTGGTATGGAAAGCCATGGGGTCACTGAAGGCCTAGTGGTGGGCAGCGCCCAGGATCCCGTTTCCTTTCCCAGAATGGCCTGGCTTCTCTAGGGTGAGCTCTTTCGAGGAGAGAGGATTTCAACATACTGATCACAAGGGTCTGATCCCCTCCTCCTAACCTGCTGACTCAAGGATGGGAGATTTGGATGGATGGTCAGCCTAGCTTCCCCACTAACTGAGGGTAGACAGGCAGCCTCTTGATCACTCTGAGCCGGCTTTTAGGTTTGTGGAATGGGGTAGCCCTTTCCCACTTCCAAGAGCCATGGGAGGACTGGGAGAGAGATGGTCTTATTATTCATGTTTTGTAGAACAGTAAATTTTCAGGATTTTCCAGGGTCTTAGTCAGCGAGTAGCATCAGTGAGTCTCAGAACGTAGCAGAAAGGTGCATTTGTCTAATCTGATTTGGTCCCTGAGTGTGCAAACAGAGAGCGAGGCATCCTCCTCCCTCCCTCTTCTCCCAGTCCAATCAACAAGCCCTGTCCCTTTAACCTTGTAAAGGTCTCCTAGGTGTGTTGGCTTCTGCCCATCCCCCCATCACTACCCTAGGCTGAGTAGGCTGAGCTAGGGTCTCACGTGGGTTACCGGAGCTACCAGAGTCAGTGGTGCTCACAGAGCGCTGAGCTGGAGCAGGATAAGAACTGTGGCCAAGGTAGAAATCCTTCCAACGATTTGCTACCAATCTACCAGCTGAGCTGACAGTGCGCTCTGAGGCAGATGTTTAACTTAGTACCAACGTCTTAGCTCAAGAACCAGAAGCAGTTGGCTCATGGACACTTCCAGCTGGGCTGTGGGACAGTTGAGGTGACCTCGTCCCTCTTAGTCTCTCCTCCTCTCCCAGTGGCTACCCAGTGGCTCTTCTAACCCGCAGGACCCGGTGAACCGTCCATCCTAATTCCGTAATTCTCTTCTAACCTCGGGATAAATTTAGCCTTGTGTCCCGACTGGGAGCTGCTCCAAGTCAGCTCTTACCAATTCCCATCTACATTCCACTCTGCACACAGAGGCCCTCGACTTGCTGTGCTCTTTCCTATAGAGACGTTATTATGTGATGGTTTAAGTGGCTTTTGCCAACTCCCAAGGTGGAGTGAGAAAATGCATGTTTGCCACTCCTAGTCTCTGCTGGTCCCCTCCTTCCTTATCCATCTGTAGAGACAACGGGGATCACATGACAAGCCCAAAGCACTGAGAGCACCTCAGTTGGTTTCTAGAACCCTGGGCTCTTTCCTCTCTGCCTGGTCACTTTCCCCCCAATATACTACACTGACGCTTTAGACTAGCCCTTCCTGGACTTTATCATCCCATTAATTCCTCTTAAAGCCCAATTAAGCCACAGGTTCTGAGTTGTGGCTCTGAGGTAGAACTTCTGCAAACATCTGGATGAATGGCAGCATTGGTCACCAGCTACAAGGTGTTCTGGGTAATTCTTATGCATGAGAACTGCTGCTCAGACCTGTGGTTCTTGAGCGAGCTTTCACTTGGAGGCCCTCTTTGAAAGCAGAGCTATATAGCTAACACAGGCGGAAAGGGAGCCTCGAACGGAGGAAGGTGCTGTGGTCCTGCCTGTCCGGCTTCCCCTCCTCTCCCAGTACTTCCTCCAGTAGGCCATTGGGCCTTCTTGGAACACAATTTAAAAAGTAGTGGGGGTGGAAACAATGGCTCAGTAAGCAAGAGCACAGGTTGCATGAGAAACTGAGTTTAAATCTCCAGCATCTACATAAAAAGCTAGGCGCAGCCAGCTACACTTGTACCTGTGGCCCCGGTACAGTGGGGAGCAGAGATGGGAAGCTTACTGGGCCTTGCTGGTCACCAGCCTAACTCCAGGCTCAATCAGAGATCTCATCTCAAAGGAATAAGGTAGGGAATGATAGGGCAGCACACTCAGTGTCCTCTCCTGGCCTCTGCAAGCACATACACTGGTACACATACATAATATATAACATACATACTCTACCACCACCCATATATACATACACATATGCATACACATATACACATTCACACATACACATGTTAAACATGCATACATATGCATACACACACATATATACACATAAGCATATATTATACATACTGCATATATACTATGTATACATATCACACATACCACATATATACACACACACTTAGGTACACATACATACATACATATCACATAATATACACATCACATATACACAGACATTTAACACACTACACACACACATGCACACACATATAATATGAGCATATAACACATACATATATACACAGAATACATACATGCACACACACACACACACACACACACACATACACATATATATATGGCATGGTTCTTGGGGTGTGAGCCCTGGTCTTGCATGCTGCCTCATACATGTTACATTAAAAGAGGTTTCTAGGGCCATCTCAGCTAGGGAGATAATTCTGCTGTGGGATACACAGGAATGGTATAAAGAATGGCTTTAGGGGTTGGAGATTTAGTTCTGTGTTAGCCTGACTTGTCAAGCACAATGCCCTGGTTTTCAGTCCCCACCACTGGTGTGTGTATAGGGTGTATAAAAAGACTAATTTTATGGACAGATGTGGAAGTACTCAGGCACTATGAGTCAGGATCTGAAAGTAAAGTAATTCTTCTACTCTCACTTTTACTGTTATTAAATACAGAAAAGCTAAGTTGAGCAAAACCACAAGCCAAACCAAACCAGAAAACTACACCACACATACCACCCAGATGCACAAGTTGTACTTTCTTCCAGTGGTCCTTGAGTCCATGAAGGGACATGGAATCCAACTGTCATTTCCCAAGGCCCCTCTCCATTAAAGAGACACCAATTCCTACCTGATTCCTGATTCCTCAAGGGGTGTTCAAGTAAGCCTTGGCCTGGACCACAGCTCTGGAGTTCTGTAAGCTCGCAGGAGGGCTCTGCAGCTCAGGAGGCAGATGTGGGGCCTGTCTCCCTTTCTCCGTCTCCCCTTCCCGTGCTGTAGGCCAGAGTGGACTGGGCAAGTCAACGCTGGTCAACACGCTATTCAAGTCCCAAGTGAGCCGAAAGGCCTCCAGCTGGAACCGGGAGGAGAAGATCCCTAAGACAGTGGAGATCAAAGCGATTGGGCATGGTGAGGACTAGGCTAGGATCCTCTGTGGACATCATTTGGAGGGAGGGCTGTGCCAAGCAAGAGAAAGGAAGGGGGCTTATTGGGGACTAAGGTGTGGAAGGCAACTGCAATGTGGAATTTGAGCCTCAGATTTGTTGGATCAAACTCCTTAGGGTGCTAGGCCTAGATAGTGAGGTAGGAATAGGAGTGTGTGTGTGTGCATGTATGTATTCGTGCGTTGTGTTGAGGGGTATAGAAATGAAAGAGGTGGGGCTGGAAAGATGGCTCAGCTGTTAAGAGCACTGACTGCTTCTCCAGAGGTCCTGAGTTCAATTCCCAGCAACCACATGGTGGCTCACAACCATCTGTAATGGGATCTGATGCCCTCTTCTAGTGTGTCTGAAGACAGCTTCAGTGTACTCATAAATAAAAATAAATAAATCTTTTAACAGAAAGAAAAAAAAAAAAGAAAAAATGAAGGAGGTGGTTCTTGAACTCGGTGAGAAAGCCCAGGGAGAATTTAGACAGATGTAGAAACAGGAAGAATCTGGGCACGGTCTCCTAGGTGTAACGGACAGCATGCGTAAAAGTGCCGAGTGGGAGAAGTTTGTAACCTTGACTTTGCAAATAGCTGCTTTTAAGAAGTATGGGTGTTGCTGGCCAGTGGGCTGCAGGGCCCCTGGGGTCAGCCATAGGAGTGACCTCTCTGATGTTTTCTGTTCCCTCTAGTGATAGAGGAAGGTGGTGTCAAGATGAAACTGACGGTCATCGACACGCCAGGGTTTGGAGACCAGATCAACAATGAAAACTGGTATGTGCCTGCCTCTGAGAATTTTCCCCTAAATACTCTGCTAGGAAGACATGATGGAGACTCTTTCCCATTGAGAACTACCTGCAGCCTCCCTTGGCAAGAGGCTTGGTCCCCTGGAAACTATTCTTGCTGACCATCCAGGTGGGAACATGGCAGCGTCCAGGCAGATGTGGGGCTGGAGGCGTTGAGAGTTCCACCTCTTGTTCCAAAGGCAGCTAGCAGAAGACTGGCTTCCAGGAAGCTAGGTTGAAGGTCCCATAGCCCATGCCCACAGTGACATGATTCCTCCAACAGGGCCACACCTCCTAATAATGCCACTCCCTGGGCCGAGCGTATACCAACCATCACATCCTCTGTTTTTTTCTCCTGCCCCTCAGCTGGGAGCCCATTGAGAGATACATCAACGAGCAGTACGAAAAGTTCCTGAAAGAGGAGGTGAACATCGCCAGGAAGAAGCGCATCCCTGATACCCGCGTCCACTGCTGCCTCTACTTCATCTCCCCGACAGGACACTCGTACGTACCAGACCCATCCCTGCAGCCAGACCTGGATCCAGTTTGTGTCCTCTGTGCCATGGACTGGAGACTCCATACCTGGACTTAGCTAGGGAGAGCCAGATGGCTGGAAGGCCATGGCCCTGGGACCTTAGGGTTCCTCAGACTTTCTATAAGAAAGAGAGTAAAACTGGCCATTACTGCCTTCCATACTGCTCATTGGTGTCTCTGTACAGCCTGACTGTACCAGCAGAGAGAACTTAATCAGAGGGCATCTTGTTTTTTCAATAGATACTTGCTTTGGACAAGGCTCCGGGTATAGGGGTGGCAAGAAAGGCAAAGCAGAGAGAATCAGGGCTCCTGGATTGGGGCTGGTATTTAGACAAGATATAGAACTTGGCTGTGGGAATCCAGAGAGTGGCCATCCCAGCAGGAGGAGCCAGACATCTAGAGACGAAGGCTGTGCCAGGAATGTGATTTGTAAACAGCAGATGGGCCCCATGATAGGGATTGTAGGCAAAGGTCAGACATCTCGTTGATGTTTCCAGCCACTGTCCTGTAGGGCAGTGTGTACCTCTAAGCCCCTCTGCAGAGTCAGAACTTAAGCTTTTGAGAGGATGTAGACCTTGAAGTTTGAAGGTGCCAGGGGGTATCCAGCCAATGTTGAGTAATAGAGGTTGTAAACTAATAACCCTGGGTCAGACCTAGGACCTCAATAAAATGAGGGCTTTTTTTTTGTTTATTTTGTTTTGTTTTGTTTTTTCGAGACAGGGTTTCTCTGTGTAGTCCTGGCTGTCCTGGAACTCACTCTGTAGACCAGGCTGGCCTCGAACTCAGAAATCCACCTGCCTCTGCCTCCCAAGTGCTGGGATTAAAGGAGTGCGCCACCACCGCCCGGCAAAATGAGGGCTTTTAAGTTTTGTTTTGTTTTACTTTTTAAGAGTGGGTACTAGGAATTGAACCCAGGGCCTCATATATGCTAGGTGACCACTGTACCATTGAGCTATATGCCAGCCCTCTTTTTATCTCCTCCCCTACTTCCTCCTATTCCTCCTCTTCTTCCTCCTCCTCTTCTTCTTCCTCCTCCCCTCTTCTTCTTTATCCTTATTTATTTTTTTGAGATAAGGTTTTTCTGTGTAGCTCTGGTTGTCCTGGAACTGGCTCTGCAGATCAGGCTGACCTCAACTCAGAGATCTGCCTGCCTCTGCCTCCTGAGTGCTGACATGTGCCATGCCTAGCCTTCCTTTTACTTTTTAAGATAGGGTCTCACTTGTCCAAAATTACCTTGAACTTACTCTGTAGCCCAGGCTGGTCTTGAAATTGAGATCTTGCTGCCTCAGCTAGCAAGATAGTTTAAGCTTTTTCCCACACCCCAGTCCACAGTTAGTGGAAGCTATCAGTCTGACTTAATGGATCCCTGATTGCAAACTAGAGTCAGACTGGGGCCCTAGAGCTAGGCTGTATGGGATGGGCTGTGGGGCTGACAGGAGGCCATTGAGAAGAGTTCAGTTGGTGATGACCGTCCATGCTTGTTCCCCAAAGAAAGAAATTCTTGAGTCAGAGAAGGTGTCATGGATGGCTTGAGAGGGTTTAAGGAGAGAGATGCTTTGTGTGGAAACTGAGGAACATAAGAGGGACTCTGAGGACAAAGTTGGGGACATGCAGCAGGCGCTGAAGCAGTAGACATGTGCAAGAGGAGAGGCTACAGCTGCATGGCCTCAGCTGCATGGCCTCAGGGGCACGGCCTCAGCTGCAGGGTCTCAGCCCGGTTCCCAGACTAGTCTACTTCCCAGGACCATCTGGTGGTCTGGCGAGGTGGCAGTGGCTGAGTCAGGAAGGGGGGTTATGGCTCTGACCTTCCTGCTTTCTCTGGGCCCCAGCTTACGACCACTCGATCTTGAGTTCATGAAACACCTCAGCAAAGTAGTGAACATCATTCCTGTCATCGCCAAGGCTGACACCATGACCCTGGAGGAGAAGTCTGAATTCAAGCAGAGGGTGAGCTGGGGCCTCTTTGTCCTTTTGCTACTCTAGTGCTGCCTTCCCTCCTCTCTTCTGGGTCCAAACTATTCTCTACTTGCCAAGTCCTCCACTTCCCCTCTACTCCAGTTCTCCACCCCAACTCCCTCCCACTTCACCATCAGAGGCAAGAGCTAGACGTTCCTGGGACCAGAGGTGAGGCCGTCAGTTCCAGGCTGCCTTTCCTTCCCTGTCCACACGTGGTCGACAAAGGTTCCCACTCATCACCATGAACCGATCCAAGAGTATGCTAATCGGTAGCCAAGCCCCACGAGTTCCCATTGGGTGAAAAGAAAAAGAAAGGAACGGAAGTGAAGGGAACACTGAAGAGGTCCTGGAGAAAGAGACTTAAGATGATTTTGAAAGAGAGCTGAGAGCCCAGGAGTGGGGCTTTACCTCCCTTCCCTGCCAGCTGGAAATCGCAGGGGCAGAGCCGGTGCTCACCGACTCCCCCTCCTGCTGCCACGCCCTGAATCGATTTGCTACTACCTTGCCTCTCTAGGTTCGCAAAGAGCTTGAAGTAAACGGCATTGAGTTCTACCCTCAGAAGGAGTTTGATGAGGATTTGGAGGACAAGACAGAGAATGACAAAATCCGGGTAGGTGCGTGGGGCCCTCTTTGTCACCAGATGCCCCTCGGTGCCTGGGGGCGGGGTGCCTTTAGGCCCTTCCTCCTGCTTTTCCCTTACCATAACCCCTTGTCACTTCACCTAACCCAGACCACAGGAATTATGGATGACAATGATCCGCATTAGGACTGAACTCTCAGAGGGACTTCCTGTGCTCAGGAAGCTAGTCCCCTCCATCACCAGACAATAGGAAAGCCTCACCTTCCTTCCCAGAAATTGGCAAAACTACTGTCAGATGATGGGCACTGGGCTGGTGCCCAGAGGAATCTATACTCCTCTAGCCAAAGTTTGCCTTGGTTTCTCCCTCTATAAAATACAGAGGCTGGACTAGGTGAGTGGCTTATAGGCGTCCTCTCCCTAGAAAGAACTATTTAAAAATACGCATGAGTGAATGAAATTGCTTACTGTGTAAAGGCACTTGCTGCCAGCTGCCTGATGAACTGCATTACAGGATCCATGTGGCATAGGAAAGAATTAACTCCGAAAAGTTGATCCTGGATCTCTGAATATACTCGAGAGATAGCGCGAGTGTAAATACACACACACACACACACACACACACACACACACACACACAGCCCCAAGAGTTCAGTACCTGGGCATCTGCCAGTAGGTTCCATGGAAGCCGCATAACACATCTCAGAGTCTGACTGGCGCCTGGGCGGGTGCTGTCTGTGAGAGAGTCTGTCTGTCCTAGCTAGCTCCCAGAGTGGTTCCAAATCAAATGAAAATATGTGCCCAAGCACAATGAACTGTTCAAAGTGCTCTCTGGTTGAAGGAAAGCCAACTTACTGCAACTAGCCAGTCAGACAACAGTGTCGTCAGGGTTGGGCCCAGGCCTTGAGTCTCAGCTCAGTCTTTTCAAGGGGCAGAGCATTGCTCTGGCCACCAGTAGCGTCATAGAATGAGCAAAGGAATAAGATGTGAAAGGCTGGCCTGCCCTGGACACTCAGTTTGGAGCTGAGGACTAAGCAGGTGCATCTGGTTTTGCTTTTCCCCTCTCCAGCAGGAGAGCATGCCCTTCGCGGTAGTGGGGAGTGACAAGGAGTACCAAGTGAATGGCAAGAGGGTCCTCGGAAGGAAAACACCCTGGGGGATCATCGAAGGTAATCCAGCGCCTCTCCCAGAAGGGGGTGCTGTCCAGACAGCAGCTATTAAGTATCAAGAGGTCAAAGTGTCAGTGGCCTAGAATAGGAGGATATTATTGCTAGCCAGCTGCTGCCCTTAAGGAACTTATAGTTTGCAATGCTAGTCACAGGCAGGAAACAATGACATCATTTAACATGTGACCAGGTGGCAATGTCTTGACCTGTCAAATGAATATAGGACACAGAGTATTTTTTTTTTTTTTTCGAGTCAGGGTTTCTCTGTGTAGCTCAGGCTGTCCTGGAACTCACTCTGTAGACCAGGCTGGCCTCCAACTCAGAAATCCTCCTGCCTCTGCCTCCCAAGTGCTGAGATTAAAGACGTGCACTGCCACTGCCTGGATTTTTTTTTAAAGATTTATTTATTTGTTTATGTACACTGTAGTTGCCTTCAGACACACCAGAAAAAGGCATCAGATTCCATTACAGATGGTTGTGAGCCACCATGTGGTTGCTGGGAATTGTACTCAGGACCTCTGGAAGAGCAGTCAGTGCTTTTAACACTGAGCTGTCTCTCCAGCCCTGACCTTGAATTTATGATCTTTCTGTTTCTACCTCCCGAGTGCTGGGATGACAGTGGTGGGGTACCAACTTCACCACACCCAGTACCTTGGGATTTTATTTCATTATTTGCCTTGAACTAGAATTATTCATGAGAATGTTGTATGTACGTTGTTAAGACCAGAGAGTCATATCCATCCTCCTCTGTTCCTACAGTTCTTGGTGAGTGGTTTGCAGACAGTAGTCACCCCATCTCTGTCAGCTGGATTTATTGTATAGAATGTGACCTTTGGAAGCTGCGACAGTTATTAGGTCCTATGTGTTTTCCCTTCTTTCAATCTTTATCCTTTATAACAGGCCTTCACAAGTTTTTAAAACCCCCACATTAATTTTTTGTAAAATGTGGGACGAAACCAGTCCATATTAAGATGTACACACCATAGAATGGTACTGTGTCCATTATACCTGATTTAAAAGTATTTGCTCAGTTTAGAGAAAAAGAAAAGGAAGAGAAAGAAAGGAAGGAGGGGAATCGGAGCATTAGCGAACAAACCTCAGGCAAGTCCACATAAGAATCTGCCTCGTTAAAGTGGCCTACCTGCTGCTGGGCCGACACTAGTGAACTGGCTACCTGTTTCCTTCTGTTTTGTCCGTAGTGGAAAACCTCAACCACTGTGAGTTTGCCCTGCTTCGAGACTTCGTCATCAGGTACTATGTGCCCCACAGTCCCCCAGATGGCAGGTTTAATTATCTGTGATCAAAGACCATCTGCTCAGATTCACTTCCTGAGTGTCTCCCTCCTCTAACAGAGCTCTCTGACCTAGTTCTAGCCCTTGTCTCAAAGGGGTTGTAAACTGACATTGGTCCTCAAGGGTGGATTCCAGTCACTGGGTCCAGTCTGTCAAGGAGATGTGTTAGCCTCAGAGGTAGACCACTTCTCTTCTGACCCTTAACTGTGTCTGCTTCTCTTTTTTACTCTGTGTCCTTTCAGGACTCACCTCCAGGACCTCAAAGAAGTAACACACACAACATCCACTATGAGACTTACAGGGCCAAGAGGCTCAATGACAATGGAGGCCTCCCTCCGGTGAGCGTGGACACAGAGGAAAGCCACGACAGTAACCCGTGATGAGCCCTTCTCTGTGTTATCATACATATCCCCCTTCTCCAAACACACACACATCCCAGATAACCACCTCCAGCCACCTCCTCCTCTCAGCTCTGTCCCACAGGCCTGTCTGGTATTTGTGCAGTATTTTGTCTATAGTGTGCGTGCGTGTGTGCGTGTGATGGAGAGTGCCTGAGTGTGTATGTGTGTGTGCGCGCTCGTGCGTGTGTGTGAGCGCTCATGTGTGTGTGTGTGCATGTGTATGTGTGTGTGTGTATGTGATGGAGAGTGCCTGAGTGTGTATGTGTGTGCTTGTGCATGCGTGTTCGTGTGTGTATGTGTGTACGCATGTGCATAGGGTTATGGTATTTTCATGACCCTCTCTGGAAAGTCCTTTGTAAGTCTGCTTTCTCCATGACTCTCCATTCTGTCTCCTTTTTTCTTGTGCTCCAGAACAAAAAGCTGTACGCCTCACTCAAGAGGTCTGGGGAAGGTTTTATTTTAAAATGCTGGGAGCAGGTGAGCCACAGGCAACTCTTTCTTACTTCTGACCCACCCACAAACTGGGGCTGCAAGTATTCTTCATGGACTGGTGGCTGAGCTAGCCTGTGGTGGGCTGTGGGAACTGAGAACAACTTTTCACTGTAAGTTGAGGTAATCTAGAGGAAGGCTAGGACTTCTTGGGAAAACAGCAAGAAAATTCATGGGGAGCAGAGAAGAAAGCTGAGGGATTCCTGCAGAATTGGTGTCTGAGACCTGCGAGCTCCTCCTGTTGTCTATCTGTTGGGTGTCCCACCTGACTCATACAGCATGGGCTCTCCCGCTGCACACCACTGCTTTCTGTGCCCGCCCTCCCCATATTTCCAGGCTGGTTGGTTGCTTCCTCATCCTGATTTCTCTTTCCCCCTCCCCAGTGTCCTTTGCCTCCTTTCTTCATATAGTCATACATTCGCCCCACTTCCTGCCTGTCTCTGACCTTTTATCTCCTTTTAGAGTAATCTATGTTAGATTCCTTTCCATATTTAGAAAGGAATGACCAGCCTACTCCCTAAATTGACTTTCTACTGCCCTAAGATAGAATCACCACTAGGGGCTGAAGAGATGGCTCTGTGCTTGGGAGCACCTTTCACTCTTGCAGAGGACCCAGGTTTGGTTCCCAGCACCATCTTGGTAGCTTACAGTTATCTGTGACTCCAGTTCCAGAGGATCTGGCACCGTCTTTTAGCCTCTCTGAGCATGGTGTACATACACATAGACAAGCACTCATATGCATAAGATAAAAATTAAAAAAAAAAAAAAAAAGATCCCACGTAAAAGCATGGAGCAGTACATACTGAGATTGCGAGAGAATTCAGCATTACAGAGAAGCCTAGGAAAGCCAGCTTCTCTAGGTGACCACTGACATTTGCTCTGACTTGGGAGCAGCCTGGGGACATGGGAGACCTTGGTAGCTTGGGTTGCTCCCAGTGTTCTGTTCAAGGAAGCACATATGTTGGTCAAATGAGGCAGCCTTCAGGTGGAGGAAATTACATTCGCAAATTAATTATAAAGTATCGGAAAAAAAATGTACAGAGTTTCTTAGGCCACTGGACTTCTCTGACAAGTTTTACCACAGGTTTCCCTGTCTCTAGCAGCCTTCTGTGTTAAGCTGGCTTCTCTGTGGCTTTGTTTCGTACAAACCCGACTTACTCTTTCTCTGTTCTCGTTTGTCTGTCTGTCTTTCTTGGCTTCTTCCCTCCTGGCATTCTCCCACCATCTGATCCTTTAGATGTTCCCAGAAATGCCCATAACCGTACATTTAGCCTTCTGTTGCCTTCTCCAGAGCCCTGTAGTTATTAATGCACACATTTACTGCTCCTTGCACACACAAGTTATTCTTTTTTTCCCTGTAGTTTCTAAGGCTGCTTTAAGGAAAGCCATTTAGCCTTAGGAAAGGGAAAACACCATGTGACTCTGTTTACAACTGCTGTATCCACTATCCCACCTCCAGGTCCAGCCTGGGTGTTGAACTGGTCCTCACTGAATGCCAGCATTTATGACCTCAGTCCTTTATTACCTAGTCCCTAGAAAACAAAACAAACAACAGCAGCAACAAAAAAACAAAAAGAGATGGAAGACCCATAATTCAGTGGACCAATCGGAAGAGGAGGGAATGATCAGATCATGTGACCCTAATCTTATGGTCTTAGCCTGTCCTGGAGACTTCTCTATCACTAGCCCTCATCTCTCGTCCCCCTTTCCCTGTAACATTTACTAAAGAATGGTCAGCTGTCAGACTAGAATGGTAGCAACATTATAGAGCTCGTTGACTGCTCCAGTGAGCTGCTGTCACCGTATGGTGATGTGGGATTGGGCACCTAGGGCCAGCAGGGGATGGGGATGGTAGGCATTGGAGATGCTAAGCAGGAGAATGCTGCCTGTCTCCCCTAAACTGTAGTCTCGCTCTCCCTGGAGAAGCTGTTTTATGTGTTTGCTGCCGGCTGCCGGTCTCCACCCCCTCAACCCTTCTCAACTCCCCTGCAGGGAGAAGGCCTCCTGGGCACTGTCCTTCCACCTGTGCCAGCCACCCCCTGCCCCACTGCTGAATGAAGGCCATTTCAAGCGCTGCTTCTCCCTCATCCCTCCCAGCTGGTATTGCTGCAGGGCCACGCCCCTTTTAGTGCTGTGCTTGTTCAGCCCACCAGCACAGCCCCTCTCAGCCCTCAGCAGGTGGGAGGGGCTAGCTGCGTCTTTAGGACAGTTGCTTCCTCTGTTTAACCAAACGACTCCTCTCCTCCCAATGGAATGGAGTTCCCGCCAGCATCACCCTGCTCCATCATCTGTGTCAGCAGCCCCCACCCTTGTGTAGGGAGGAGGAACTGACGGAGAGCTTCTCTTGCCCTTGCAAGCGCATACCAGCGACTTGTAACTGTCTCCAAGGGAACTGGCATTGCTTTCTAGCCATTCATCTGCATGAGTACTTTCTTGGCTACCTTAAACGGTCAAGAAAGCAACTTTCCTGCTTGTCAGAGTCACTGAGGTCAGTCGTGTGAGCCCCTGTGTGGGACAAGGGTATCTCTTTCATTGCTTAAAGGTATTTATAAGGGTGATTCATTATACATGGTGGGGAGCCAGAGGGCTAGCGTCACTTTAAAAAAAAATCACCGCTGGTGGCTGGCCCAGTGAGTATGTGTGTAGACAACCTGTTTACCCCAAACCATGGCCATCTGGGAAGTGGCTTTGCTGAAAAGAGGTTGCTGGAGTTGACTTCCTTATCCACAAACTTTAAAAGAAAAGGAATTAAACACACACAGGGACTACCCCAAACCCACAAGCTATACACTTTAGGAAGAAAAATAGCACCCTTTTGTACATTTAGCAATAAGAGGGACCTCTTTCCACCTACCCTGACTATTCCTATTCCCATCCCCCACCCTGTTAATGTGAGCAATGCATTAGCCTGACCACGGGTGGTCGCTAGAGGCTAATGGAAAATACCCAACGGCGGGCAAAGCCCCCTTCAGATGCATGAATGTTTGAACGGCTGCCACTGCCCCATACACTGTGTCTTTATAGACCCCTCCCTCAGCCACTCCACCTGCCATCTCCACCTGGACACAACTTGCTCAAAGGCTGGTGACTTGTGGACCATTTATCTACAAGTCCTGATGGAACAAGAGGCCCACGCCTAGGGATGCAAGAACGACCCATTTTAAAAATGTTATTAGTCCCAGCCAATGTTTTGGTGATAGTCCCAGTTTAGTTTCCCAATTGAAAACAAGCCAACAGACACGCAGACTGGTCATGTAAATGTTGCTAGCCTCTGTTGTACAACTAAACATTACTGTTTGAACAATAATGGCCTGGACTTTATCTTATTTGTGTTTCTTGCTCCTTGATAAAAATCAGCTATGAATGACACCATCTCACTGTGTGTGTGAGCCAGGGACCCTCTTGGCAAGGCAAAAGTAGCCATAGATATTAGATATTGGACATGTGGCATCTATTTATCTTCAGGTGACATGAGGCCATATCCCAGTCATTTCCTAGAATTTTGTAACCCTTTTTTTTTTGTTTTGTTTTGTTTTTCTGTTTCTACTTTTTTTGGGTTTCTCTGTGTAGCCCTGGCTGTCCTAGAACTCACTCTGTAGACCAGACTGGCCTCGAACTCAGAAATCTGCCTGCCTCTGCCTCTGCCTCCCAAGTGCTGGGATTAAAGGTGTGCGCCACCACCGCCCGGCGAGAGCTGTCTCTCTTAGGTCCTGTGTTTTTTCAGGAAGTATTTAGTCCCAATTACTTAACTTCTTAAGCATCTCTCTCATCCCCAAGGCATAAGGACCAAGTCTATAAATGAAAGCCTAGTCTAGCCTAGAAAGCTATTTTATTATGAATATATTAAGAATATAAAGGGGTCAGTGAGACAGCTCAGCTAGGAAGGACACTTGCTATCAAGGCTGACAATCTGAATTTAAACCCTGGATCCTACATGGTGGAAGGAGAGAATTAACTTTCATAAGTTGTCCTCTGACCTCCACATGTTCTTGTGCTTCCATGTGTGCATGCACATGCAAACATGTATACTATATACACACAATTTAAAAAGGAACAGGGAGATGGCTCTGCTGGTAAGTGTGATGGCCATACAAGCATGAAGACTCGAGTTCAGGTCCCTAGCATCCACATAAAATTAGAGAGGTGGAACTGTTTGTGTGCGATGAAAAGAGGCAGAGTTGGAGACTGCAGGGTGGGGAGGAACAACCTGATGTGAGGGGCTTACAATGCCACCTAAGGCCACAGCCCATGCTGTCACTAAGGGCCAGTCTGTGTCCAAAGTCCTGCAGTAGTGGAGAGGTGTATGTCAATGTCTGCCGCCCATGTTACCAACAAAGGCCATGTGGATGTCCCTGGTCTGGGGCTGCTGCCTGGGGCTATGTTGATGTCTCAGGACTGCATAAAGCTGGCCCTGCCCCTCACTTGGGCAGCTTGGGAGAGCTGGACCTGGTGATGTGGCTATGAGATAGCTGACCCTTTGGGTGGAAGAACTGGAGAGCTTGTCCCACCCCTTGCCAGGGCAGTGCTGGATAGCTGCCCCCAAGGGCATACAAGTGAGAGCGTACCTTGCACCTTACCTGGGCAGCACAGTAGAGCTGGCCCTGGTGCTGTGGGCTCAGGTGAGCCAGCTCTAAGGATGTGTGAATGCAGGAGAGCTGGCCCTGGTGCCATGGATGCAGGAGAGCTGTCAAGTGCCACCCAGGCCCAGATCCAGGCTTTGAGTTGGCTCACCCTAACATCTATGAACTGCTGGAGCTTGTGAAAGGGTCAGTCCTGCAGACCCAAAGCTGTGGGATCTCCATGACAACAGGATATTCAAGAGGAGTCCTGATGAGGATCCAGTATTGATGGTGTAGCAGAAGCCAGAGGCTTCGAACCAGACCAATGAATCATTGCAGCGAATGTTTGCAAACAAAGCTGTTATACTGTGTGACAAACCATGACATGCAATAGCTTTCATGGCAAGATGGCTTTGTTTTTTTTAATATACATTATATACATATGTGATATATTTATTTAACAATATATTTAACTTAATATTTCATATTCAATTTATATTATTTTATATTTAACTTAAATATAAAATATGAACATTTTATATTCAATTTATATTTAACAATATGATATATTTAAGGAATATATATGTATATATATTGTTTTCTTTTGGTGGGAGGAAGGTTGCAAGAGCAGAGGATGGCTATGGAGGGAGGAGATGTGTGAGATTGGGGTATGTGATGTGACATTCACAAAGACTCAATAAAAAGTTAAAAACAAACCAGGTGTGGTCCCATGCTTACCTGGGGCTTGCTGGTCAACCAGTCTGCTTCCAGGTTCAATGAAATATTCTTTCTTGATGAAAGAGGGGAGAGCGATAGGATACATGACTCTGGCTGCTTTGTGGGCACACAAGCATGCACAGCCAAAACAGTCCACATATACTACTCATCTACACAAAGGAAGCTAAACAGTAGCATTTGTTTTTGAATTTAGGATGACCCTTCCCCTCATTTGTATCACAACTCTCATCTGCTTGTTATTCCCTAAATTTTAATGTGAACTTTAAATAATTAATCTGGAACTTGGCTTTTTTCTTTTCTTTTCTTTTTTTTTTTTTTTTAAGAAAATCTCAAACATTGGATTTTGCCAATAAAGATTTGGTAGCCAGATGGTGCATTGAAAGCCTGCTAGCTCAGAGAGGCAGAGAAAGCACCCAGCTGACCTTCCTCCTCAGCCAACATCCCAAAAGAAAATCTCTCCTCCACACTGCCTCCCAAACCCCTCTAACTGAATGTCCCTCCCTCCTGCTTCCTGTGCATCTCTCTATCCATCCTCCTGACTCTTTTTTTCCCCTATGTTCCCTCCCTGTAACTGGTTGCTTGCTCTGCCTCTTGATCTATGGTTGACTTATTTAATCCTGTTTACAATAAACAGAAAGCTCTTGGATTAAAGGTGTGTGCTAGGGCTGAGCCACACCATAATTAGAAATAGGTTTTCCAGTAAGTAACACAAATCTGGGGGTTCACAGTGTGATCAAATCCTGCAAATATTCCGTAACACTTGACTTTTTGTGAGGTGAACCTAAGGTATAAATGAATGAGGAGAAACAGTTTGGAGGGCCAGAATGGAGGATGAATTAATCAAGAGGCTCTTGAAACCATGCAGGTAGGATGTGGAGGGTACCAACTGTTGGTAACACAACAAACACAGAGGAAGGGAAATGAAAGACACAGCTGTTTAGTGGACATCAATCATCACAGCCACAAAAAGCTAATATTCAAGTGTGGAAGGTCAAGTCTAGAGAACACAATCTTCTTGCCCAAGGTTTCATTGACCATGACAGGAGAGGCTAGATCTTGATATTTGCCACTGTATACTATTCCTATTAAGTTTGATTCTTAATTCTAGTCTCTTTTGTTTAAAAAAATATTTATTTTATGTATGAGTACACTGTCAATCAGACACATTAGAAGAGGGCATACGATTCCATTACAGATGGTTGTAAGCCACCATGTGGTTGCTGGGAATTGAACTCAGGACCTCTGGAGGAGCAGTCAGTGCTCTTAACTGCTAACCATCTCTTCAGCCCCTCTACTAAGTCTTGTATGTAAAAAAAAATTATCTGTGCTAGGTGTGGTGGTCCATGCACTTGGGAGGCAGAGGCAGGAGGATTTCTGAGTTTGAGACCAGCCTGGTCTACAGAGTGAGTTCCAGAACAGTCAGGGCTACATAGAGAGACTCTGTTTACAAAAACAAAACAAAATCGGAAATCAGGACATGTCTTACAATGACATGTCTGATTATTTGGCAATTTTCATTTTTTCACTGGCACATGGACACCCTAGAGTGTCTTGAGTAATTGATTGAGCGTGACACCTACAAAGGCTCAATGGATCCAAGAATTGGACCCACTGAAAGTTGAAATTCACTGTTCACTTCCTGACCTAGCTCAGCTTTTCTGGATGTTCTCTCACCAGACCATCGGCTCTGTCCTAGGCCTTCTTTGATGGAAGGAAGCTCTGGTCTTAAAGAGTGGAGGAAATGTACACCCTCACTCTGAGTTGGTTTGGGGTAATTTTAGACTGAGATTTTGGGTTAATGGCTACTTTTTAAACCACTAGCTCCTAGCAGGACCAAGGCTGCTCCTTCAGCCCCTCCCCGTTCTAGAGGTGAATCCAGCTCCACTAAGACCCCCTTTTCCTCACCCGGGCTCTCCTCCCCTGACTTGTGACAGCTCCTCTTGTGACAGGTGCCCACTCAACTCTGGGTTTCTGCGCCATAATCTCCTACCTCTCCCCAGGGCTCCGCCCCCTGCCTTGCAGGCCCCGCCCCTTCCCTTTTGAAGGGCGGGCGGCGGCTGGAGGGGACCAAGAGCAAGATGGCGGTGAACCAGAACCATACGGTGGACCGCCGTGGGGCCGCCATCCCTCATGGTGAAAGGTGCCTGAAGGGACTTCCAGGCTGCTGTCGGGGAGGGAGGAGTGCTCAGGGTAGACACGCGCGCTGGAAAGCCCTCTGCGAATCGCGGACTCTCCCGCCCTTCCCGGGCTTGTTCCTCGGAGCTCCGCCCCTGACGTTTGAACCAGGAGCCTGTGGCTAGGCGCGTGCGTGGGGCGCGAGGGCCGCGGACGTCCTCAGAGGAAAGGCCTGAGCCACGGCTGTGTGAAGAGTGGGTCAGCCCTTGCTTCGCGGGACAGCCTCCACTGGCTGTGTGCGACTTTAAGAGGGTGACTCTCACCCTGAGGGCCCTGGGTGCGCCTCGGGCGACCAGGAACAAAGGGGTAGGCGAGTTGGAAGAAGGGCTAGGATGTGGAGTGTAGGTCACTAATCCAGAACTATCACAAACCTTCCTCCAAAATCCCCCAGAAGTTCTCTTTCCTCGTTTCTTCAACCTAGGACATGACGTCATCACCTTTACCGAAAAGACTGGGAGCAAAAGTAGGGGTCCCTAGAAGAATGGCACTCTCAGTCTCTGATGGTGCTGGGGCTTCCACCCGTTACCCACTTTCCTTCCCTCTGTCTCTGCCTCTTCTGGATTATGCCCTCTCTCTGCTGATTTTCTTCACTTGACTGTGAGACTCATTTAATGATATGCTCAAATAGAACTCCGAGGTCAGTTCGAGGCCAGCCTGATCTACAAAGCAAGTTCCAGGACAGCCAGAACTACGATGTAGAAAGACTCTGGCTGGAAAAAAAGAAAAGTCCTGATTTTTTTTTTTTTCTTGGTGTTGTTCCCTTACATTTTTAGAATCTGTGCTCTTGAATATGTATCAATAGTTTTCATTGAACAGCTAAGCTGGCAGGCATTGTTGTCTTTATAACTGCTCTGTCTGCAGCGAGCAGTTTCCCTTCATTTCACAGGTAGGAATATGAGAAATAATTTACTCAAAACAATTTTCAGTGCACGTGGGAAAGCCCGGACGTGGGTTTAAAATTACGTGCTATATGCATCAACTTCTCTTGCTGGTCTTTAGAAAAGTTTTATTTTCTGTTTCCTCATCATCAAAGAACAATCGGTTCTCTGCCTTTCTCAGATACAAACGACTGTATGGAAACAGATTGAGAGGAGGGAAATTGATTCAGTTTTCAGTTTTCTTTACAGTTATGATACACATTTGAGAGTTCAGTTACAGAGTTGTGGTCAGTTTGAATGTGATGAGACTAAGTCTTTCTGTTTATTTATTTGGCTAGGGCTGGCCCTGAACTTGTGATTCTGCCTTAGCCTCCCAGTGAATGTTTGTAGTAATTAAACAACTATAACAGAATATCCCAGAATATCTTAGATTTGGGGTTGAACAAGGATTTCTTCACACTGGAATGTCCTTTACAGTTTTAGAATCTGTGCTCTTGAATACGTATCAGTAGTTTTCATTGAACAGCTAGGCTGGCAAGTGTTGTCCTTTGTCTTTATAACTTCTGTCTGCAGTGAGCAGTTTCCTACCAACCTTTGGCAGTAATAATAATATAGATACCGACACTGAGAAGCGTCCCCAGTGTACTGATAAATGAGGAAGTAAGTTACTAAGAGTTGGTGGTGGGGGGAAGCTTGTAGTTCAGTGATGAGGAATAATTTAGTGGTTCAAGTTGGAGGTGAAGGGTCTTGTTTCTATCTTGCCTTAGCACAGACATGTTGAACATTTCTAATCTAAAAATCCAAAATGATGCAAGTCTGCTGGGAATGCAGATGCATGCCTCCATGCCTGGCTTGTAGAGAACTTGTCATCATGGCTCAGAGGTCATAAATGTATGGGCCAGGCTGTGTTGTAAAAGTGGAAAAGATTGAATGGTTTTATCTGTTATTTAAGATTGTGCAGATACTTGATGTCACAGTAGGAAAATCAGGCGGAAAATTGATCATCCAAATTCCAACATTCAGTAGTTTTTGCATTTTGGTATGCTTTCTCTTCACCACTTATTATGGAAACTTATGCTTGTTTCCCACGTACTGACGGCTTTGTAACTAATTTACATTTGCTAATATATTGGGACAGTTTCCAGAACCTATATCTATATTATGCTGTCAATGGCTGATACTCCAGTGTGCATATATCTTTGCTTAATTCTCAACGTGAACTATTCTGAGGCTCTCCCCTCATTTGTAAGCATTACTGTTTAGAATTTTTTTAAAAAATAAAATTACGTGTGTGCTTGAGTGTGCATGCGCTCATGCCACAGAACATGTAAAAGTTATAGGACAACCTGAAAGAGTCCTCTTACCTTCTATTATGTGCGTCCCAGGGATCAAACGCAGATCACCAGGCCCAGTGGCAAGTGCCTTTACTAAAGGAGCTATCTTGCAGGCCCTGCTTGAAAACTTTTGAAAACGTATCTTTACCCATCTATCAAAATGTATTTTTGAGGCTGGTACCACCTGGTTCTCTGCCTTACCTGTGGTACCAAGGATGCTGTGAGAGACAAGGAGGAGCCTCTCTTCTGCTGTGAAAAAAAAAAAAAAACCAACCCAGTAATTACTTTGTTTCCAATAATAGCACAATGTATTCATCCCACTTGCCCTGGGTGTTTTTCATGGTCATAAATTGTGAAGGTCACCACATTGAAAGATAGAGATACTAAGCATTGTGAAGGAGTTGCATTTATCTGACTTTGTATAAAGTTAGACCAGAGCAATAGACAAGCCGTCATTTGATGCAGTGCTGAAGGGAAGCATCGCTGTCCACAGAAGAGTAGCTGAGTTCATCTGAAGGTGACACTACCTTGACAATCAGTTAGGGGACTGTGCAGGGAGGCCTTCAAGATATTTCTGTCCTCGAAATACATTTGGAGCATTTCAGCCTCCAAAAAGAAACAAATGAAAGCAGAGAAGTTGATGTGCTCGGTCAGGCCAAAGCATGCCAACAAGCTGAAGCCAAAGAAGATGATGAATGGAAAACCAGGGCAGAGGTCCCTCACCATCAGATTCAAGATGCCCAAGGGTAAAGAACTTAGGGTCCGGTGTTGTAATTATCTTAGTGTCATTAGAATAAAGATCTTGTGGAGTTTGTACTCCACATTACAAGTTTCGAGTACAAACTTTGTATTGCAAAGTTCAGCTGAGCTGGAAGCTAAGGGTTACTTTTAGTACCTGAGCACAAAACCACCTACTGTCAAATAGTGTTTTTAAACAATAAAATAGTTCATAGGAAAAAAATTAATAGTTTTAAAGTATTATGTTTCTATCTTGTCTTCACTCAGTACAGGTTGAACATCTCTGATCTGAGAGCCCAAACATCTAAAATGCTCTATTGAATTCAGGTCTGGTAGGGTTGGAGCGATGGCTCATCTATTAAGAGCATATCCTGTTCTGCTACAGGACCCACGTTCAGTTCCCAGAACCAGTGGTGAATGGCACACCACTCCAGCTTTAGCGGGAACTGGCCTCCTCTGCCCTCCAAGGGTACCTACAGACTCACGTACACCATCCACCCCCTCAGAGGCCATACACATAATTAAAAAAAAAATCCAGATGTGATGCTACATTTCAAAGGTGAAATCACCTTGACAATTCCACCACTCAGGTTGATGCAAGAAGATTGTAAGTTCTAGGCCTGTCTGGGCTATACAGCAAGACCCTATCTCAAAAACAAAAGAACCCTTGAAGTGCCACCAATTACCTTGTCTGGAAAATTCCACTCCATGATACTTTGTTTCATGCATAACATTGCTTAAAATATTATACACAGTTACCTTCAGGTATATATGAAGCAACTGAATCTTGTTTAGACTGGGGTCTCATTGCTTCAAATTTCTTGTATATGCAAGCATTCCAAAGTCTAAAACTGTTCAGACCCTAAATATTTCATTAAGAAATAAGTTATACTGAAAATCAGGATTCAAGTAATTAATCTTGAATTAATTTTAATAAAGGTAGGAAAATAATACCACTAGCTATCACACTGTTATTGTTATCCCGTTATAAAAGCTTTATTCATGCCTGATTGGTTTATGTGAGCTTTTGCTTTTGTATTTTGTTGTAGTTTGAATGAAAATGTTTCCTATAGGCTCAGAGAGTGGACACTATTAGGAGATGTGGCTTTGTTGGAGTAGGTGTGGTCTTGCTGAAGAAAGTGTATCACAGGGGATGGGCTTTGGGGTTTCAAGTGCTCACGTCAGGCTCTGTATCTCTCTCTTCCTGCTGCCTGCCAATCCAGATGTAGAAATCTCAGCTCCTTCTCTAGCACCAAGTCTGCCTGTGAGATGCCATGCTCCTCACCTTAATGATAACGGACTAAACCTCTGAACTGTCAGCCAGCCCCAGTGAAATGTTTTCCTTTATAAGAGTTACCATCGTTATAGCATTTCTTCACAGCAACAACACCCTAAGACACTTTTATTTATTTTAGTTTTATTTTTTTGTATGGGAGTTTTGCCAGTATGTGTGCTGTGTACCATGTGTGTAATGCCTGTGGAGGCCAGAAGATGATGTAGGAACTATAGTTACAGGTGATTGGGAGTCACCATGCAGACGTTAGGAATTGAACCCAAGTTCTCTCCAAGAGCAGTCAGTGCTCTTAACAACCGAGCCATCTCTGCAGTCCTGCTGTTTTTATTTGTTTGTTTGTTTTGAGACAGGGTGTCACTACAGAGTCCAGCAGATCATTATATAGGCCCAGGATGTAAGCCTTGAATTCTATGTATGTGTGTGAAGGGTGTGTGCTGTATTGTGGGATGTACACGTACACATTCTTGTGAAGCGTGTGTTTGTGAGGTGTGTGCATTTGTCCTATACAGCTCTGCTCACTTTCAAAACTTTACTGTCAGAAATTATAGTTTTATATAGTATCACGACCGCTACAAATGTATAATTATTGTTTTATCCTATGATCTTAAACAGATCCTTCTGCTATATCACTCTTGCTAGCACCTCTTCCTCAATCCATGCTGAAAAATCTAGAGCTTGCCATTTATTTTTGCTGGGTCCAGTGAGTTCCCCAAGCTCAAATCCCAGACAGCTTCCCAACTTGGTCTTGCTACTCTTCCTAACGCTACTCATGCTGTGGCTTGGTTCGTCCATATCACCATTCTTCTCCCAAGCAGGCAATCTGCTTTCCACTATCTGCATCTCCATCTCTGTTGATGCCATTGACCCCGTCCGGACTGTCCCTTGTATCCTCACCTCTGTCTATTTAAACACTGTGTATTTCTTAAGAATCAGCCCTGGCCACGTCCTTTCCTTGAGACCTTTCACAATTGTTTCCACCATAAATAATCCCTCCTGTTAAATGATGGGGACATTTCTGTGCCATTTACACGACACATGTCTCCTATTACTTGCCTGCTGTTCTCTGTTCATGTTTCCTTTTCTTTTTTTAAAAAAATAATGTTTGGTGCCTTACCCTTTGATGGAGCCCCAGCAGTAAAGCAGACAGTTGTTGTTTCTAGTAAACATCAGGGAGGCACTGAGCAAATAAACTAAAAAAAAAGAAAAGAAAAGAAAAGAAAAGAAAAGAAAAAATGAAAGAAATTAGAAAGCTAGATTCCATGAGGGAGGGGAGCATGAATCCAAATTGTCCCCATTCAGAGAGAAGCTGAACTAATAATGTACAAGCACCTGCTTGCCTTGTCTTCTTTCCCAGTTAAACATTCTGAGAGCCCAGTTCTTCCCAGTTCTTCCACAAGAAATTTAAGAATTAGTGACAGACATTGAGAATAGAAATAACTTTGAAAAGACAAAGAAAACCCCGTGATAAAAAGGGAGATGTGTCTCTCAGTGAGTGCTGGGATTAAAGGTGTGCACCATCACTGCCCGGCTCATTTTATGTCTATCTTAACATGTGCTGTCTGCCTTGCCTTTCTGCAGTCTCTTGAAGAAATGTTCAGATGTGGACCTCTCCTTCCCCAGTCACCGCCAGGCTCCAACCTCTTCAGTGGTACAAAGAGGGGGGCTCTGTTTCTTACCTCATACCGGGTAATTTATACTTTCCTTTCGATTGGCTGATTAGTTTACATTTGTTTGTTCCTAACGCTTAAAAAAAGTTAAACATTGGGTTTGAAGGCATTTTAAAACATTTTTACTTTGAGACTTCCATTTTGAAGAAGGATGGAAGAAAAGATGTTTCTCAATTAGGCCACAGTGCCCAAGTTAAACATTCTTGCTTTTGCAAGTCTATCCATGGACAAATTCTGTATTCCTTTCCCAAAGTTTCCTTCCTCACTCAGGTGATTTTTGTGACTTCACGTTCAGACAACGAGTCCATGTTGTCTTTTACGATGCCATTTCATCTAATGAATAACTGCACCGTTGAACAACCAATCTTTGGTGCAAACTACATTAAAGGGACAATTCAGGCAGCTCCAGATGGTAAGTTTTTTCCTCTTAGAAGTGCCTCACCCACACCCCAGAAAAGATGCTAGAAAGCTTAAGATTAAGACTTGTTTCATGTTAGAATGCAAACAGAAGCTGACCTGCCTGTTTGAGAGTGTTCCTCCGTGTGGGTAAGTGTTTGCCATTTCTTCCTCCAGGCGGCTGGGAAGGCTCTGCTACTTTTAAAATAGTCTTCAGGAAAGGAGGAGCCATCGACTTTGCCCAGTTGATGGCTAAAGCTGCCTCTGCTGGTGAGTGGGAAAACCAGTATAAGCTTTAGAGGTTAAGGGGTTGAAACAGGACTGTTACTCAGCAGAGACTGGCTAGCCTGGTGTCAGACATTTGGTATTCTAGATGAATTAATTCAACAAGCATTTCTGAGTTTACCTATTGTGTGTCAAATCCCACACTGTGTGCTTATGAACCTGACCCTGTCCTGGAAGAGCTGGTGGGGGGGGGTCTGTGGTCAGACATCTACGTGACTAAACTAAAACTGCTGGTCTTCTGTGCCACATCCCGCACACCTGGACACCTGACTGGAGTGACTTGGGAATGAAGAACAAACATGTCCATGTACAGGATAGCTGCAGAGGGGGTTTGCTCACTGGGATTGAGCAGCACCACGAGCAGCCCAGAAAGTCAAGAGTGTGGCTAGGAACGGCACAAGCAGAAACCCTGGCCTGGGGAAGGCTTTGCCATGTGCATTTGATCTCCTCACCTTGGCCTCGGCCTTGATTCTCCTATTTGCTCTTACCATCCACAAGAGGGGACTGACCTATACTATTGACCTCATGGCTTTCTGTGACTGCTATGGTTCTACCCACTTCGTGGCAGCCACTCTTTTACCATCCAATCAAACTGTGCTTTATGCCTTATCCATTCTTCTCCAGGTTGTCATTTTGTTCTGTCATGGAAGGCTCTTTTCCTTTCTTTCTTTCTTTTTTATTTTATTTTATTTTTTGCTGTCCACCTCAAACTCCAATCTAGATGTTAAAAACACAGTCCAGTGAAGGTGGACATTCGCGGACACATGTTTGCTTTAACAGAGGCATGAATACTGTGCGGCAGATAAAATGGAAGGAGGGTATAATGTGTCTGAGTTACTATAGTGAGTGAACTGTGATGCTGTGTATCATGGTCAAGACCCATAGTCAGTGTAAGTGTGAGAGGAAATGAGTTCAACCTAAAGACAAGTAATGTAGCTGGCACTGTTTACTGTTGACTGTACTGGGCAGTGGTGTGAACCCTTTACAATGGTCAGTTTGATGCTCGTAAAACGTTATGACAAAGATACTATATTATGCTCACTTGATAGATGGGGGAACAAATTAAGGGATGGTTATATAGTAAATACTGTTAGGCCCTAAATAACCACAGGCAACGAGACAAAGTTGCTACTCTCAAGAAGTATGCAGTTTAAGAAAAGGGCCACATGGATTTTTTTACCTGGTACCACAAGACTATTTATTGTTGGCTCACATGTAAGGTGGCAGTCAGTACTGATGGTTATTCAGTTCATAGCCGACGTATACCTGAGTTAAAAGAATAAAGAGTTCTTATTTTGCCAAATTGTCTTCTCAGCTGCCCAAGGATTTCCACTCAGAGTTGCAAGCTTCTGGATGAGCCCTCTAGGGATTTATGTCATCACTGGGGACAGGAGCATGTGTGCCCCACAGGCATGCCAAGGTGAGGCACGGGACAGGTGGCCTAGGAAGTGGAAAAGTGTGCCCGATTGTTGAAGACAGTTCACCACAGCCTTGCTTCAGGGTTTCGGGTTTTCATGGTTTTTTTTCTGGTTGAAACACAATAGTGAGTAAGCAAATGACTGGACTTGCAGTTCAGATTTCATTCTGCTTGCTTGCCTGTAAGTCTGTGTGCTTGAAATGGGGCTGGCCTGGATGGAATTCACCGTACAGCTTCAGTCCGCTGAGTACTGAGGTTTTGTGCAACACTACCAGCTGGCTGGTTTCCAAACTATTAACCTGTTCTACCCCAGACATCAGACATGTGACACTGTCTCCATTTAATGTCCTTCTGTTCATCTGGCTTGTTGACTTAAAAGACAAGTGTGTGTCATGACCAAAGACAGCAGATATCATTCTATTTTTTAAAAAATATGTTTTTAGCCGGGCAGTAGTGGCGCACGCCTTTAATCCCAGCACTTGGGAGGCAGAGGCAGGCGGATTTCTGAGTTCGAGGCCAGCCTGGTCTACAGAGTGAGTTCCAGGACAGCCAGGACTACACAGAGAAACCCTGTCTTGAAAAACCAAAAAAAAAAAAAAAAAATGCTTTTACTATTTGTCTTAGTGAGGGTTTCCATTGCTGTGAAGAAAGGCTATGACCAAGGCAACTCTTATAAAGGACATTTAATTGGGGCTGGCTTACAGATTGAGGTTTGGTTCATCATCATCAAGGCAGGAAGTATGGCAGCATCCATGCAGGCATGGCGCTGGAGGAGCTGAGACTTCTACATCTTGTTTTGAAGGCCAACAGAAGACTGGCTCTCATATTGCTAGCTAGGAGGAGGGTTTCAAAGCCCACTCCCACAGTGACAAACTTCCTCCAACAAGGCCACACCTACTCCAACAAGGCTATACCTCCTACTTAGTGTCACTCCCTAGGCCAAGCATATTCAAACCACGTTATTTTAAGTTATAATGTAATTATATCAGTTCTCCCTTCCTTCTTCTTCCTTCAAACCCTCCCATTCTCTCTTTCTCTGCCTCTCTCTGTGTCTCTCTGTCTCTGTCCCTCTCTCTCTCTCTCTCTCTCTCACACACACTGCTATATTTCAAACTCATGGCCTCTCTTTTTCTTTAATTGTAGTTGTGTGTGTGTATTCTTCAATATATAAATCTGCTCACTTATATGTAAATGTTTTCAGGGTTGACCATTTGGTATTGGATAACCAATTTGTGTGGTCTTTTCTGTGGAAGACTATTTTTTCCACTCTCAATATTCCTTTGTTGCCTATAGTTTCTTTGCCTAGGATTGAAACTTTCTGGGCTTTCCCCTTCCAGAGTATCATGTCTATTGGTGTCTTCCTCCTTCAAGTCATGTTTAAGCAGCCATGCTGGTAAGACTTCATGAGTTAGCTTCTCTGATATTTTTAGGAGACAGTACTGGAGGAGAAAGGTAGTCATCAGTGTCACCCAGCTACACACCCTGTGATCTATAACACCAACCTACAAGATATACTAATACAGTAGTGCTACAGATGTCATGGAAGTAACCAGACAAATTCTATTGGCTTTAAGGTCCACTCTATTAAGGAATCCATACCTGACACTCCTTAAATGGCCAGAAACGTGAGACTAGATAATCATGAGCCCAGGGGAAGAACTAATACTGTTATTCTGCTAAAGGAACCCAGCAATAAACATTTCCTAATGACATACGATATACCCATTGATTAGCGTGTCACTCAGTCCTCATCAGAGAAGCTTCTTGTTACAGGGATGGTAATTAACACAGGCACTCACAACTAGACAAATGCAGAGAGTGAGAGAGAGACCTCGGAGCACTCAGTCCTAAACGGGATGTTTTCATCAGTCCTGTCTTTCGTTTCCATCTCTGTGAAAAGATACCAGATCAAGGCAATTTATAAAATAAAGCATGTAATTGGAGGGTTGCTTACTTATAGCTCCAAAGAGTGAGTCCATGATTGTCATGGTGAGGAGGACGGTGGCAGACAGGTGGATGTGGTGCTGGAACAGTCGCTGAGCTTTTATAATTTATAAAGAAAGCAGACAAAGTTAAGTCTAGGCTTGGTATGGGCCTCTGAAACCTCAAAGCCACCCCAGTGAACACCTCTTTCAACAGGGTCACACCTCCTAACCCTTTCTCAACAGTTCACCAACTGCAAACCAAGTATTCAGATACATGAGCATACTGGTACCACCTTTCTCATTAAAACCACAGAAAAAAAAAAAAAGCCCCCAAAATCAAACCAAACCAAAACAACAACAAAAACAAAAACACTCCCCTAAAGGCTCAGGGATCTGTGCAGAAGAGGAGGCAGAAAGATTCTAAGAGTCAGAGGTGACAGATGACTCTAAGGAACCAATGTCTTCAAGACAGAACAGTACTGATGTATATAACTCACAGAGACTCACAGCACACACAAGAGCTTCACAAATTCAAAACAGACAAAAATCCCCTTGTCTAGGAAGGGAAGTGGACACAAAGTAGCTATTTGAAACTGATACCTTCTGGGAAAGGGAAAATTAGTTTCTCTAATGGATTGTCACTGGGTGTATCAACCACACCCCAGGGAGAGGGGAGATTGGAAGATGGGAGGAGTTGAGGAGAAGAACTGGAGTTGTAAACGGTTGCACCTGTGGAACTGGTAATTGAACCAGTCCTCTGAGAGCAGCCAGTGCTTTTAACTACTGAGCCACCCCTCCTCTAAAATGACCTTGCCCGTTCTAGTTTCCAAATTATACCCCTTACTGAGGGCGTTTCTCTTTTCATAACCACAACAAACGTTACCAAATAAAATATGTATCAGTACAACTCTAAGTAATGACCAATGCAACGAGAAGGCTATGTCAAGTTAATTCACATCACCTCACCAAAAGAAACACCACCTTCCCCTGGTAATGGCTAAAGATCAGGTTTTTAGCATGGCTCGACGATTCTCGCGTATGTTTTTCTTGACCTTATTTTTTGTATTCTTCAGTTACTCTTTGTTCACAGGGTAATGTTTTTCCTTCTTTTTGCCATTTTCAGTTGCCTATGGAGCCCCACATGGAGGCTATGGGGTCCCACCTGCGGGATACGGAGTCCCACCTGCGGGGTATGGAGCCCCATCTGCGGGATATGGAGCCCCATCTGCGGGATATGGAGCCCCATCTGCAGCGTACGGAGCCCCACCTGCGGCATATGTAGCCCCACCTCCCAGATATGATGTCCTGCCTCCTGGATACGGAGCTGTGAGATATGGATCCCCTCCTCCTTCTATATGTAGCTACCCCTATGGGCTATGGAATTCCACCTCCTGGGTATGGACCTGTGAGATACGGATCCCCACCTCCTGGATATGAAGCCCCCGCTATGGAGTATGGAGCCCAACCTCCCAGATACGTAACTACACCTATGGGATCCGGTTCCCCACCTCCCGGATATGAAGCCCCTCCTATGGGGTATGGAACTCCTTCAGGGCGTGAGTCCCAACCTCCTGGATCCACAGCCCTATCTGTAGCACAGGAAGCTCCACCTACTGGGTCTGAAGCAGGCCACCCCACATCTGTGGCAGCCCAGAATCCTGAATTTCAGGCATCTTTTCCCTCTGCCTCGACTTCACAGGCCCATTCTCCCCCCTCAAAGATGTAAACCTTGAAGTTTCACCAAGCAAAACCGCACTCTAGTGTTGAAGTCAAGATAACATGGAACATTTAGGTATCTGATCATAGACCGGTTCTAGGTAGTTTGTCTCCCTCCTTGGGAGTTCAGTCACAGGGCGAATCCAAGCCTTTATCTCCATCCTTGATTTTAGAAGCAGTGTCAGTTCTTGGTTAGCTGGATAAAGAAGGAACAGCGCCAGAGGGTTAATCCCCTAATGACTTGCTTGACATAGGATGCATTTAAGACATACCCTGCTGTGTGTTTAGAAAAAGCCTCCTGCCTTTATTCTCATCTGTGTTCAAAGCTGCTATACTACTCTGTTTGGTAGTTACTAAGAGCTGTTAAAATGTCATGTTGAGAACTGGGTCTGGTCATCCAGGCCTGGAACCCCAGCAGCCAGAGTCGGAAGGATGGCAAGTTCAAGACCTGTCAAAGTCTGCCTAGGCAGCTTTGTGAGACCCTGTTTCAAAAACTATAAAAGGGGGCCAGGGACAGAGCTCAGTTATGTGCTTGCCTTAGTATGCTGATGGTTGTAGGTTTATCCACTGATTAATTAAAAATTCAGAGCTAGGCATGGGTGCACATTGAGAGCCTGAGGCAGGAGGCTTGGAAGTTCAAGATCCATGGCTATGTTGGGAGTTAACTGTCAGCTTGGGTTACGTTAGAAACTGTCTTAAAAGGAAAATCCAAACTGCATCATATTGAACACAGCTGGTTCATACAGTGTTCCTTACACTAGTGAAAGACTAGGACAACATTAATTTCCAGTGAGAGAGGATCTTATAAAGGACAGCATCTACATATACTAGAACAGTATGTAGATGTGGGAAGTATAGAGAAGGCAGCCTCTAATAAGACAAAGCTGTAAGGGGTAAAAAAATCCCAGGTCCAAACCAGCAGACTAAGGTAGTAGTTTCCAGCATGTGCGTTCACGGTCTGTGGTCAGAATATGTGAAGAGCCGGAAGACCAGTGGGGTCAGGAAGATGGTCAGTTTCTCACGTGCTTGTGGGAAGCGTAAGGGCCTGCTGCTGATCACTAGCGCTTATAAGACGCCAGGCCCGGCTGCACACATCTGTAATTCCTGTTCTGTGGGTGGGAATCAGTGATTCCCACTAGCTAGTCAACCTGAATCAGTGAGCCCCAGATTGGAGACCTTGTTTCAGATAGGGTGGAGAGCAATTGAGGATCACACCTGACCTTGACTTCTGACCTCTTCAAGCCCATGCACACACATGCATGCACACCTACATAAACATTTTTAACATTAAAAAGGAAAAAATGTACATGTGAAAAAAATATATGCATTACCAATTACCAATGGAGGTAATCACGTTAGCAGAGGCAGTGCCAATTACCAATGGAGGTATAGCAGAGGCAGTGCCAATTACCAATGGAGGTAATCCCGTTAACAGAGTCAGCCACATTTATGACAAAGTACTTAAGGGAATGCTAACTCACATAGCGCTGGGAAACTTTGACTCACAATGAGAAGACGTTTCCAGATATTGAATGACTTTGCTCCTGCACTGCTGAGGATTAAGCCCAGGTTGGTACACACGCACTGGCCACACTCTACCACTGAGCTGCTTTCTCCACCCTATTAAAATCTTTGCTATAACAGTTTCGAATCTCAGTGTCCCCCCACTAAGGGATACTGGCACGTGCCCACAAAGATGCATATGGAAAGGGTCTGTTGCTTTCTTTGTGTCCAGTAGCACAAAATTAGAAATGATGGTTAGTTTCTCCTGTCAACTTGGTCGGATTGAGGAACGCTTGGGCATAGTGGGACACTCCTCTGGGTGTGTCTTTGAGGCTGTTTCTAGAGGTTTAACTGTGAAAAAAATCACTCTGAATGCATGTAGGCAACACTGTCCCATGTGCTGGGGTCCTCAGTGGAATAAAAAGGGAATCAAGGAGAACGGGCAGGTGGGCGGGTCTTTTCCCTTTCTCTGCTTCCTGAACAATGCTGTGGACCCAGACACTCCTACCACCTGTTTCCTGTATGAGAATGGGCTGTGAGCCTTTGAACTGTAAGCCCCAAACACCCTTTCTCTCTGAACTTGCCTTTTGTAGATTATTTGGTCACAGTAGTGACAATAGTAATTAAAATGCATGCCCATTGATATGAAACCTAGAAACTGGTACAGCCATGCTGCATATGCCAGCCATTTCTAAGACCTATGAAATGAGAATAGCAAGTTGTGGGAGGTGTGTCATAGTCTTCACCCCATTGGAATGAAACCCTTCTACAGGTTATTTGTAGCAAATATATTTTAAACTGTGAACAGTGGTACATACCTGCAATCCCAGGTAGACTGAGGTAGAATCACATACTCAAGGTCTGCATGGGTTACACTGAAACTTTATCTTAAGAAAACAAAAATGTATTTACATGTAACAATATTTTGTAACATGCCATGAGTAGTCAATAGTTTCATATGATTCCACACAATTTCAACTAAAATTATTGATACCATAAATGACATATAAGGAGGGTATAGAAGTAGCTGTTAGTCAAATTTTAAGGTTTTGGTTTCTGTATGTGTGTATAAATGTATAAGTATATGGATTTGTGTGTGTGTGTGTGTATGTGTGTGTGTGTGTAGACCTGGTACCTATGGAGGCAAGAGGTCAGATCACTGGAAATTGGTGGTACAGTTTCATTCTTTGTATGCCTTGTTTTTTTTTTTTTTGTGAAGAGTGTTTACTCTGTGCCATTATATGTTGGAAGCATGTGACTTTGATTCTTTGATTTTATAGGCGTTTACAGTTAAGACAGTGAATTTTTAGAATGTTGGAACTGTTTTTTTTTTTTTTTTTTTTTTGAGACAAGTTTTCTTCTGTATGTAACCCTAGTTGTCTTGGAACTTGCTCTGCAGACCAGGCTGGCCTCTGTCTCCCAAGTGTTGGATTTAAAGGTATGTGCCACCACTGCCTTACTTGACTCTGGAAACTTTTAAAGTTGAGTTGATTCGTGCCAGCCCTTGGGAGGCAGAAGCAGGCGGATCTCTAGGAGTTTGTGATGAGTTCGCCTCGGCCATGGCATGGATGGTGTCACACGGTTCCTAGACCAGGAAACGAGCCAGCAGGCTGTGCACCTGCATCATTCATTACTTCATGTCCCTCCTTCAGGAGAAGTTCTCCCTGCCAAAGTTATTGGGAAATGTACCTCCATGGAGTTAATGACTCGATGATAATCAGAGATAATACAAGTCTGGGAGGCTAAGGTGTGTTTAATGTCTCAGCAAAATGGTAGAATTCTCTGACCTTCAGGACAGCCCTTAAGGCCGAGAGAAAGAACACTACACACATGAGTTGAAAAATATTTAATTTCTCAACTATACAAAATATAAGGATGCAATATGAATTGTATAAGGAACTTCACAGATCTAAAGGAACAGAGGCAGCTGCACCATGAGCCAGCTCTTCAGAGAGATCTAAGGAAGGAGATAAAGAGATTTAGGGAGTAGTGATCGCAGGGAAAGATCCCATCAAGCTAAGGGTTTTTTTTTCTATGCTTACACACACACACACACACAACACACACACACACACACACACAAGAGAGAGAGAGAGAGAGAGAGAGAGAGAGAGAGAGAGAGAGAGAGAGAGAGAACAATCTAGAAAGCTGTCTTGAGCAGGACATAAACTGTCATCTTGTAATCTATGATTTAACTTCCAGTTGTTTGTTTCACCACTCCCAGACAGCCCTTCCTCAGTACCCATGTTCAGTTCCACAGCAGCTGTGGTGGTTTGTCTATGCTCGGCCCAGGGCGTGGCACTATTAGGAAGTGTGGCCTTGTTGGAGTAGGTGTGTCACTGTGGGTGTGGGCTTTAAAAACCCTCATCCTAGCTGCTTGGAAGCCAGTATTCTGCTGGCAGCCTTCAGATGAAGATGTAGGACTCTCAGCTCCTCCTGCACCATTGCTGGCCTGGATCCTATCATGCTGCTCCTGCCTTGATGATACTGGACTGAATCTCTGAACGTGTAAGCCAGACTCAACTAAATGTTGTTTTTATAAGAGTTGCCTTGGTCATGGAGTCTGTTCACAACAGTAAAACTCTAAGACAGAAGCTTATAACTGTCAATGTAACTCTAGTTCCAGGGGATCTCTTCTCTCTCTCTCTCTCTCTCTCTCTCTCTCTCTCTCTCTCTCTCTCTCTTCTCTGTCTGCTGTCTCTGTCTCTGTCTCTCTACACACACGCACACACACACACAGAAACAGAGATAGAGGCAAAACAATGCATTTAATAAACAAAAAAATTAGTAAACTAACTACTTCCTGGGGTCGGAGAGATGGCTCAGTGGTTAAGAGCACTAAGTGCTCTTGCAGATGGCCAGGTTGGCTCCCAAAACATAGTGTTCACAGACATGGGAAACAGCAGTTCCAGGGAATCTGACCCCATCTTCTGATCTCTGTACACAGCAGGTACACATGTGTGCACATACATACATGCATCCAAACACTCATACATTTAAAATATTTTATGTCTAAAAAAGAAAGATTACTTGCTATGATTTGATTTTGGTACTCTATGTATACAAACTAACCATTTACTCTGTTTAGACAAATCCAGTAAGAATTTAGCTAGGCCTATGTACTCAAAGCACTGTGCTGGGTCCTGCAGCAGTCCGCTACACTTGAGACACTTCCTGTGTTATCAGACTCCACTCCTCTTCCTATCTCTTTCTTACCTTCCATACAGAAGTTTTATGGTCTACTCATTCACTTAATCTGTCTTAGGAGTATGAAGGGATGGAAAAAATGAATGCCTTTAGGCCTGACAGAGGACTTGCAGAATGAACCCCCAAGTGTTCCTCTCTGTGGGTGAGAGGAACTTCTCATGTTGGACTTCTACATGTTCAACAGCCTCCCAGATGGAGTCTTCCCTTGTCAAGTGGAGGGATATATAGGCTGTATACTGTGTTTTCAATTAATAGATTAACACACACAAGCAATAGTATATGTCTTTGTTTCTTTAAATTTCATTATGTTGCTAAGGTTCTGCCCAATCATCTGTCTAGTTTTCTCCAGGTTGGGCAAAAGTATCTAAATGTCAGATTGCTACTCTTTGGTCTTGCGGTCCCCTCAAATCTAAACACTTGGGACCCTGGGACCTTAGGAGAATCTTTAAATCAGTATGTCCAAGATTCAACCTTATGTCAGCACAGGGCCCTATTGCCTACTCCTCAAGAGACCTACAGTTTTCTCCCCAAACACCCAGATCCCCCTCTCTCAGCTACTATGGACCTGCATTTTCCCCACCTCCTGAGCACACCCTTGGTGTAAGCTTAGGATCTGATTTCCACAGAACATAAGGGTGGGCCTTTGCCTTCACACTGACTTGTCTTTCCTTGTTCAGCACCTGGCTGACTGTTTGAAAATCTTGTATGTGCTGAGTATCTTCAAAACAGAGACAAAATCCAGGATATTATTGCAAAGAAAATCATTCTGCTACAGAGGTTACTTAGACACTGGGTGCCAAGTGGGCTATGTAGCATCTGTCCTAGCCTTTCCCTTGAGGGAATTCTGGGGAGTGGAAGGGTAGGACATGCTTATCCCATGCTGCCGGAGAACAGACTCTTTCAAGGGTAGCTGAATGGAGTGTGAAGGACTGATTCCAGGCTACACTCATGACCAGGAGTTTCATCTGACCTTCCACCCTCTGTCAATCCTGGAGATTAGTGCTGGCTACCCAGCTTATTCCTGATCCCCAGAGTCCTCTATACTTCTAATGGTGTCTGTCTTAGGGTTTTATTGCTGTGAAGAGACACCATGACCATGGCAACTCTTATAAAGGACAGCATTTAATTGTGGTTAGCTTACAGTTCAGAGGTTCAGTCCATTATGGGCATGCCAGGAAGCATGGTGGCATGCAGGCAAACATGATGCTGGCGAGGTTGCTGAGAGTTCTACATCTTGATCAGCAGGAAGCAGAAGGAGAGGGTGTCACAGTGGGTGTAACTTGGGCATAGGAGATCTCAAAACCCACCTCTACTGTAATGAATTTCCTCTAAGGCCACACCTTCTAAAAGTGTCACTCCCTATGACCCAAGCACTCACACACAGGAGTCTATGAGGGCCATTCCTAGTCAAACCACCATACCATCCATCCTTTTCTCTTCACTTGTAATCTCTCTCTGAAAGATTTATTTATTTTATATATATGAGTACACTGTAGCTGTCTTCAAACACACCAGAAGAGGGCATCAGACTCCATTACAGATGGTTGTGAGCCACCATGTAGTTGTTGGGAACTGAATTCAGGACCTCTGGAAGAGCAGTCAGTGCTCTTAACCACTGAGCCATCTCTCCAGCCCTGTAACATGTTTCTTGATCCAGTGTTGTTGCCATTGATGCCCTAGGTCCAGTCTGTTCTCCAGGATCCAGCTGAAATGGAAGCAGGTACTTTCTGATACTCTAGTCTAATATATTATGCATCTCTTTTGGGAATGCTGGCAGCTGTTAGAAAATTCCCCAAAATAATCTGGGCAGGCACAGCGATGACCAACACTGAGGGAATTTGTTCTTTTCTTTTATGATGTGGCTTCCCATGATTAAAGTCAGATCCTCAGGTTTAGTGGCAGGTGCCATTACGCTCTAACCCATCTTGCCAGCATTTGAGAGGCTAAGGTAAAAGGTCTCAGTTGGAGGACAGTCTGAGCTGTACAGTGAGAGCCTGTTAACAAAAAGCATCAAACAACCAACACTAGTCTAACTTCTAAAATACAATAAATAAAAAGAGTCACAGTTCACCGCATTGACTCCACCACTACGCCTACATATGTGGTAATTGAGCGGACCTAAGGGATAACCTTAGACGGTGTAAACAGGTTGCTTCAGCTGCATGACTTGGGGAAAAGGCCGCAGGAGGATTGTAAACTCCATGTGTACCTTTTCAATTCTGTTCCTGTGTTCATGTAAAACCTATTTTTAAATGAATAATTTAAAAGATGAGTGGACAACTTGCCTAGCTCCACTTTGCTTCCAAATGGTACCGTGGCTTCCCACAGTCTCGGGGTAAAGGCTAGACTTCTGGCTTTTGTGTATCCAAGGACCTTGTTACTGTTTGGGCTCTATCTGCCCTACACAGACCTTTCCAGCTGTGCCATCCAGCTGTGATGAGCACTGCAGACACTGAGCTGAGCTGGCTTTGCCTCTGTGTCTTCCAGCACCATCCCAGTCATCTTTCAAAACAGCCGGGAAGTCCTTTCTCCTAAGAGTGTGCTCTGAGCCCTGCTTCTGGGCTAATTACCTTCCACTGAACTTGTGAGGTGCCCTTTGTGTGTTCCAGCAAAGGGGCTGTGCCAGTCCTGTAGGGACTGTGTGTGTATCTCTCTCTCCCTGCAACCTGTGGGTTCCTGGAGAACAGAAGCTATGTCTCATTACCGGGCTAGCCATAGAGTGGCCCGAGGACACACTGTATTTAACTTTACCACGCATGCAGCCATGCATGCACGCACACATGCATGTGTGCACTGTTGAGTTCTAGCCACCAAATGAAGGTTACAATTGGTAGAATCAGTTTGTTTAGCAGATATTAGAAGAGATTTAAAATGTTCGGATTTGGGGAAGCACTATGGTCTCCCTGGCTGACTGAGACATTCAGTGTTGAAGGCTGGGCTTTGTTTCACTTCCTCCCGGGTCACATCTGTGGTTCATGGGGTTCCGGATGGCCAAAACTGGCAAGTTCTGTAGTCCCACAGGACTCTGTGTTCAAAGGCTTTGGAATATGCTCACTACCATAGTTGGTTGTCAGGCAATATGCCAACTTAACGCTATAGTGAGCCAATGAGGTACACCTGTTCATAGCTTCATCTTACAGCTAAGCATAATAAAGTTTGAGGACCTAAGAAAACCAAGGAATCTACATCCACTCAGAGGTGAAGTGTGGCCAGGTGTGGCAGTGCAAGAGGATCTCTGTGAGTTCAAGGCCAGCCTGGTCTACATGTTGAATACCAGGCCAGCTATGACTGCATAGTGATAGTTACAGCTGCCTGGCCTCTGACTGTGGCAGAAATTTCCCTGCCCAATCTATTTGTAGGGGAGGCCTATAATTGGACAGGAAAAAGGGAGGCAGAGCTAAGGGTACCGGGGAGGTGGGGTGGGGGAAGACGAGGAAAGGCGAAATGGCTGTGGACGTGGACCTGCATGGCATCAGGTAAATTAGTAGATATGAAATCTAAAGTTAGGAATATTGGGAGAACCTTCTAAATTCTGTGGACATCTTGTGATTTGAGTATTTGCTGATATATAAATCCACTGGTTAACTTTAAGCATTAAGAGTCTTCTTTCTACCGGGTACTGGGTATTGTGATATCTACCATGAGGATGGCAGTTATTGTCTGGGGTTAAGCTGAGCACCATGGGGATGGTGGCATTGGCCCAGGGGCCATGCTAGAGCCTCGGAGGCTGTGGAGCTGGCCGGCAGAAGCAGAAACCACATCAATGTCTCGTGGGCCCTGGGCTGGTACCATTGAGGCGGCCAGCCAGTGCCAAACTGTAGTGCAGGAACATGACAGCAGAGCTGGGAGCCAGCAGCCGTACTTTTTGAATATTTACGGTTACATCCGACCTCTGGAAAGAGACTGTGTTCACCAAGTTTTCCTGTCAAGGAACTGTCAACCATCTTGTGAAAGCACACACCAAAATTTCCGTGTAGAGGATCCTGGCTCCAGCTGTGGCTACTGCATAGAATTATGTATTTTTTTTTTTTTACATGATTTAATTGAATTTTGGGGAATTTTCACATCTACCCCAATCCCACTCATTTTCCAACCTTTCCATGTCTGCCCTCCATCCATGTAATCTCCCCCCCAAAGTAAATAAGAAATTAAAATAAAAACTATCTTGCCCACCCCTCTGGGTGAGGACCTACTACCTTTATTAACTACAACGTTCTCTCACACCTGTCACAGCTGTCTTGTCTTCAGTTCTGCCATGTGTGTGCTGAACTCGCTCCTCCTTTCCTACCTCAGCAGCACATATTTGTTTACCGTAGTGGCACTGGGAGCTTTGGTGTGTCCCACAGGATTCCCTTTGCCCAAATAGCTTTGCTTGCGAATGTTCACTGCAATGAGTTGATACGGTTCAAAGCCTCTGGCTTTTACTACACCATCAACACTGGACGCTCACTAAGACTCCTCTCAGCTCTCCTGCTGTTGCTCCAATCATGGAGATCCTGTGGTTAGGGATCCTCTTATACTCACACTACTAGGATCAGCTCTCCAGATCCCTGACACTGCAGTCACTGTTGTGTGGCTCAGTGGTTGAGAGCACGGGCTGGTCTTCCACTTGGCTGCAAACAACTGTCTATAACTCCAGTTCTAGAGGATCTGACTTCCTCACTTGCCTTCCACAGTCACCAGACCACACATCGGGCATGGACATACATACAGGCAAAGCACTCATGCACGTAAAATAAAAACAAGTCAATCTTAAAAGGGGGATTTACCTATTTTTGTTTCATGGGTAGGTATGTTTGGGGCAAGCTGTCTTAGCTGCAGAGCCACCTCTCCAGCCCAGGACAGTATAGTCATTTCTCTCAGCTACTTTTCTTTAACAAAAGCCAGCCTGTGGGTTTACCTGGACATTTTACATCCCGTTTATTTTAAACCTTGGTACATCTGTGGGTCCTTAGGCAAACTTGATTATTAGTTAATTTTTACTCCGAATTTGTTTGGGTGAAAAGGTAGCTGGACAAGCAGAGTTGGGGAGGGGGAATCGGACTGCTAGCCAGGGTTTTCTGTTTATCTGCAATTGAACCCAAGCTAACTTAAGATACTCTTGTTTTGAAAATTAACCCTCAGATTTTATTTCTTACAATTCATGTACTCAAAATGGTTTACCTAGTGTTCCTTGTGTGTTGCTTCTCAATGCCTGCATTGTGTATAAACTGATGGTGTTGACACGATTGCTCTTAACATAGTATGGCTTAGGGGAAGGGTTTTTTTTTTTTTTTTTTTTTTTTTTTAATTGTAGATATGAAGGACAGAAGAGCCAGAGGCATCTGGAAGAGTCCAGAACAGAAAAAGCAGTAGAAAGAACATGGGGGTTGGGGGAGACAGAGAGAGAGACAGAGAGAGAGGCAAAGAGAAGGGCCAAAATAGGGTTCTAAAGAGAAATAAGTAGCTTGGGGGAGGGGGAACCCATGAGCTGGAGACATTTAGGGGAGGGGAGGGAGACCAGCATGGGCTTTGTGATACTAGCATGTGCTTTGGTAGGCTGATAGAAAACACAGACAGCCATTTGTCCCTTCCGCTGGTGGAAAGGGAAATGGCTCCTTTGGTAGAGGGAACTGGCAAAACCAACAAGGCTACATACATCCTGCCTTTGTCCAGTCAGGAGCAAGCATACATCCTGATGTACTTGCTGCCTATGTGTATCCTGAATACATGTGATCAAGCACATCCTGCTTTACTGGGGCAACCAAGCTTGTTTACAGAAGCAAAAACTGAAGCTTGTCATCTTACCTGAACCACCGCCCAGCATTCCAGGAAGCTTTCTGTCTTTGGGCAAGTGGTGCTTACAGGTTTATTGGCATTTTTGTTTTATAGATCTAAGTAATTTAAGTAACAGTTACACAGTCTGTTGAGAGGGTGACACTGTAGTGAACACTGGAAAGACAAGGAAGTGAAGAAGTTGGCTATGCAGACATCTTGAGAAAGCTGTTCTCGTAGATCAACAGCTAGCTCAGAGCAACAGCTATCACAGTAGAAGGTGCCTTAAGTCTTAGGTACCTGTACTGCATCTAAAACTCCCATCTGGGCGGTGGTGGTGCACGCCTTTAATCCCAGCACTTGGGAGGCAGGTAGATCTCTGAGTTTGAGGCCAGGCTGGTCTACAGAGTGAGTTCCAGGACAGCCAGGGCTACACAGAGAAACCCTGTCTCGAAACCCCCCCCCCCCAAAAAAAAAACAAACAAAATAAAACTCCCAAATATTGGGGGGGTATGAACACAATCTTGCTTCCCAAGGAAAATATTTGAAAGAAAGGGGACAGACCAATCAGAGCAAGAGACTTGATCCCATCTATGTAAAATAGCCTGGGGACATACAGGGATATATGTATATGTATGTGTACACATGAACAGGAATGGATGGAAATATATATATATAATATATATATATATATGTATGCTGGGAGTTACCTAGCAACAGTCATTTATACAGTATACAGTCTGAGAACCCTACTCCCTACTGCTTACTTGATGAAACTGTACACCTCAGAAATGTCAGTCTGGTGCTGAATGCCTGAAGATTCCCAGAGGTTCATTGGTCTGTAGTCCATGAAGAAAAAACAATTTTTTTTCTATCAGAGGTGTTGAGGCCACCAAGGGCCAATATTCTATAACTCTCCCTAACCTTGTAAAGCTTTTATGCAAATCTTTTAATCTTCTCCACCTGTTAAAACGAGTTTATGCAAAGGCCTTGTTGCCTTCCTAGAACAACTTCTCCCCAGGTGGGCTGTCTAGCCTGGTTTGGGTGGTGGCACATATTTTGCAAAAAAAGACATTGTCTTGCTAAGTTACTTTTTCAGTGTTCATGTATTTCTTTGTGTGAAGCCAAAACCAAGAATATTCTTTACCAAGTCCATCCTGGAAGGCTGATGAAGCTGGGACAGGGTGTCAGTGCAGGAACACTGGAAAGACAGATTCACTAGCAAGGCGTGGTGCAGCTCTATGTCTGGGCCATATGTTGGAAGGTGCCACAGGCCTGTTCTGAGGCAGACGGTCCAACGCCTCCTCAGTTCATCCTTTCTGGAAACGTGCTGAGATGCTGTCTTTTCATTAAGATCCCATAGAAAGGACAGAATTAATCAAGATCTCTTTAATATTTTCAGCAGAAGGGAAAAGCACCTATCTGAAGAACACACTCAAAACATTTAACAAGGACTGTTGGACTATTTTCTCATAGCCTAACCAGCTGGGCCTAAATGACCCAGTGAAAGAGAAAGGTGGGCTTGTTGAGCAAGCATAAGGACCAGAGTTCAAATCTAAGCACCCACATGAAAGCCAGGCATAGCTCCTGTACCCCCAGCAGAGAGGGCAGGGGAAACAGGAGGATGACTGTGGCTTGCTGACTGCCAGCCTAGCTGAAAACAGTGAACTCCAGGTTCAGTGAGAGACCCTGCTTCAAAGATACAAGGCAAAGTGATAAAGACAGCCAATACTGTCTTCTGGCCTTGGAGCCTGTGCACAGTCATGTGTGTCTGCACACACACACACACACACACACATACACACAACCAGAGACTAAAGGGTGAAGAGAAAACAAAAGGTAAACTGTGCAAAAGTCACAAATGGTGTGAGGCACATATATAGGAGTACCAGGAAGAGAGGACCCTCACAGAATGACAGACAGACATCTTTCAGGGTTAGGATGGAGGAACTCCTACCTTAGGACAAGGACAAGAGGATAAACTTCTTGAACCTCCGAAGACCGAGTGGGAATGTCATGGGCTTTCCCTATCACTGCTAAGTTAATTTACTGTTGATGAACCCTTTGGTATCAGTACTGGATTTTCTGGGTTTTCAATAGAGACAGGAGTGGCTCTCCAGGAACCCTCCAGGCCTTCCAAACCAGACTGGACTGCTTAGGCACTCAGCCTCATGGCCAGGGTTGTCAGCCTCTAGGATATGAGACAGCCATTGTTGGAGTATGCTTGCTGAGGTATCCAGCTTTGAGAACCGAGCAATTATGGGTTCTTGACATCTCAGGTGTGAGACAGCTACTACTGAGACCATTTCAACCATATTTCCTAGACCAATTTAATAGATCCTTTTAAAACACACCACACACACACACACACACACACACACACACACACCACACACGGGGGGGGGGAGGGGGGGGAGAGGGAGAGACAGACAGACATGTGTTCCTCTAGTGAACCCACACATGAGGTAGTCAAGGGTCAAGTGTGTTTTAAGATTTTTACACCTTACCATAGAACTCAAGGATTTCAAAAACCAGAAGGTGGAGTACAGATCTACTCAGAAGAAATGGCAGGATCAACACAAAGCCTGCAGTTCAGGCACCCCTGCATTTAAGGTGTAAGAACCTAGCAAGCCTGCTCTGCCACCAGCATTGTGAATGTCAAAGAACCAGGGCTACTGGGGAAAACAGGTGACCTACATCCTAAGCTGAGTAAAGACATGGGGCTTGGGAGTCAGAACTAATAATAGGTGGTCAGAGCCTACCATCCCTTGACCGTTGCTTTCCTGAGGCAGAGGAAGGGGCAATAGACCTCAGGACAGAAAGGGCCCCAAGACTTGTGGACTTAGTGGGGAAATCTGAATCTCTTCTGCTGCCAGAATGGGAGATAAAGAAAATTGGGTGGGGAGGGGCAGCCACCAGGTTGTGGAGCTGGGGACAAGGGACACTGCTGGGCAGAGCTTACGCTGGAGGATCTCAGCATATTGCTGCTCCATCTCACTACGTCGCCACTAGCTCACCAGTGCCAGGCATGCCGGGATGGCTTGTATTGGGAGGCAAGCCTGACATTTCCAGGAAGTAGAAAATGCAGGAAAATAAATTAAAAAAAAAAAAAAAATCAGGTCCAAACGTCACTGTGGAAAAATGGAGGTCGGAAAGATGTATGTGTGTGGGATGAGACTCACTGCCAGCATCTAGCTAGTGCCACTCAGAGTCCGTCAGTGAGTTTCCCTGCCACAGATCCATAGACCACTGGTTGATTGGAGAACAGTTTAAAAAAACAGCTTTATTAGTGACCTAAGGGAGCAAAGGTCTCTGATCCATCCCTCACTCCCAAGGGTACCAACTGCAAAGGCCTTCTCCAGAAGGAAGGCCAATCACATGATTCTGAGAATTCCTGGCAAGGAGTCAGGTCTCTAGTCTTAACTTAAAAAATTCTAAATCCTGATTTCTGAGTCAGCAAAGTCAGAGGCTGGAGTCCGATGGCCATCAGGGCCCTGCCTGTGGAGGCTCAGGAGGCTGGCTGAGTTGTTCAGCATAATCTGTAGAGCGGTGTCAGGGCAGAGGCCTGAAGGCACAGGAAACTGTCCCAAGAGTTCCAAGTTTCCAAGGGAGCCCCTGCTTCAGCTGGGCATGGCATGGAACCTGGCCCCACAATCGCACTTTGGGCATGATGGAGGTCTCATCACCAAACAGCCTGGGGAGGGCAGAGCCCTGTCATGTCCTTGGCATGCCAAGGCTCTGCGGTCCAGGCTCAGTGGGGCTACCATAGCCTGTCATTCTTGGGTCCTCACAACTGGGACATTATCTTGGCTATCCCCGGCCCTTGATGGGATATAGGTACCACATCACAACCCCCGAAGGATTGATGATCACAGTGAAGTTGACTTCAGTCTGGAGGCCACTGATGACATCTCCTGTGAAGACATTCTGGCCCTGTATTGCAGAGGGATACATCGTTATCAAGGCTACACACACACACACACACACACACACACACACCACCCCAAAATACACCTGCCCTTGAGAAAACCTCTATCTCAGCCTATCTGAGCAAGGCCTTTAGTAGACTCCATACTTACTAGCAAGGCTGACAGATGTTCAAGCAGAAAACAGAAGCCCCACCCATGGAAAACGTAAGGACAAAGTCAGCAAAACCTGACCAGTGAGTGTGGACCAGCTTGGGAGGTCAGGGGTCATACTCAGCAGCTCATTCCACACAGCTGGAAACAACAGTGCCAGAGAACTAAAGCACCAGCCACAGCCCTTGGTGCCTCCAGTTGGCCCCCATCCCTATCCCCAGGTGCCACCCAGGGCTCCAAGGCATTGGGGACACCAGGTGTGAAGCAGAGCCACCTGGATGCCAGAGGGCTGGGCCAGGGACCACAGGTGGCAGGGCACTCACCTCATACTCTTGGCCTTTGGGGTAGTTGAGTTCCAAGAGGGAGCAATGGAAGTGGAAAGGCATGTCTGTCCTGCGGCTAAAGAAGACCAGGGCACTGGCCTCGTTAGACAGGTATCGCTTGTACACTTCGATATGGGATTTGTTCTAGGCATAAAAGACAACCACAGGCTGGGGTCTCATGCTCAGTCTGGCTCTGACATCCCTGCCTTCTCTACCACTCCCACCAGCTCTCTTCTATACCAACCCCAGCCACAGCTCTGTCACAGAGACCGAGGAGATGTGATGTCACAGTCACCTACCACCTACACTTCTCTCTCCCTTTCTTCCTGACTCGGCAGGTGCTGACTCTGTCCCAGGCAACCACCTCAGGATGTCAAAAGGGACAGACCCAAAGACCTGAGGGCACACCATACGAGCACTGCCAAGACCGTTCCAGGGCTGCAGTTGTGGGTACTGCTAAGAGGGACAATGGATGCGGCTGGGGAGGGTATGCAGCTGGCCACAAGCAGAGTTTCATTCTTCAGAGCATTCCTCGGGCCCAGCTCCACCTCTGGCCCTGAGGCAGGGACTAGTTATCTCCTTGGAACATCAATAACTCAAAAGTGCTTTCTGACTTTTTTATTTTGGGGTAAGATTTATTATACTCATGTGTATGAGTGTTTTGCTTGCATATATGTAAATGTGATACACGCATGCAATGCCTGAGGCCAGAAGAGGGTGTCAGATCCCGTAGTTAGGAGTTACACACACCACATGCATTCTGAGAATGGAAGCCCCTGGTCCTCTGGAAGGGTAAGTGTTCTTAACTACTGTCACAGTTATTTACTATTAGTGTGTGTGTGTCACAGGACTAAATCCAGGTCACCAGGTTCTGCAGCTTTACCAGCTGAGCCATCTTGCTGGTTCTCAACAAGCATGACATATTTCTTTTCATTAGAGGCAGGGATTTATGCACAGAACAAAGGCTTTGGGGTGACACTGTTGAGTTCAAGTATAAACATGTGGCCTTAGGAAAGTTGCTTAGATTCAGGAAGTTCCAATTTCAGTAAAACAGAGTTACTGAGAAAATGCATGCAGAGTGCCCAGCCCTCGGGGATGCTCAATGAACAGTAGACGCTTGTGTAAGCAGCAGTGTACAGTAGACGCTTGTGTAAGCAACAGTGTACAGCAGTCTTTGGCTTAAAACATTCCTGAAAGCCGGGCAGTGGTGGCGCACGCCTTTAATCCCAGCACTTGGGAGGCAGAGCCAGGCGGATTTCTGAGTTTGAGGCCAGCCTGGTCTACAGAGTGAGTTCCAGGACAGTCAGGGCTATACAGAGTAACAAAATCAAAAACAACAACAACAAAACAACAAATTATTGAAACTCTGGAGGAAAGTACCCATTTTCTGCAGGACATCACATGTATTCGGCTGTTGTGACTCACCAATCCTCTATGCTCCTGTCATGTATCCCCACCCTGAAACTGTCCTGCTCTGACCCAAGCAAGAAGCCAGCAGCTCCTATGTAACCAGAAGGGAGACCAGGCCCCAGCTCCGCTGCTCTCATGGGAGCCCAGGCCCTCAGCCTTCCCGTCTCCTCATCCCCATTCCAGTACCTTGAAGATCCTGCGTCCCTGGATGCCCAAGGGGTCCTGATTGATTTTGATCATGAGTGGATTCTGAAGAATGTCCATATTCTGGGGGGAGATGGTACGCAGGTCCGTGGACATGAAGAGGGGTGCTGCTAGCACTGTCCACAGGGCCATCTGCGCCCGGGACTCATCGAAGCTGAGGCCAAAGTTCCCGATGAGCAGCTGGGGACAGAGGAAAGGAGCAGTCAGTGCTGGCCTCCTCAGGCAGGTGGACACCAGGACCATTGACAAACATGTGGCTAAGGCAGGCCTGGCTTAGCACAGCCAAGGGGCACTGGGCCAGCAAGTCACATCCCATTTACCATCAGCTCCCCCAAACCCCGGGGCAGAGTGGGGGTGATGGTCCTTTTATGGCTGACTCCGGTGATACAATGGGATCCTGGGACAGAAAGTTTGTGAGCGGGGAGATGCAAGCTAATAAATACAAGGGCCTACTCTGGACTAGAGGGCATTCAGGGTTAGCCTGAATTACTCAGTGGGATTTCTCTCAAAAACTAGGAAGAGTGAGTGTCTAGCCTAGTGTATCGTGCTTTGGCTGGGGTGTGTAAAGCCTCGGTCAACCTCAGTACTGAGAGAAAAAAACAACAAAACAACAAAAACAAACAAATAAAAACAAACAAACACAGGCCGGGCGGTGGTGGCACATGCCTTTAATCTCAGCACTTGGGAGGCAGAGCCAGGCGGATTTCTGAGTTCGAGGCCAGCCTGGTCTACAGAGTGAGTTCCAGGACAGCCCGAGCTACACAGAGAAACCCTGTCTCGGAAACAAACAAACAAACAAACAACAAAAAAAACAACAAACAAACAAACAAAAAACCCAAACCAATCAACCAAACAAAAAAACAGAGGAAGGGCTCTGTAATTCCAGAACTTGGGAGGAAGAAGCAAGTGGATCAGGTGGGCATTCAAGGCCAACCTTAGCTACACGAAGTCTCCACTAAATGAGACTGTCTCAAAAGCAAACATGAAAACACACACATTTAACCCCAACACTTGGGGGGTAGAGGCAGGTGGATCTCCATGAGTTTAAGGGCAGCACGGTCTATAAAGCCAACCAGGGCTATACAGACGTCTCAAACAGAACAACATAAAACAAAACAAAAGAAAGAAAGAGAGAGGGGAGGAGGGAGAGGGGAAAGGCAGGAACAAAAGGAAGAAATCTAGAAAGAAGTGGTAGGAACCAGTCTTAGAGAGCCCTGTAACTGCCACTGGCCACGCTGTGCCACCGCTGGATGGACCACAGTGATTCCTGGCACTGGCCACCCTTTGCTACAGCCACAGCTGGAAGGACAAGAGGGACTCCTGACCTTAAGCAACCAAGCAATCCATAGCCACGATGCATGTAATTATGGCTGATGCTGTATCTCCTGTCATAGAAAATATTAAAGCGGGCTGGAGAGATGGCTCAGCTGTCAAGAGCACAGACTGTGGTGGCTCATGACCATCTGTAATGGGATCTGATGCCCTCTGATGGCGTGTCTGAAGACAGAGACAGTGTACTCATATACATAAAATAAATAATTCTTAAAAATAAAAAGATAGCCAGGCCAGCTAGGATTCCATAATGACATAGTGAGAGATTGGGGTGAGTGGAGAGAGAGAGAGAAAGAGAGAGAGAGAGAGAGAGAGAGAGAGAGAGAGAGAGAGAGAGAGAACAGGCCAGGTTTGGATCAGGAAAGATCTAAAGCAGGTGACTCAGGTCAACAGACAGATGTGTGCATGTGCAAGCTGGACAGACGCTACAGATGGGCTTTCAGAGCTCTGTAAGAGACACCAGAATGTCCTGGGGAAGTGCTTAACAATGCATATTCCCAAATTCTGCTCTGGGACATTCTGATGTGAAAGGGGGGCAGGGCAGAGCTTAGAAGACCCCAACACACCCAGTTCAGGGACACAGTTTAGTGTTGATCTAGGTCCTAAATCAATGGTTCTCAACCTGTGGATCAAGACCCCAATGGGAGGGGTGTCACACATCAGATATTTACACTACAGTTCATAATAGGAGCAAAATTAGTTATGAAGAAGCAGTAAAATAATGGTTGGGGGTCACCACAGCATGAGGAACTGGATTAAAGGGCTGCAGCGTTAGGAAGGCTGAGGCATGCTGCCCTAGAAGAAAGAGAAGCACAGGGTGATACGTTGTAAGGGTGACAGGGATGGAATGGACGACTGGGCTAGAGACCCCCTCTCCTTCCATGCTGGTACCATGTCTGGGTCATTCCAGTGCCCAGGACCCGCCACCGGCTGCAATATGTCCTGATGTTTCACAAACCAGTCCAGAATGGACATCACGCTCCTCCAGGAGTCCTGGATGTCTTTGTAGTTGCGCCAGAGATTGCAGATGCTGGCAACCTCAGTGTAGTTCACCTGAATGTCAGAAAAGGCAGGAGCTAGCACCGGTCACCTAGCTGCTGAAGGGGCCACCTACCAGTTAGCCTACCAGGGGAGGCTAACAGTTGGAGGCTTGGTGTGTAGTCTGGGAAGGTGGCCCCATTCTGGGAATGCCCAGTCCTTCTTTCCACATAGGGGAGGGGGCGTCCCCATCACCCTCCCCACCATGGGCCACATATATGCCGTACACTCCCATTTCCTCAGTGACAGTGTCACCCACCAGTCTCCTTTAGGTTTGGAGGTCTGAGCCCTTCTGACTATGTATGGCTTCAGCAGCTTCCTGGCCCACATGGACCCGCCCAGGGATTCTGACCACTTGCTGAACACTGTGCCTGTGGCTTGCCTGCCTTGGATGCAACCCCAACAGTCTACCTGATGAGCTGGTAGAGGCTAGTGACCTGGTCCCTAGACACCTATACATGGGTGTGTTGGCTAAGTATGATCAGAGCAACTGCAGCTGTGGGGGCAGCCTCCCATAGGCCTGGCACATAGGAGGTGAGGGGGCCTGGGAGTGGGAAACTGTAGTAGACAGAATGGCTTACCTTGGGGGGTAGGCCCCTTCATAGGCTGGCCAGCTGCAAGAAAAGGCAATGGGACGGCCCGTGCTGTTCAGGGCAGCAGCCATCTTGGGGTACCCTGCAGAAACCCCAATTTGGTGACTGAGCGGGCACAGGGGACAGCCTAGAAAGAGCCTCCCTGTACCTAAAGGCTTACTTCCTGGGTGCCAAGCCTTAGGAAGTAGCTATAATTTTTAGAAGGGCCTGAGAGCTGTAAGCAGGGGTGGGGGGGTTATGGGAGGACCGACACCACTGTGTGCAGACAGAGCTCCACAGCTGCCGGTCTCTCTCTCTTACGTTCCAGCCAGATGTGAACTCACCCTTTGCTCGTTCTTTGGGACTGGAGAAACAGCCATCCAGTTTCAGCATGTCTACCTTCCACTCTGCGAAGGTTTCGGCATCCAGCTCCACTTTGTCTAGAGTGGTACCAGGGTAACCCATGCAGGTCATTTTGCCCATGTCCTCATAGATGCCTAGCTTCAGACCCAAAGAATGAGCCTGTGGAGGTTGAAGAGACAGGAATCAAGTGAGACCCTCTTCACAGGCACCTCTGATAGAGTCCAGGAAAACCTTCGGCGGCACCCAGGACTGGGGATGTAAATGAACTGGCAGAGTGCTTGCCTAACATGTGAAAAGCCCTGGGTTCTATCCCCACCCACTGCATAAACTGTGCGTGGTGGCATCAGACGTGTAGACATGTTTGTTTGCTTGAGACAGGGCCTCTCTATGTAATCCTAAAACTCTCTATGTAGACCTGGCTGGCCTCGAACTCACATAGATCTGCCTGCCTCTGGAGCACAAGATTAAACACATGCATCACCATACCTATCTAGCACCATAAGTTTAAGGTTATCCTCAGCTACAGAATGTTGGAGGTCTATCCTGGGCTACACAAGACTCTGTCTCAATAAAAAGAAGAAACTCTTAGTGTTTCCCACTGACCAAAAGATAGCTGAGGCTACCTTTTCCCCAGCTGTCTCTTGTCTAGAGTCCTTTGCTACTGATTCAGAGGCCCCATCTCTGGGATGGATTCAACCAGACCCCTCCTCCAGGGGAGTGTTCTTTTTGCTAAGGCCCCTTTCTGGCTCTCACCTCATTAGGCCAATAGTATGTGTTCATTTTTTTAGTTTCTGCCCCCATGTGGAGCTCTCAATGGAGACTGGGCTAATGAGTCCCAGGCCCTCACACTAAGAGGCAGGGCTGGAGCGGGACTTACGTAGTCAGCTAGGAAGGCAATCCCATGAGGGAAGCGCTTGGGATCAGGAATCAGACGGCCTGAGGGATCACGCCCACCAATCCAGCAGTCATCGATGTTGAGGTATACATAGCCCAGGTCCCGCCATCCATCCTGAGCCAGTCTGTCAGCCATCTCCATAAAGAGCCGTTCACTAGCAAGAGATAGGAGGGTGGTACTGCTCAGTAGCTCAGGCTATCCCTCATTCCTGCTCTTTTCCTCTGCTCTGAATTCTGGCTATAAAAACCAAGCCTCTGCTCTCAGCTGAGACGGGGCCAAGATAACAAGTGTAAATGACCTTCCAGGATTAGGGTAGAGTGAAAAAGGGTGTCTGGCCTCCAGGGCAAAGGACAGGACTGGGCCAAGGGAAGCATGTGGGGCCTGTCTGGCCTTTCATCTTCTTTTAGCCCCAGTCACGGGGCTAGGTGTCAGATACACTTCAAATCATTCTGACCCTGCATTTTTTTTTTTTTTTTTTGCTGACGAGTGTCTTTCACCCACTGACCCACTGACCCAGTTTGTCACCCTGTGCATGCAGATCTTACTCACCTGATGCAGTTCTTCGGATCCTGGTCACAGTCAACGTTACAGCGGAAACGTTCCCAGGACAGCCAGCCCATGGGTGGCGTCCGCAGGAGCCCATTCTCCAGCATCAGTACCCGAGCCACCAGGGCCAGTAAGAGCACTGAGGGGGGAGGGGGACAGTGACTTGTAAGTGGCTCCCCCAGCTGCACCTCACCCTTCCAGATGCCGCTTCACCTGGCCAAGCCCAGGAGGGTTAGAGCAGCCTCAGCCTGTGAGTGCAGTGTGAGAGGGAAGCACATGGGGCAAGGTAATGTATTTTAAAAGCTGTTGCTAGGCCGGGCGGTGGTGGCGCACGCCTTTAATCCCAGTACTTGGGAGGCAGAGGCAGGCGGATTTCTGAGTTCAAGGCCAGCCTGGTCTACAGAGTGAGTTCCAGGACAGCCAGGACTACAGAGAGAAACTCTGTCTCGAAAAACAAACAAACAAACAAACAAACAAAAAACCCAACAAACAACAACAACACAACAACAAACACAAGCTGTTGCTACAGACTGGGAATCAACAGAACCAAACCCTGAAGTCGTGTCCTTGATCTATGTAAGACCAGATCCCCTCTTCCCTTCCTACGCAGAAGTGGCAGTACTTTGTGGATAAACTCTAGGATTCTCAGGACTTGGAGTTTTTGCTCTCCACCTCAGAAAGCCTCAAAGGGGTCTAAAAGGGTTGGTCAGGATGGACTCATACCCAGCTGCTCACGGATTTCAGTTTCCTTATAGTAAATTACCCACAGGACAGGGCTGCTATGGCAGGCCAGTACCAGGTAAGACAGGCCCTTTTACACTGGAGCAGGGCTGAGAAAGGAAGTGGCCTCTTTGGAGAGGAACGGATTCCGAGGTGTGGCGCAGCTCCTTGATTTTCCTGGCCCAGCTCCAAGGAGAGGAACCCTTCTCCCCATATATCCACATCAAGAAAGAGGAGGGCTGGGCTTTCCTCTCCACAGCTCTCCCCTGAAAGCCACCCAGTAGGTGAGGGTACCTGTCTTCTGCAACATTGCTTGGAGTCAAATCTCAGGACCAAATCGAATCTGCTCTTCGCAACTTTATATGTTGAACTGTGGAAGATAACAGATGTTATGTCTCCCACCGGGTATAGTGGGACCCACTTTTAATCCCAGCACTCAAACAGGAGGATCTCTTTACGTTCTGGGCCAGCCTGGTCCACACACAGACAGAGTTTCAGGGCAGTCAGGGCTACTAGGTAGAGAGACCCTATCTCCGAAAACAAACAAACAAAACAGTTATGGATTCTACATTTGGTCCCAAGTCGCTTTCATTACTGTCACTCCTTCGCCGGCCATTACTTCCCGAAATCTAAACTCTTCTTTTAGAACTACAAGTAGTCTAGGACTTTTTGCCCTAGAATGGTTGTGGTTCCAGGAGTAACAGGAAGAAGGAAGGCTATAGGCCCTTCCCGGTTCCAGATCCCCGTGTGGGTTCAGATTCTCGATTCTTAAACATCGCAGGCCCAGGGTTCCCTTTGATTCTTACCCTCGCGCTCGCTCAGTTCGCTGTGTGCTTAAGCCCTGGAAGCCCCCGCAGCGGCCGCAATACCTATAGCGACCGGGAGGCGGAATGTCACGGGACAACCCTTCCTGAGCGACCAATCAGAATCCCCTAGCAACGCCGTGCCCTCTCTCTATGGCCCAGCTCCCAGCCTCCATAAGCTCCGCCCATCTAAGCTCGCGTTCTGCGCGCTCCCGAGGCGTGCTCCCGTGGGAAGTCGGCTTGGGCGCCCTTTGCGCGCGCCGCTGTGCCACGGGTCTGGTTGGTGGCCTTCGTGCTCCGCCCCAGAGGGCGCGGGTGGTGGCCCGCACTGCTCGCGCTCAGTAAGTGGCTGTGCGGTGAATTCCTACAGAGGGCGAAACGACACAGCCCAGAAGCCTTGCTCTTAACCGCTCAAAAACCGTACTGAACGAGGCTCAGCTCTCGAGAGGTCAGGAGGCTGCCCGCTCCACCTGACACCCAAGGGGTTGTTTGCCCACCCACTCCCCAAATTTATTTACTCGTTACTTATTCAAATGTTGAACATATGCTAGGTGCCAAACGTTATTTCTGGATGTTTTCACGCGGATGGTAATCATGGCCGTCCTCTATTCGAATCTGTGCCATCTTCCTCCTATCAGGTAATGGAAAACCTACTTCTCTGTCCATTCTACCTTCCTTTTTCCTCAGCCTTCACACATGCAATTCTCAAAAAAAAAAAAAACAAAAAAACAAAAAAACAAAAAAACCTGTGATTTCTGCCTTTAAATCCCACCTCATCCCACACAGCAAGGCTGGCCTCATCGCATATTGCCTGGATGATTCAGAGAAGTTCCTCAAGGGCCTCCTCTTCCCGCCTTGCTTTTCCACAGCAGCCAAGACAAACCTGAAAACAGCCCTGTGGGCTGGTAAAATGGCTCAGCCGTTAAGAGCACTTATCGCTCTCGCAGAGCACAGAGGTTCCGTCTCCAAACTCACAAGGTGGCTCACAAACACCCCTACTCCACTTCCAGGGTATCTGATGCCCTCTTCTGAACTCTGAGGCCACCAGGTGCACATACATGCAGGTAAACGCGCACACACTTAACCTAAAAAAAACGAACCCAACCCAGCCCTGGTCACGCCTCTCTCAAGTCTATCCGATGGCTACTTTTAGTTTGGAGAAATATTGTTTCTAAACCCACCCCTCTACCTTTTGACCTTATTCCTTGCCGTCGTCTTCCTCATTGCCCTCCTGGTGGCCCCTCAAACACACACAGCCTTTGGACCAGCCTCTGCCTAGAATGCTCTTCTAGATACCGGCATAGCCGACACGCTCATTTCCTTTAATTATATGTCCAAGTGAGATCTACTCTGCCCCATTCTATTTAAAACGGCAAGCTCTTCCCCCTTAGGAAACCCATGCTCTCTTCTCCCCCCACCAACTTCCACCGGCGACCTTCACCTTGTAACACATTTACTCTAGCGGATACTATTAGTTGAAGAAAAGCCACCACCCACCGCACTCCCCCCAAAAAACCCATCCAGCAAAACTTAGAATGTAGTGTATGCTTCTCTACATTGTGAGGTCAGGGAGGGGACCTCAGAGCTGACAGCTCAGACCTAAATGTCAAGGAGCTCTAAGTGGGGGTAGGGTGAGAGGGAAGGGCCCTCTGGGCTTCAGGAACTGCAAAGCAAGGGTTGAGGTGGGAACCCACGAAGTCCTTGGGCAGGCATTTGAACACACTGGTCTCCTACCTTTAGTGCTTTCCCCGCAGTGTTCCCTGCAAGCCTACGGACAGACTCCAGGTAGAGCCTCAGGACCACAAGTGGACTGCAGACCCACATTGACAGGTGATAGAAACCGAAATGGTCAGTTTCTAGAGGCAGAGATGGGGCTAAGCCAAAGACTTGGTTAAGAACCTTGGCAAGGTTTTGCAGGCTGTGTAGGAGCTCGCCTTAGGAAGCGCCCTATCCGATGACTTGTCTGGTTTGGCTCTGCCCGCGCGGGAGGGGAGGGGGATCGGGGAGAGACTGGATGGGCTGTAAGGGGAAACTTTTGTGGGAAAAAGAGCACCCCGAATTCTTCTGGTATTGAGCTGGAGGCCTGTGGGTAGCTTGTGGGCTCGGGATTCGAGACCACCCCTCATCGACGAGTTCTGTAACTCAGGCGGGTCCCCACCCTCTAGGGCCTCAGTTTCCCTCCAGTATGCGAGCCGAGGCGACTTTGCGGATCCGGAGGCCTGGTGGGTACTGGGCGGGGAGCGGCCGGGGCGGTACCCCGAGCCTCCCGGGCGGGGTCTCCCCGCTCCCGCGGCCACGTTCGCGACCTGGGCGGAGGCGCGGGATTCGGAGCAAGAAAGCCCAGGGCGCGACAGCATCGCACCCGACGGGCCAGGCCCTCGGGCGCCGGAGGTGAGAGCGGGTCGGGCGGGCTCCGGGAGGAGGTGACCAGAAGGGCGTGGCCGTGGACGTGGCTGGAGAGCCCACGGGATCCAGGGACCCAGGCACCAGCAGGGCCGCCCGAGGGAGAGGCCGCAGCCGCGGGCGCGCATGGACTCAGCCCCTCCTTGGGGCCCACAAAGGGCTGCGGCTAGAACGGTCTTCCTCTATTTCAGGCCTGCTTGCTTCTCTCTTTGGAGCCCTTCTCCCGCTCCCACCTCCTGGCTACGGTTTCATCATTCAAGACTTGATTAATTCATTATTTAATTATATTTGCTTACAGCGTGTCTCTTTTGCTGGAAAGTAGATTTCAGGAGGACGGGAACCTTGTTTTGTCTACTGATGAATTCCCACGAATTCAACAAGTCTGCACAGTGCTGATTATTGGTGATTACTGACTGGACAGTCAAATTTAACCCACTCTAGATGTCCTGCAAATGGGGACAGTACTAAATAAAACATTGGGGCGAGGCGGGGAGGTGGGAGGGGTGTGGCGTGTAAAGGGACAAAGCCAGAGGACTGCTGGTTAATTGACCTTAGATCAAGCCACTTTGGGTACAGCGGTGATCATACTTCTCTGCAATACCGTGGTGACAAAATCCCAAAGGGAGCCGGACAGTGGTGGCGCATGCCTTTAATCCCAACACTTGGGAGGCAGAGACAGGTGGATTTCTGAGTTCAAGGCCAGTCTGGTCTACAGAGTGAGTTCCAGGACAGCCAGGGGCTACACAGAGAAACCCTGTTTCAAAAAACAAAAAAACCCCAAAAAACAAAAATCCCAACCAGGAAAGCTTGGCATGTAACTGACCTACCTAGCCCCAGGGGGCCCAGAATTACAGTCAAGAGACAGTGGGCCAAGACACACAGGAAATTCAGTTGCCCTAGGGGATGAGGGGGTCATTAAAATGGGGAGGCAGTGCTTCCTGCAAGAGGCTGCCCTTTCACTGGGGCCCTAAAGTTAGAGTAGTTCTCACATTCTTTGAGAACTGTGTTGCAGGCTCTCTGGAAAGCATGTGGCTGAGCTGTGTGGTTAGATAAGAGGCCACCCTGTCCCCTTCTGTGGACTCCGCTGATAAGTGTGTCACCAAGGCCCCACCTAGAAGGTGTAAGACCAAATGCTGACTCTTCATCATATGGTCCTTTCCAGTTCAGCTGGATAGGAACCTTGGAGCACCAGAATTTAGTGGGTATGTCTTCGGTGTCCCAGGACACACCACTGGAGTTTACAGAGCAGGTCCCCTTTGCCCCTGGTCACCACCTCCCAGAGCCTGACTAGCCTGCTCTCACCTCCGGTGCTAGTCAGGTGCCATGTGGTTACCCTGGGCTTTCTCAGTCGCTGACCTGTCCCTCCTGGCCTCTATCTGGCTCTGAAATGTTCTCATTAAGGTGGGTGGGACACCACCGATGCTCGTAGGGGCTCAGGAAGATCATGGGATCCCTGGAGGGGATCCCTGGAGGTTGAGCTCAGATTTGCAGTGGGGGTGGGGGTGGGGAACTCATGTTTGGGATGGTTGAAACACAAAAGTGTTTTTGGGCTTTGAGTCCCTTTCATCCCTCCCGGGGGTTATTTCTTTGGGTTTAAAAAAAATATATCAACAGGAATACCCAGGTTAGCCAGGGATATGGTGTGACCCAGTTTGAAAGCCATAATAAAGACCAGAAGGGCTCTGGTCCAGTGAGCTCAGGCCCCTGCCCTCAAAGCCTAGCAAGACAGAAGCTGAGGTAGGCGTTCCGGAAGCACTGGGGAGATGGGGACAGTTGGCTCAGATCATTTATCTTGGCTACATAGTGAGTTCAAGAGCAGCCTGGGCTACCAGACTCTGTCTTCAAGCAAACAACACACCATGTCAGAATCTTGCTGTTCCTCTTCTCCTGATACAATTATTGTCTTTTCTGTTACAGTTTCTTTGATGTCCAGGTCCTTTTTTTGGTGACCCTTATATGACTTTTGAGATGAAAGGCAAGGAAGACTGGTCCTTCAGCTGAGGTCTGTTTGCTGCAGGAACACAGTCCTAGGAGCCACCACACTGGGCTGCAGGACTTCTGAGCTGGGTCCTTCCCTGGGCCCTACCATCGCTCCACCTCTCCGTTCCTGTGGGAGGAGCCATGAAGTTGAACAAGAGGAGTGTGGCCCACTACGCACTGAGTGACTCTCCAGCGGACCACACTGGCTTCCTGCGTTGTTGGGGAGGACCCGGTTCCCCACCTACTCCCAGTGGCACTGGCCGAAGATACTGGTTTGTTCTCAAGGGCAATCTGCTATTCTCTTTCGAGAGTAGGGAAAGCCGGGTCCCACTGAGTCTCGTGGTATTGGAAGGCTGCACAGTGGAGCTGGCCGAGGCTCCTGTACCTGAGGAATTTGCCTTCGCCATTCGCTTTGATGCCCCTGGAGTGCGCCCACACCTGCTGGCAGCAGATGGGCAGGTTGCCCAAGAGGCCTGGGTGAAGGCATTGTCCCGAGCCAGCTTTGGTTACATGCGACTTGTGGTACGAGAATTGGAGAGCCAGTTGCAGGATGCTCGTCAGAGTCTGGCCTTGCATCGCTGTGCATCCCAGAGGGCTGTTGCCAGCTGCAGTAAATCTCAGGCTCTGGACCACCAGGCTCCAGGCTCTGAGAATGGCCACTTTCTCCCCAGGGACCGCAATTCCACTGGAACTGTAGAAGAAAGGGGAATCCGGCCAATAGGTCTGGATTTGACCGAGTGGGAGTTACAGGGCCCTGCTAGCCTCCTCCTAAGCATGGGACAGAGCCCCGTGTCCCCTGAGACCTCCTGTTTCTCTACCCTGCATGACTGGTATGGGAAGGAGATCATGGAGCTGAGGCGAGGGTGGCAGCAAAGGGCCAAGGGGAGCCAACCAGAGAGCAAGCCACAGAATCGGCCCTGAGCCCGGGCCCTTTTAAAAGCTTTGGCCCTGTCCTGCTGGTCAGGACGCCAGGGCCAGAACTTCAGGGGTTAAATATTTACTCGTTTACCAGGTTTCTGTGTGTGTGTATATATATGTGTGTGTCCCTCCTGCTCTGTGGAGTTTCTCCAGCTTCCAGATCCTCCCCTCTCACTGGAGTGAACTGAAGAATCTTGACTTCCTACCTATTTTCTGAGGCCTAGAAAGCCCAGGTGGCTGATGGGAAGATAATGTAATACAAGAAGGGGGCTGTGCACTCCTGCTCCTGCAGGACACTCTAGCCATAATGTCCAAACGAGAAGTCTTGGGCATCTCAATGCCAGAGGTGACAGGAAGTGGTTTGAAGACCGTTATCGATGTGTGCCAGGCAGGGCTTTCTGTAGGAGAAGGTCTTCAGGTGCTGAAGAGGGATCTCCTCTCTCCCCCGCCCCCCTGTCAATGTGCAGTGCTGGACGTTGCCTGCCAAGACACAGGCGGCCTTTTATACAGGAGAAACTCTCCTGACCTGTTGTCATGGTCACTTCTAGGAACTCTTGTCACCTATCCCACTTGTTCCTAGGGCTTGTCTGCTGAGGGCCCTCATAGCTATTCTCTCCTGTATCATTCCGAGTATCTTTTTCTTTTGTTCTAAGGCCAAATGGCTGGGTCTACAGAGCCAGAATCCAGGCCCATCTCTCCCCTTTATATAGATGTAGTGACAGTGACTGAGGCTCAATAGAGATATACCCAGTGCCGGGCAGTGGTGGCGCACGCCTTTAATTCCAGAACTTGGGAGGCATAGGCAGGCAGATTTCTGAGTTCGAGGCCAGCCTGGTCTACAGAGTGAGTTCCAGGACAGTCAGGGCTATACAGAGAAACCCTATCTCAAAAAACCAAAAAAAAAAAAAAAAACAAAAAACAAAAAACAAAAAACAAAAAAAACCCAAAGAGATATACCCCTGACCTCCCTCCTTTCCCTATCTGGGGCCTTGGGACAGCCTGACCAAAACCCATCGAGGCCTAAAGGCTGAACTTTGCCTCCAGGAGACTGAGTTTCATGGTCTTCCTGGCCAGGGCCAATTCCTGTTATGCTAGCTGTGTTTCTCAAGCCTGCTCCTAACATTGTAGCCAGCTGCCTTCCACTGTACACACAGGTACCACAGGCTTTTGCTAATTTTCTTGTCACAGTGGTTATTGTTTGCTCTTTAAATAGTTTTGTTTTTTGGAGACCAGGTCTTACTCTGTAGCCCACACGGGTCTGGAACTCCTTCTTAGCTTTGTAAGTGCTGGGATTATAGGTAGGAACACCATGTCTCGATGGTTTGACCTGGTGGGAAGGCCTGCTAGCCTCCCGCTCCCCTTCTCCTTATAACCAGAACTGTAAAGTTTGCAGGGTTGGCAGCAAAGCGTAGGTGAGGATCAGGAGGTGCTCAAGGGCATCCTTGACTACACGGTGAGTTTTTGGTTAGACTAGGCTATATGTGAGACCTTTTCAGAAAATTATTCATTTTGGTTATTATAATCAGTGTGTTTACAAATAAAGAATCAGGAGTCAGAGCTGCAAAGCCATTGTCTGAGGCTAGCAACTGAGTCTGAGAACCTGACTTGGTGGTACAAGCTCCATCAGGCCAATTCCTCTATTTGCTTGTTCCCTCGACCAGTATGGGAAGCCTGCTGTCCACTGCACCCTTTGTGCTAATGTTCACAGACACTATGATCTATTCTTAACTTGTTTTTTTTGCCACACTATGTAGCTCTGGCTGACGTGGAACTCACTATTGTAGATGAGACTGAACTTGAACTCATAGAGATCCTCTTGCCTCTGCATCTCAAGTGGTGAGTTAAAGGTGTGCGTCACTTCGCCCAGCTTTTTGTTAACTTTTTATTGTTACAGTTTTGTTTTGTTTTTATAAATTCAGATACCAAGTAAAGTTTTTCATTACACATTCTGGCTCCTTAATTAATTCAAGTCTTCCAGAGGTGAGGGTCGGGAACGTCTACAAAGGGAGCCCCCAAAGGTCCCGCCCTCTGGACCGTGGGAGGGGCGTCGTTCTCCTGACGTCACCATGTCGGTCGGGCGTCAAGGACCGCTATAGGAATTCGTGTTCTGCGCAGGCAGGAAGTCGGTGCTTCCCGTGGGTGTCACGAGTCTCGCGAGTTTTGGAGGCAGTTTCTGCGAGAGGGCTTCATTGGATGTGTGGGGTGTGGCTCCCAGCGAGGGGCGGAGCTGGAGATGGCGTCCACCGCAGCTCGCCGGCTGGCCTGGGTATCAGTCCGACCCGGGGCTCTCTGGAGCGGGCCGAGGGGGAGGAGAGGTGGCGATGTCTACACTGTACCGGGCAGCTCAGGTCTCGGCCAGGTACCGTCGAGGTCAGTCATCGTCACTCGCAGCGGCGCCATTTTGCCCAAGCCGGTGAAAGTGAGTGTCTGTCTAGAGGCGGGGCAGAGGGATTGAGGCTGGTCACTGGGGGAGCACGTATGACCTGTCCTGATTGACAGGCGCAGAGGCCAATCATATTATTGGAATAGGGCACCCGACCTAGGACTCAATTTTGCTGACTTTGACAGGTGGAGGAAAAGGTTTCCATAAAACCCAGTGTCAAGCTGGTTCCTGGACACAGAAGCTGGAGGGCAGCAGCGAAATGTGCAATGTCTTATCTGGAGGGACATAATGGCCCATTTCTTTAGAGCCAGAAGCAGGGCTTTGTGTCAATTTATACAAGTCATGCAATCTCTGCCACAAAGGTGATGGGATAGAACAGTCCTGAGGGTTGGAGAGATGGCCCAGCGCTTAAAAACTCTGACTGCTCTTCCAGAGGACCCGGGTTCAACTCCCAGCACCCACAGGACAGCTCACAACTCTGTGTAACTTCAAGATCTGACACCTTCACATAGGCATACACGAAGAGGCAAAATACCAATGCACATAAAATCAAAATAATAAGTTACTGAAAGAGTGAGAAGGGAATGGGAAGTAATATACTTAGTAAAAAGGAAATGAAGGGGACTGGTGAGATGGCCCAGTGGTTAAGAGCACAGACTGCTTTTCTGGAGGTCCTGAGTTCAAAGCAACCACATGGTGGCTCACAACCATCTGTAATGAGATCTGATGCGCTTATGGGGTGTCTGAAGACAGCTATGGTATACTTATAATAATAATAATAATAATAAATAATAAAAACATTAAAAAAAAGGAAATAAAGAGAAAGGATGGGGGGACTTGGGAGAAGGACCTTCTGTCCTTAGGAATGTGCCAGTTTTACAGATGAATTCAGGGCAGAGCCCTGAAGCCAGCATCCAAAGCTGGCAGCAGAGTTAGGTTTGGACAACCAGGGATCACATCCTGGTTTTCCTATACCTGAACTCTGTCACTTGCCCTCTGTACCCCTAAAGAAAATGGGAAGTCTCCTCCACCAAAGGTATGCTTTTTGACTGCAGGACTGTGTGGAGTTGAAGGGAAAGCAAAATTCTTCAGAGCAAGCCTGAGCTGTACTAACAGTTGACCACAGTCAGGTTCTGAGCGAGAAGCAGGAAGGTGCATGGCTAGGGAAAACAGAAAGCGAATACTGGTGAAATCTTACTGGCGTTCCTCCAGTCCATATTGCCTTTGCATGCTTTTAAGGTTAAATGTGAAATAAGGGTGCTCAGCGTAGGAATCAGTTAAAATAGAACTAGGTAGAAGACCACTTGAGTGCACACCTTTTAGTACTGATTTTTTTTTTTTTTTTAGTAACTTGATTTTTATTATTCTATGTGTACGAGTGTTTTGCCTGCATGTATGTCTGTGCAGCACTTAAGTGCCAAACGCCCACAGAGGCCAGAAGAGACTGTGGCATCATTGGAACTGGAGTTACTTGCTTGTAAGAGGCCATGTGGGTGCTGAGAACCAGACCTGGGTCCCCTAGAAGAGCAGTCAGTGCTCCTAATCACTGAGCCATCCCTCCAGCCCCTGAACTCACTTTTGGGTGTAGAGAGCTGGTTACAGCCCAGCCATCCTAGTGTTCTTGTCCAGCTGTGTATAGTTCTTGCAAGGAATTAGCTGGTTGGGCCCTAATTTTTAGTTGCTTAGTTTCCTAAATTTAGTTTAGCTTTATGTTTTCTTTCTGATGTCCGTTTTGATAGTCATAAAACTCACTTTGTCTCTTTGTAGCTCTGAGTTTCTCCAAAGACTTTAAGAAGCAAGTGGTACTTGGATCTGGGGTCCATTGGAGTAAATACCTCTGAGGGCGGGGCTTGGGGCACAGCCCCTGGTCTCTGGAGCTCACCGAATTCTCTCTGCAGATGTCCTTTGGTCTTCTCCGTGTGTTCTCCATTGTGATCCCCTTTCTCTATGTTGGGACACTCATTAGCAAGAACTTTGCTGCTCTACTTGAAGAACATGACATTTTTGTCCCAGAGGATGATGACGACGATGATTAACAGGTAACAGGTAAGAGTTGCCCTTCTTGTAAGTGGACTGGCACAAGTCATCTGATCTGTGATAGTCTGGCCTGTGGCAGCATTTGGACCCTCAGGGCAGAAGGGTTCGCCTACTTGAGACTTACTTTCTCCTAGACTTACAGATCCACTAGGTTAAGGTACTCAATGGCCTTTCAATGCCCTTGATGTACCTTCAGTCAACTGACATTCTCTCAATGACTTAATGTGCTTTATACTTTATGAAGTCATGCAGTCTCTGCCTCAGAGATGAAGGGATAAAGGGAATCATGAAGGAGGGTAAAGAAAGGCAATGCAGAAGATACCAGTAAGAAGGGTGTTCCAGGGTGGCATCCCTCAGGAACTCAGACTTCCTACTTTACACTGTTAAAGCTGCAGAGTGTCCCCCTCCCCAGCTGTTTCTTGTTACCCTCATCCTTACTCATCTCCAAGTACTGGCCCATCCTGCTTCCACCGTGTCACCCTGCCCACTCCTCATTGTCTTTGTCATCTTCCTTTACCTTCCTATTTGAAAGTGACTACTGCTGAAGCCTGGTGTGGGATCTTGGGTTTTTTGTGATCCCAGCACGAGAAAGTAGAGGTAGAGCTTAAAGATAGCCTGGGTTAACAGAAGAGCGTATTGCAGAAAACAGAAGAGAAATGCCCCAAGCCTGGCAGCACACATCAGTAATCCTAGCACTGGGGAGGTGGAGGCAGGAACACAAGATTATCCTTGGCTATAGTTGGTTTGAGGCTACTCTGGGATGTGTGAGGCTGTCTTAAAAGTGACTGATGAATGCCTTTCTACAGGGCCCAGGGAGAACAGGAGAAAGCACTAATGAAGTGGTGGTGCACTCAGCTCCCTCCCTGTCAGCAGAAGGGTCAAGGAAAGCCCTCAGCCTCACCTCCTCATGGTTTGTGACAACAGCTCAGAATCCCGTGCTTTGGGAGGTTTCCTCAAGGCCGTCTACAGAGCACTGGAGATAACAAGCAAGCAAATTATGAGTGTATAATAAATGAGTCATGTATGATGAAAGGTTGTTCCCATTTCTCACTCCCAGCAGGCCTAGTTGCACTTCATTGCCTCTTCTGTGTCCAAGAAGCATCTTGTTTAGAGCCAGAATATCCAGGTTATTATACAACCACAAATGCAATTAAGGGGGACTGAGACCTTTTTTCTTTTAAAATTATTTTTAACTATGTATCTGTTTTCAGGTGCTCTTGGAGGCCAAAGGCATATGATTTCCCTTAAAACTGGAGTTAAAGGTTATTATGAATTGTTTGATGTGGGTGCTGGAAACTAACTCTGGTCCTCTCCAAGAACAGCAAGTGCTCTTAACCACTGAGCTATCTTTCCACACATCCCCTCCCCTGACTTGAAATTTTTTTACTTTATGTAAGTCCAGTAGAAACTTGCCTCAAAACCACTGAGGCCTGGAGGGGTTGCCATGTGCTGATCATGCAAAGCTCACTGCTTAGTAGACTATTTTGTAACACTTGGGCCCATTAGGGAAAACAGATCCTTGGTGCTGTGGGGTCACTCAGTAAATAAACTGCAAGACTCTGAGTGCCTTCCTCCAGCATTTAGGACTGTCCAAGGAATGAGGTAGAAGCAAGAACATCAGTAGTTCAAGGTCATCCCTGGCTCCACATGGAGTAGGCAGGCTATCCTTGGCTACATGAAATTCTGTTTGAACAAAAGTACAGAAGTAGTAGGACAAGTGTGCTGTGTTTGCACTGACAATGAGGAGGCAGATAAGCTCATTTACAGACCAATGCTCCTAAGTAGACGGGCTAGCCTTGGAGCAGTCAGTTCTACTGCTGTCCCCACGGTGCTCGGTGCTGTTCCTGTGGGGTCGATAGCTCTCGAGTGGGGGGACTTGGTTCCTGTTGGATAGAGTTGTGATTCCTGCGTGTCTGCTGCCCCAGGACGCTGGAGGTGGCTCCAGGGAGTAGAAGCACGAGAATTTGACTGTTCACTTAATGTGGCACCGGGCTGAGAAGCTGCCGGGTGCCCTGGGCATGGGGAGATCTCAATCTGATATCTCGTTGGGGGCAGGGCTCCCGAGAGGGATCTCTGGGCCGCTGTGGCTGACCTGGGGACTGGTGGTCTTTGGGCTCCCAGAAGCTGCTGAGAGCCACGGAAGAACGGAGACTACGGGCGTGCAGGCAGAACTGGCTGCAGTCAAGAGAGACAAGAAGGAGCAGCCCGACAGCACCCTGCAGGCTGGAGACTCTTTGTTACAGCACTCACTTGGCTGGGTCGGCTAGCTTGTTTGAGTTGGTGGGCCTCCATGGTGGAACATAGAAAAGTCCTCAGTGGGAGATTAGGCAGCAGCCGCAGCTCATTAATTAAAGGCCTTCTCCACGGTTCCTCTCAGTGGGGCCCCAAAGACACAAGGAAGTCCATGGTTTTACAAGCTTTATTGTCATGGTGGATGGTGGATGAATCTGGCTGCACGCCCCTCTCTCTTAGGGCAGATCTGACTTAAATAGGGAGGGAGGAGGATCTGGGAAGGAATACTTAATTGGCTATGCCCTCTGGCCTTCAGGTAGCTCATTAATATGGAAATCTCTTGAGGCTGAGGCCTGTAGTCACACCCTCTACCTGTGGAGGGGCTGGTAGGGGCATTGCCCTACATGACTGAAGGGTGCAGATCAATGGAGGTCTTGCCATGTGTCAGGGGCCTGGAGTCTGGGAGCATGGCAAAATATATGCTGTCCCTCACAGGCATGGACACCTGTTGGGTCTCTGGCTATCTCTAGCCAGTGCTCTACCAGAAACCAAGCCATCTTTTTCACGGTTCCACATGTTCCCTCTGATAGGAGAGCCCGATGCCAAGAAGCCCAGTCTTGTAAGCTATATACATAAGTACAGATACAGTAATGAAGTGGCCAGCTTCATGTCCACTGTGGGAGAATCTGGACAGCCTCACATCCCTCCCTGCTTCCCCATGCAAGGGTCTGATTCAGTCATTCTCCAGGAGGAGGGGATAAACATGGCGTGTGCACTAAGGCCCCACACTTAGGCAAGAAGTAAGAGAGACCACAGGAAAAAGGTTCACCAGTACAATTTTATCACAAACAACCATCAAATAATGAGTTTATTTATACTCTAAAATAATTAAATATTAACATGCACCTTCCCATCAGGTGACCTCATGGGTCATGACCAATATAGAACTTGGACAAGAAATCCTTTGGCCTTGGTGTTTCTGTTTCATGGAAAAACCGCATCACGTGTGTCCGCTGCTTCCATACTTTAATGGTTTCCTCGAGCTCCATCTTTCCCTGCGTACATGAAGGAAGAGGTAGTCAGCTCCAGCCATCAAATGAAGAACACAGCACTCAAGTTCAGTTCTGTGTTGTATTTGGCATGGACTTGCTAATGACTGTAGATTACCATATCCAGAGCCATTCTGCCTCTCTGTGGTTGCAGACAGGTGAGACAGCTTCCAGGGTGGCATCCCACAGGAACTAGCACTTCCTACTTTACACTGTTAAAGCTGCAGTGTCCCCTCTCCCCTACCCCAGACTTTCCCTTCAGTAATCTCAAGCTCATTTTGGGGGCTGAGGCAAGCGATATGTAGTTCCAGCCCAGGCTGTATACTGAGACTCTATCTCAAAAGTGAAGACCTCCAAGTGGGGTATGGTGGTACACACCTTTAATCCTGGCACTTGGAAGGCAGAGGCAGGTGGATCTCAGGGCCAGCCTAGTCTACAAAAGCAAGTTCCAGGACAGCCAGAATTACATAGTGAGACCTTGGCTTTAAAAAGAAAAAAGGGGACCTCTAAGTTGAACTTGGAAACACAACAGCTGCTGAGTTGGCGGCTGTCTTTTTATTTTTTCTTCCCTGAGACAGGGTTTCTCTGTGTAACCCTCAACTAGGTTGGCCTTGAACTCAGAAATCCGCCTATCTCTGCCTCCCAAGTGCTGGGATTAAAGGCGTGCGCCACCATGGCCTGGCTGGCAGCTGTCTTTTAATGGAGGTGGTATTTACTTGAAGACTCAGAAGCACAGGACAAGCCAGCAGATGTTTTAAGTCTGTCAGAGAGGGTCAGTTACCTTAATGACCAGGAGATCAACCACTCTGGGGTCTGTGACATGGGCATTCTTCATGAACATTTCTCGGACTTTATCCCGTCCTTGTTTCACGGTGATATCCAGCTGCATTAAGTGCACTAAAGAGAAAACACGACTGTAGAAATCAGACCTTTTAAACATCTTTTTAGACGCTTATGTCAGTGGGTGACCACTGGACATGTACAAGTGGCTCAGTTACTTCATGCCACATAACCCAACCCTCAGCCTGGATACACCGTCTTACTAAATTGCCCAGCCTGGATCTCAATGCTCTTTAATGGGCCTCTGGAGAAGCTGTGTACCTATTTGCTTTTTGTGTATAGGGGAGCAGGTTGGGATAGAATCTAGGGCCTTGACATGTTAGGCAAGGGCTCAATCACTGAAGAATATTATTTTTATATGGAATATATAATACACTATCATACTATTTTTTATTTTTATATGGAATAACCAGCAAAAATAAAGGCACCAGAGTTGAAATCTGGGTAAAATAATGTAGTGTATGATATTCATACTATATGAATATCGGGTACTGCTAAGGGTTTGCACAGGGAAGGAAGGCTGTAATCAAAGCACCAGACAACCTGGGAAAGGACAGACTCTAGGCCTTAACTGAGAGTAGGGACAGTCACCTATGACTGCAAACAAGATACACGGCTGCCACTGTGGAACCATGAGCCACGCCACCCTGCACTCCTACCCCCATATAAGGGACTGAAACTGAACACAATAAACTTCTCTTCCCATAAAAAGTGGGGAGGCTGAGAGGCAGCTCTGCACCAAGAGCACATACTGCCTTTCCAATCCCAGCAACCATGTCAGCCAACTCAAAAAAAACCATCAACTCCAGCTCCAGGAGCCCGCACGTGCCTCTGGCCTCTGTCAACACTTGTATGTATTTACCTGCACCCTCCCACATATACATACATACACATAAACACACATGATTTTAAAAGTAATAAAATACATATTTTAAAAGTCACAATATTCACCAATTTATTAAGTCAGTGGCTAACCAGTGGCACAAACTCAAGTTGACTGGACTTGATGTGCCACACGGGTGTCCTTTGGACATTATAACTGGACTGGTGCTGACAGGCCATAAGCCCAGCCTATACACTGGAGGGGCCTCGGGCTGTATGGTACTGTGGTGGATCCACAGCAAGGTCTTGTTTCAAAAGAAAGAAAATCAGGTTTTAGTCACTCAGTCCCTGATACTCAGCCTTTGGCAGATTTGCTGAGGACATCAAGGATACAAAAGGACCACAGAGGAAGGTGACAGAGACATCAAGTGTTTGCGGGCATTCTGGTTAGAGAGGTCAGTATATTCATTTAATGAGAATACCTTGTGCTTTGGCCATTCTTCTGACATGCCCACTCTGATCTATAAAACTGCAATCATCCAACCATGGTGGCACATGCCTTTAATCCCACTATTGGGGACTCAGGCTGATGGATCAAAGGATTGAGACAAAATCCTAACAAAAACAAAACCAAGCACAGAGGCAGATGGCTCTTTGAGTTCAAGGCCTGCCTGGTTTATGTAGCAAGTTCTAGGCCAGACAATGCTACAATGTGAAATGCTGTCTCAGAAAAACAAAACAACAAAAAGTCACAAAAACACACACAGACAAAAATCATGCTGTGTCTAAATCAGGTTTGAGTCTTTTGTTATACTCAAAATCAGTGATCATAGAAATGGTAAATCCTACAACATTAGATTCTCAGAGAGCTGGTCACCAAGGTCAGCGTGCACACAGGGAAAGAACTGTAAAATGACAGACTGAGACAAATGTAAATTGATACGAAAGCTGTCATTCAGAATCTTAGTCTTTGTGAAGCATCAGGCCTAGGGACTGAAGTGTGCAATGTTATAACTGCTGTCAGGTAAATGTGGGTCTGAGGTTGGCATGGGTTTTTTATTCCATTCTGTGTTCTAAGACCTAGAAGAAATCTCCCCATCAGTGCCTCCCCCGAGTTTTATATCAGTTACTATAGTAACCCATTTAATACAGTAACTCTCCAAAGAAGACAGTATTATGGCCATTTTACAGATGAGCAAGTATGGATGAAAAATTTTACCCAAGATCACACAGCTAATAAAGGGCAGAACCTGAGGACAGTGTGGCTGCCTCTCGGCAGTGCTGAGGCATGCCATGGAGCTTGCTGTCACTCACCAGAAAATGCCTTTCCCCTCAGATCAGCTGTGGTGGTTCAAGTTAAATACATGTCTACTCAAAAGATGTCCCTGACATTTGTAGGACATTGAATTCTCTCACCCCCTTTTAAAATCCACTACAGTGGCAGCACTGAGGGAGACAACCAAGATAACAGACTCAACACTCAGGTGAACAGATCAGAATCTCTCACCTATGGGGAAAGGGGTGTTTTGCAGCAATAGGGGTTAGACTTGGAAGCTACTGGATGACCTTGGCCAAGTCGTTTCCCTCTCGTGATGCAGTTTGTTCTCCAGACTGGGTAATGAATAACTGCTAAATCCCTTCGCCACTTTAGTTACAAAACTAATGGGCATCTGGGACATTTTCTGGAACTGTAAAGTTGGGTTCAAGAAGCACCGGGGCTAGCTCGGGACCGCAGACGCATCAATTCGTCTCTCACAGTCCCTGGTCGCCCCTCCCAGGGGCTCTGTAAGTATACAGGAACAAAGGCCACCAAAGCGACTAGGGCGCTAGGAAGCCCTGTCCTGGGGTGGGGCCCTCTGGCTCGTGGGATCTCCTTCCCGCGAAACCCAGTGCTCGTTTCTGTCCTAGTAGGTGACCTCAGCTCTGCCGAGAGACCTTGGACAGGTGCCTCCGGGGCCCCGAATGCACCCCTGCTTCTCACCAGTGTTCGGCACCTCCCGATACCAAGCGCGGTAGAGCTCGCGCACCCTCCGCTTGGCCTCGTTCAGGTCGCGACTGAAAATGGGCTTCACCGAAGTACTGGCTGCAGCAGCAGCAGCCCGGCGCAGGCCGCCGGCTGCGGCCGCCATCTTGACAAGGAAGCCCCGCCCCCTCAGCGCGCGCACGCGCGGTGCTACGGGACTCGACGCCGCGTCTTCTGCGGTACCTGCGGAAGGATTGACAGGACTGGGGCTCTCGGATTGGCTGGAAGGCTCTACACAGACGGGCTCTGCGATGCGCATGCTCCACCGCGGAAAGCTTGATCAGTGGCTGGCTGGTTCGATACCGGCGCGGAGGAACCACCAGGGGGCGCTGCGTCGAGGCTTCCGGCCCCGGTCTGTGGCGCTCTGTCTGCTCCTTTCCAAAAGTTAGTTCCTTCAACCCCGCGCGGTGGGCGGCAAGCTCCGAGGAGAAGACCTCGTGTGTAGATAACTGTGCCAGGCGGCGATGGCGGTCTTTGCGCAGTAACACTGTATATGTTGTTATATTGTGTATGCAGTGCAATATGCTGTACATACTATGTATGTGCTTCCGAAAAACCGTTTCCTTCTAGACATGGTGTAGATCGCAAAAGCGCCTCTGGCTTGAGCTTGTTGGTGTTTCACAGTCCTGGGATTATAATGACAACTCCATTCTGTTTGTTTGTTTGTTTGTTTATTGTTTTTCGTTGCCGTTTGATTGCGACTGACTTGGAGCTCACTTATGTAGACCAGCCAGGCTGGCCTCAGAACTTGCAGTGATTTCTCTGCCTCTGCAGGTTTGTGCTCACCGCACCTATAGTTGCCTTTTTGTAAATAAATGTGTATGGATGGTTTGCATGTTTGTATGTCTGTGCACCACGTGTGTTTTTGGTGTCCAAGAAGACGATGGATTCCCCTCGGACTGACAGTTGAGAGTTACTTTGTGGAGCTGGGAATTGAGCCCAGATCCTCTGGAAATGCAGTCAGAGTGCGTAATCATTCACTGAGGCGCCTCTCCAGCCCCTGTTGTTACATTTGGCCTTGCACTCCAGATTCCCCTGGCCTCAGTCTCCTTAGTACTGGGTGCTACTACACTTAGCCTAATCATCTCCAGTTTAGACAAGGACTTTTACATCCCAAACCACAGAAGCTGGAAGGATCCTTAAGTCATCCATCTGGGTACCTCTGGCTTTGCTGGCATGACTCATTAAAGTTCTCCCTGGACATCAAGTGTAAAGAAACTGCTAACAACATGAAAAGTGGAACCCTAAGTCGTTAGTGTGGTTTAATCTCATAACATCGGTAGGTATTAATACCATTCTTATTTTACAGGCAAGGGAACAGTACAGAATCTCCGTCACTTGCCTGTAGATCATCTCCCTGCCTGATCCCTGGCTAGGAGCCACTGTCCTTTCCTGAAAGTTCAGTTGACTGGGACTGAAGGTATTGAGGAAGGGGCAAAGGACAGGACTGAGTATATGAGCACTGACCTTGCCGTATGAGTCCGGTGGTGTGTATATTGCCCTGTATCACCCAGCCTTTATCCTGTCAAAGGATAGCAGATGTCTTTCCATTTAATATTTTGAAATGTGTGTGTGTCTCTGTGCGTGTGTGTGTGTGTATAGGGGTCAGAAGACAACTTTTGAGACTTTTCCATGTGGTCCCAGGGATCAAACTCAGATCACCAGGCTTGGTGGTATGTGCCTTTACCTACGGAGCCGTCCTGCCAGCCCATATTTGTATATTTTAATGGGTATATATTCCCTGTATACCGGAAGACCTAGTTTAGTCAGCAGACAGCTTGCTATACAAGCATAGGGATATGATTTCAAACCCCAACATCCAAAGTAAAAGGCTGGAAATGATGGTCTGCAGGGGAGGTAGAGACAGCTAGATCCATGAATCATTCAATGTCACCTAGTCAGGAAGTCTCAGGTCCCAGTGAGAGGCCCTGTCTCATGGTGCCTAAAGGAGGGCATGGGAGGTTGGCCTTTGCCTTTATGCATGCCCTCATGTACACAGACACAAATGTATACAGTAATACTCCATATATATGACTCTGCTTTATCTATATTTTATGATATATATTCTATGCTATATAATAAAGCTGAAGAATTGCTGCCTAATGACATTCTAATAGAATCACTGCACCATGGATTATGGCTATCTTTGTGGTGATATAAACAAACGTAGTCCTTCCAGTCAAAGTACAATATACACACTATGCTCAGCACACAGCATTTAATAATTATTGGTTTATGTATTCACTAGTTACAGTCCTGTGGCTCTGAATAAAGCATTTAATAGGGGCTTACGGACAGCCTCAGAGGGAGTCTGCCGCCAGCATGTTGCCAGGCCCCACATGGAAGCTCAGCAAACACTGCCTGGGGAACGGATGACACTTGGATGTTGTCTGCTCCTTGCCAGCAGGTCTAGGCGATAGGAGAGAGGTCCCAGTCCCACTGGGTCTCTCTGGGGCTGAGCAGGATGGTGAGTGTCGATGTCCCAAAAGAAATACACCAAGCTGGGAGTCTTGTCAAAACAGGAACTTAACTTTATTGCATTAGCCTCTCGCTTATATAAACTTCGGGCATAGGGAGGGGGTTTTGGTGGGGTGAGATGATGGAGGAGGCAGGGGATGGTGATGGAGGGTATGGTGTGACTGACAGGGCCAATGGCAAAGCTCTACATTAGCAGTGCCAGGGCAGAGGCAAGGCCAAACGGGTCTTGCTGAGTCACCCTGGTATAGAAGTGACTGGAACAGGTCTCAAAACTCGAGCCAGGCTTAGGCTCTCCCACAAGGCCACAGAAACCCGAGCCAGGCTCAGGTTTGTCCATAAGGCCCAAGTCAGGGCCAAAATGGGGCCCAATAGGATGTTGCTAGGCTCTCTTCTTATTTTTGATTCAGAGGATGGGCTGCTCGGGTGTTAAGCCTTCCATGACTCTGTGACTTCCATGTCTTCAAAACTTCACATGGTGCTCCCTCATCACCTTTTGCTGTCCCCTTATCATCGACAACGTTGAATTGAACCTGTGAGGGTACCACCTCTGACCAGGCACACTTAAAACCACCTTGAAGCAATTGCATGAAGCTCTTCTCAGATATGGAGGTGTTGTCTGTCATAAAGCCCTCTACATCACGATGTCACACCCTCCCTGCAAAAGGAGGGGCTGTATACCCAACTCCCAGGCTTAGCTGGTATTGACTCTCTTCCCAGGCTTTGTCTGTAGACTGTGTGGACATTGACACATAGAAGTCTGTGTGGATCACTGACTACCATCCAGATGGGCATGCTTGTTAAGTAGGCTTAAAGATGTTCTTGTTAACCCATACCCAACCCAGAAAAAGAATCTCTAGGGCCCAGTATTACCCTCTGTGCATCCCTTCCTTCATGGTTGTCTTCTTCTTTGTCTTTTATCTTCTTCCTTAGAACTGATCTTATTTCCTTTCCTCCTCTTAGCTTGCATGCAGGATGAGCTTGATAATGTATTCATTGACTCCGAGTCATGAGTGACTTGTCAGGGGCAGCCCTGCTTATACACTGAAGGCCTAAAATCAGCAAGAGGCCTGACATATACCAAGTCTTGGGTCTCTGTGGAAAAACACTGAAACAGATAGCTATAAGCTATTGTAAACAAGCAGCTTTGGTGGAAAATTGCCAGGCTGGATAGTTATAGACCTTGTAGATAGGTAACCTTGGTGGATAGTACCAACTTAGATAAGGACAAGTGAATCATAGTCAGAGTCATAGTAACATGTCCCCTGAACCTTCATCCAGCTGATACTTGTCGTGCCCACTTCGCCGATAAGAAGACGCGGCAAACAGGATTCTTCTGACAGCACTCTTTATTATGCCGCTCTGTTCCAAGATGGAGAAGGACCACGAGCTCGAGGAGCTCGTCACTTATATAGGGCTCGGTATGGCGTGTGCGCCCCTCATTGGTGCTTTAGCGTAAGCCAATCAGAGGGAAACAGCTTGCAAAATCCAATGGACAACTGCGCATGCGTTACTCTTGAGAGTAACCAGGAAGCAGGGAACCGGCGCCATCTTCCGATGGCGGAACGGCTCCCGACATCTCCCCCTTTACTTTATATTAAAATGTCAGACGGATGCACCACTACGTCACTGATCAGCCAAAAGCCTCCTCAACTTCCGGCGTTCGAAGTGACCGTGTGGGCGAGACTCTGTACACCTTTATCCCGTGCAATGGGAACACGAGCCCTGGGAGATGTACAGATCCGCTCGACCGCACTCTGGTGCAATGGGAACCTGAGCCCTCAGAGATGTCTAGTCAGAGCAGAGTCTCAATGTCTGAGCATATTAAGCCAAGCTTGGGGGGATGCTCCCTGTTCTACCGCAAGTAAAGCCTGCGCGATGACCACTTTGTTTTGTCGCTGTTGTCTTCTCAGTTTGCTAAGCATCCAAAGAGAGAGCACTAGTCCACCAGCCAATAGTATACCAAATCGGGTAGAATTAATTTGAATAATAGCCAATCGTAACTTTCTCATGGTCTCATCAAATTCTGTCGGCCAATTATATTGCAATAAATGAGAAAGTTCTTTTGAAAGATTGGCCGCCCTAGTGAAATTCTCATATTGGACGGATGTAACACACAAGCCAGGGAATTTCGTTTCACACCCTAATTGAGCCAATTGCCACAATATATCTATTGACTATCATCAAGCCACCTCTCCATTGGGTATTTAAAGAGGCTTGTGTATCAATAGCTTGAGTAAGGGAAGATGACAAATTATTTAAAGTGTTAACAGTGGCCACTTGTCCCGACAGGGCCAATGAGGAAACAGTCAAGGAGGCAGCAACTGCAGAAGTGGCTATGATGGCCACAATAGCAGCCGTAATACCAAAATCGCATTTTTGTCCAAACAAGGTTAATGAACTATGCATGACCGGCATAGGTCTCGGGAACGTTGTCATAATTCCCCATCTCAGCTGCGGTTGTGGTGGTGGGTGTGTGGTCGCACATAACAGCGTCAGACTCAGCATCCACAGGATCTGGCTCGGGGAGTTTTTCATCCTGCTTCACTAGGCGGGTTAATCGTACCGGGACCCAAATCGGATTGTCTTGATCCTGCGGGAAAACACAAATAGCTCCCCTGGATCGTATTAATACTGGATCCGGGCCTTTCCAAGTATTATTAATGATATCTTTCCATCTAACCTCCTCTCGCAAAGAACTGGGGGAGGCATGTCTGTCTGCTGCGGATTTGCCAGCAGAATCCAAATTTAAAAAATTTAAGGTAAATAAGGCCAGGGAGGTGGAGATCTTAGGTCCTTTGCCAGGGCCTATCCCCTGGGGGAGTACTTTCCACTGAAATCTAATGTCAGGTTCCTCATGATTTATACTTGGTAATGTAAAGGCAAATCTTTCTCGATCCCTTTCATGTAGTGGGATGGAGAAAAAACAATCTTTAATATCTATAATTATAATATGCCAATTTTTGGGTAGGGCTGACAATAAGGGTAAACCTCTTTGAATCGAGCCCATAATTTGCATTTGTTGATTTATGGCTCTCAAATCATGTAATAATCTCCATTTTCCAGATTTTTTCTTTATAACAAAAATTGGGGTATTCCAAGGGGAATAAGACTGTTCTAGATGTCCAGCAAGCAACTGTTCCTGCACTAGATTTTTTGCAGCAAGGAGCTTTTCGGAGGTTAACGGCCATTGTGGAACCCATACCGGGCCCTCCTTTTTCCAAGGTATGGGAATGGTCTCCTCAATGGCCCCTACGAAAAACCCAGTCCAGTTCGATCACTCTTCGAAGCTACGGTAATCGGACTAGTTCGTCCCTGCAAATATTTTCCTAATCCTTTCCCGGGCACGCTGCCCATCTCCTTCATCATCTTTTGACTCTGACTGGAATAATCATTGGTCAACCTATAATTTAACTGTTTCAAAATTTTGAGATCTCCCAAAATCGAGTCATTATCTCCAGAGGACGTCTCCCCGTCGGAGGATAACTCGGCCCTGGGTTCTTGAAATTGCGCTAAACTCGGATATATCTTTGACGGGTTTTTCTCTTTTAAGCCTGGCTTTAAATCTTGTCTTATCTTACTGACCCTGTCTTTTGTTATTTTCTTTTGTGACTTTTCTTTCCCTTTTATATCCTCTCTCTTTTCTGCTTCTGATAGACTGTCTTGGTGGTCATTCAGGAGTTTCTGCCCTTCTTTCACTTGCTTTTCGAATCTCTCATCTGCTATACAGGATTTAACTAGCTTGAATAATGGCCACGTACCCGGTCGAAGTTTCCCTTTCTCCTTCTCATTTGTCAGATCCCTCCCTAATTTTATCCAAGATCCCATAGTCAAGGACCCGGAAGTAATAAACCAGGGAGCGATCCTGTCTATCTCCTTCAAAAAATCTATGACAACCTTTTCTGGAACCTTCAAATGCCTCCCTCGAAGCAGTGCCCGCACCGCTTCAGACATAGGCTTCAGTTGCTGATTTCCCATACTTCCTTTCTCTACAGGAGCGGGAGTGCCTGCTCAGTTACCTACCTGAGACTTACAGCTAGCTATTCGATGTCACAGAAAGGGTACGTGCAGATCTTGTCTTTTTTCCCACAATTCAGACAAAAACAGCAGAACAAGCCGAAAATGAAAGCGAGCAATATAATCAGAATGACCCACACAAAACTAATCATACCTTGCAGAAAAGCGCCTAGGCTCCTCACGCTGCCAGTTCTGAACCCTCTCCCGACGAGCAGTCCGGGGTCCTTCGAGTCGTTCCTTCGCCCGGGGTTCGGCCGTTCCCGGGTTTCGGCACCACTTTGTCGCGCCCACTTCGCCGATAAGAAGACGCGGCAAACAGGATTCTTCTGACAGCACTCTTTATTATGCCGCTCTGTTCCAAGATGGAGAAGGACCACGAGCTCGAGGAGCTCGTCACTTATATAGGCTCGGTATGGCGTGTGCGCCCCTCATTGGTGCTTTAGCGTAAGCCAATCAGAGGGAAACAGCTTGCAAAATCCAATGGACAACTGCGCATGCGTTACTCTCGAGAGTAACCAGGAAGCAGGGAACCGGCGCCATCTTCCGATGGCGGAACGGCTCCCGACAGATACTCTGTTCTGGAAGATATCTGTACTCCCCCTGAACACCTACGCTCCTGCGTCATCCCCTTCCCCACGTCCTGCCTTTTTGTGTATATAACCCCTGTGTGAAAAAAGTAAAATCGGCAATTTGATCGCCTTCTTTGTGTCGGCCTGTTCCCCACTTTCTCTTTCAGGTGATCTCCCCGGACCCCTGTTTGATGCCCTGCTGGACAGGACAGTAACTAACAGAACTTAAGAGTTGAACACATTGCTAGCAGCATTCTCAGTAAGATGTGGTGGCTCTGCTTTAAAATGCTAACCAGGACTTGAGGCAACAGATGTGAACGCAGAACTATGCAGTCAGTCATGTTGTCATTTGACCTGTCTCAGATATAAGACCAAATTTCTAGACACTGTTAATGGTTTCTCTAATAGGAGAAGCCCTCATTGGAAACCAAGGGAGGTGGGCTGCCCCACCTCATTCAGGCAGTCAGAGAAGGAAGCATTTCACAACCACTATGCTGCTATGAATGTGGATTCTAGGTGGGTAAGGGAACAGAGAAGGATCTAGAGTGAGTTTTGGGCTAGCCTAGGCTACATATTGAGAGTCTCTCTCTCTCTGTCTCTTTCTCTCTCTCTCAATATCAGACAGACAGACAGATCATAAGATAGAACACCGGAGGGCCCATGATATAACCATGATATAATGACCTGATATAACACTCACTTTTTGGCCAATCAGTGAAGAAGAACATGAGGGGTGGGAGATGAGACATCAACAGCCAGAAAAGGGGATTCAAAGAAGAGGGAGGCACCAGAGTGCATGGCATGGACAGGGGAGGCCACTGGGATGGTGACCAGAGTATATCAGGGATGGGGCTGAGATGGACAACTTCAAGTTTCAGTCAACTTCAAGTGCTTCATGGATTCAAAGCACACTGAAGTGGGTTGTGTATTGGGGGAAAGTGCAGGGCTGTAGCCCACATGTGGGCATGGGTCCTGTTGGGCTGTGTTGTGGTTCCTGCGTGTCTGTCATGGCTCAGAGAGGCAGAAGCATCGGAATTTGACTGAGTCCACTCCATGTGGCACTGGGTAGTCACTGGGCTGAGAAGCTGTGGGGCTCTGCCTGGGGTGGAGAGGTCTCAGTCTGAAGTCTTGCGAGGAGGCAGAGCTCCTGAGTGGGGGGTCTCCAGGCTGAAGTGGTTAGATGGGGAGACTGGTGGTCCTTGTCTTTGGGCTCCCAGATGCTGCTGGGAGCTGCAGGACTGAGATGGAGTGGGCATATGGGCTGAATCAGCCTGCAGTTGAGAGGGATGAGAGGGAGAGAAGCTCCAGTGCCCTGTGGGGTAGAGACTCTTGGTTACTGGGACTCCCTTGGTTGGGTTGGCTAGTTTGCTTGAATTGGTGGCCTTCATGGCAGGAGTGTAGAGAAGTCTTCTAGAGGGAGATTAAGCAGTGGCTTGGTAGTCAAAGGCCTTCTCCATGGTTCTCCATGGTGGGGCCCCAAAGACACGAGAAAGTCCATGGTTTTAAAAGGTTTATTGTCATGGCAGAAAGTAGATGTGGTTGTACCCCCATACCCCTGGGGTGAGCCTTTGGTTAAATACTGTTTGTAAGGAGGAGGGTCTGGAAAGGAATGCTTAATTGGCTACGCCCTCTGGCCTTTAGGTATCTCATTAATATGGAGATCTCTTGAGGTTCTGTGTCCTGTAGTCACGCCCTCTGCCTGTGGAGGGGCTGGTAGGTGCATTGTCCTACGTGACTGAAAGGTGCTGATCAATGGGGGTCTTTGGCTGCGTGTCAGGAGCCTGGTGAAATGTATGCTGTCCCTTGCAGGAATACCTGTTGGATCTCTGGCCATCTCTAGCCAGTGCTCCACCAGAAACCAAGCTATTCTTTTATGGTCCCACAACTCCTCCTTTTTCTTTTTTTAAAAGGAGGGGTGTCACTGGAGTGATTGTATCATTTGTAGTGAAAATTTTGGATGAAGAAGTCAAAAGAAAACAGTACACAGGCTGTAGGGGTAGCACAATTAAGTCACAGAGTAAGGAGAATTGAGGGGGGGGTTGGGAAGGCAAGGTATCACTGAACCAATTAATTAAAGTTTGAGGGTAATAACATCTGATTAATCTAGATAGCCATTATGCTTTTCTTACTAACATGTAACTTTCTCTAGGTTCAGTAGCCATTTGACTTTGGCAAGAGAGTTCATCTGTAGCTACTTCTAGGTCTAGGTCTGTCTTCTGTAGGACTCAGTGCATGTCTCTGGGTCTCAGTGTGTGTCTCTGGATCTCAGCATGTGTCTTTGGAGTCTTTAGTCAGATAAGGTATCTGGAGAGCAGGAGGGTAAAGGGTAAAGAGGGTAAAAAAGGATTCAGAGTCAGGATCCAAGTCAGAAAGGAAGCAGACATGTGAGAGAGAACAGCATGGATCTGGGATGTGTGGGGTTGTATACACTCTCTGTGTGTTCCAGAACAGTAAGCTGGCTGTGAGAGTTACACTGTTTCCAGTCTCGGTTGTGTGGTCTGTCAGTTCAGAGCAAGCAGACTTTGGAGGAGTGTAGGAAGAAGAGCTGTTCAATATGAAATGAGCAAGTATGGCTGCCCAGCTAAGGTTAGAATCTGTTCCTTCCCTCGGATTGTGGACCCAGGTAGAAAAGGAGAGGAAGCAGGCAGGAGCTCCGTGTGTGCTCCACATTGCAAGTCTGGTAAGTTCAGAAGGAATCGGTCGAGGCATTCAGTCATGTCTGGCAGCCGGCAGAGTGTCGGGCCCGAGCCCTTTGCAGCTGAGATGTGTTGTTCATCTGTAGATTCTGAATGCTCGTATTGTGGTGGAGTAAGCTTTAGGGCCTGGAAGGGTGAGGATGAGCAGCCATGTGACGTCAGAGAGAGATCACAGCCTATTTCAGTAGTGCTGCTCTTCTAGATTGCATAGGTTTCCTGTACGTAGCATGCTAGCATGTCATTCTTCTCTTGGGAAAGGGCCTGGTTTCTGGGCCTGGGTAACCAGTTCCCACCCACTGACCTGCAAACCAGGGTTTCTACAGGTTCCTTCTAAGGTTGCCGTGTACTTAGTTACCAGGGACTGACACCTTTCTTAATGCCAAGGCTGCCCATTATTGATTTCTTCCCTCTGGACTCATATTGAAATGGAACCTATTTTTCTCTCAAGTTCATGTTGCCCCGCAGCCATAAACATAAACCAAGTAAACCTCATACAACCTTATAGGGTCCTACAATAGTGGGTTTTAGAGTTTAGCTTGCATTCATTTGGAAAAGCTATATATCTGTTCATACATCTAATACTTGATATTTCTCCCATAAGTTTGAATGATTTTCAGGAATATTTTTGCTGAGTGTCATATTATACACATGTAACCCCAATACTCAGGAGCCTGAGACAGAAGATTTGGTCAGATTTTGAGGCTAGCCTAACCTATGTAGTGAATTCCAGATCAGTCCAGCTATAAAGTGGCAACCTGCCTCAAAAACCAGTAATTCTTTACACTAGAATGGAGAGGCAGGCAGATCTCTGTGACGTCAGGGCCAATGAGTTCTAGGCCAGCCTTAGCTGCACAGTGAAATCCCCATCTCAAAAACAAAAACAAAACAAAATACTCCCTTAAAAAGTATAACATTTGAATTTGTAACATTTGGTATTTGAAGATAGGGCGGGGATCTGATTCTTTCAAAGGTTTAAGTAGTCTTTCTCAGCAGTCTGCACAAGCAGTGTGTTACTATTTCAAGTCTGTGGGGAAAACAGTTCTTGACTATGAAATTTCAGAGGCAATCACAGGTAGGGCCTGGAGGCCAGTGCTCTCATGTGAGTCTAAGGAAGGCCCAGTTCTTCATAGTCAGCACCTACGATACCAAGATAAAGTGTAAGCTGGAGAAACTGGGCACAGCGATGCACACCTTTAAATCCAACACTTGGGGGCAGAAGCAGGCTGATCTCTTGAGTGTTTGAGACCAGCCTTGCCTGTGGAGGAAATTTCAGGCCAGGTAGAGCTGTCTAAAACCCCATTACAACAACACAACACAACACAACACAAAACCAACCAACCCAAATAACCTCTGGAGATTTCCCTGTGTCTCCTTTGGCAAAGCTCAAAGCAGAGCCTTATCATCCCCCAGTCCCACCTCCCTTCCAGCCATTGGCTAACTCTCCTTTATCTCAGTGCATATGAGTGGCTTTAGAAATGTGGTTCAATGTTCACAGCTCAGCAAGGTAGCTAGGGTAAAAGGACACCTCTGGGATTAGAGTCTCCTTGATGTCCTAGATCCAAGAACTTGGAGCAGAACATAAACTGTAAGGTGGTACTGGGGAGAAACAAGCATTAGGAGTATGTGAGTCCCCAGGGTACTTGGTGCTGAGTAAATTTTTCTCTCAGCAAATGATCACAGAGTCCACCTGTTTGTGTTTTTGAGTCTTCTACGGTAGAGCAAGGAAGAAAGGTCCAGGAGCTGGGTCCTGCATTTCCTGAGAAAGTTCTGGCTGGCGTGACTTCTAGCCTCTGACCCCCACAAGGTGAGGTACCACAAACAAGAAAGGATCCATTAAAGCCTGTATCTGCTGCTTCTGAAAACCTAGCTGTCTTCTTTTCAGGGTCCCAAGGCTGCCTTGGGATATTCATGCTCTCCCACAAGCTGCAGGGTGATCCCATACTTCCTGATCCCTAATCTTCCTGATCCCTAATCTAATGTGTACTGTTCAGTGACACAGAGGGGCCCAGGCTAGCCCTTTAACACAGTGTTAGAATCCAGATGTTCTGGAACATGAGCTACACACGTGCCACACGCACGCACACGCACAGTGCCACCGCTGCAGAGAGCGGTGGCAAGGACGGTAGCTAAGTACTGCAGGATCATCTGGGGAAATATGCCCCAGGCTCCCTCCTCTAAATGTCTGAGTTTTCTGTCCCAGGATGTTACTAAATGCTCTAAAGTCTCAGGTGCTCCCCCTGTGCTCAGCTTAGCTCAGTTACCATTCCCTAAGAAGAGATGACAGATGGCAGTGCCAGTTCTCAGCAGGTGCTTTAGTTACTCTGTGGGTGGGGACAAAACACCCAGCAACTGCGGAAGGGTTTATTTTGCCTCTTAGTTTGAGGGTGTAGTTGAACATGGTGGGGAAGGCATGGCAGCAGGGGCATGAAGTGGCTGGTCACACCGCTTCTATAGTCAGGAAACAGAGAGGGACTGTTGGTGCTCTGCTTGCTCTCTCTGTTTGCTTCAGTCCTTGAACCCCAGCCCAAGGCGCTGTCCACCTTAATTAACTCAATCTAGGAACTCCTCAGATATGGCCAGACATTTGTGACTCAAGGTTCTGTCAAGTTGAAAGTATCCCCAATAGTGGGAAACTGTAGACTAGCCAGGGTCACAGGCTCACAGGCTCACAGGCTCACAGGTCACAGGGTCACAGGAGTCAGAGCAGGGAGGCAATCTGGTATAGCGTTCTCTGAGTAGAACAGGGGAAAAGCAAAGACAAGATCAGTTATACTGTGTGGTATGACTACAGTGACTATATATATATTTATTTATATTTATATATACATACATATATATATATATGTATATATAAATATATACATATATATATATATTTTGACAATTTTGGAGTTTCGTTTGTTTGTTTTAAAAACAACCAACAGAAATATTATAAGAATACGTTTTTTGTTTTAATCCTAGGTAGGTATGGGGATGTGGGGCTGCTTCGTAGCAGCTGACTATGATTTGCTCCATGCTCTAGCAGAGGCGTGGCTTTGCCAGCTGCAGATAGTTTCTGCGACTGTGTGACGTTTGGAATTCTGGGAACTTTTCAGAGGATATATAAATGCTATAGCCCCGAGGGGCAGGGTGGGTGGTGGTGGTTGGGGTGGGGCTGGCTGTGGTTTGTTAGCAGTCGTGCTCAAAGAAGACACTAGAAGAAAGAAATTAGATTCAGAGATCTTTCTCTCTCCCTTCTATCCTTCTTTCTCTCCTATCTAGTGACAGGGAGAAACCAGGGGGATAAAGGGTGGGAAAAAGAAGCGCCCACAAAAGCAAAGACTGGCTCCACAGCAAGGTTCAAACGGTTTCTTTTCCTCCCATGCCACCACCTTGTTCTCTGCCGGGCTCATTGATAATGGGCCCCAAGGTTGACTCCTTTCCTGTAGCAGGCCTATAGTCATCGGGGCTCAATCCTTGTCTCCCCAAGTGTCAGATTATTTAAAAACAGCTGGAGAGAGGGAGAGGGAGAGGGAGAGGGAGAGGGAGAGGGAGAGGGAGAGGGAGAGGGGAGGGAGAGGGAGAGGGAGAGGGAGAGGGAGAGGGAGAGGAGGAGGAGGAGGAGGAAGAGAGGAAGAGGGAAAGGAGAGGAAGAGGAGAGAAAGAAAGAAAGGTGTGGTCTGACCATAGGCAGGACCATGTTTAGCCATAATGGGGGACATTAATGTCATCCACATGTAGCCAAAATGTCTACAGAAGATGGGATTTGGTCTCTCACTGGGTGAAAATAACTTCCATAGTGTGCTGGGAAAGCTGGGAAGTGTATTCCTTCAGCAGGAAACTATCATTCCAAACTCTGAGAAGATATAAAAAACGCAGGGCAAGGTGTCGAAGCTGTTTTCTGCTGAGGAGGGTCTTTGTCACAGGTGTTGCTGCCTGTGTGCTAGGTCCCCAGGCCTGAGTGGTGCTGCCATCATGATGTCAGCTGTGCTAAGGCCTGGGGCCTGCTATGTCCCCTCATTGGTTCTACGGGCATGAGTCAGACCACAGACTCATCTGGGGGGACAGAGTTATATTGTCTCCTTAGCATTAATAATTTGGTAGATTTTATATTTTGTTTTATATAGCTAAGTAGGCAGTTGGGCTATCACGGTCCTATAGTGAGAGCTAGAAATGGCCCAGCTATGGCCTGAAGTAAGTAGTTAACCAGGATAGGGGGTGTGGGGATGTGGGGGTGTGGGGCAGAACAAAGACTGGTGCTGGTTGTTAGATTCCGATGTCTCCTTATTTTTAAGGGCATTCATTTGTTTGTTTTAATTAAAGATCCCCTCTTGATTTTCCTAGTTTTCATTTGTACTTGGTGGATGTCCAGAAAGGTCTCCAGGGATGTAAAGTCAGTCGTCTGCAGTGCTGGTCAGAAATGTAGCTGCATCCTTTGTTGTTCATCCAACCATTCTTTTTTATCCCCTCCCCCCAATCTAAATTGTTTTTATTCTTCTCTCATATATTACACCCTGGCTGCTGTTTCTCCTCCCTTCCCTCCGCCTCCTTCCCTCCTCCTCCCCACCCTTATTTTTAACCATGGCTAAATCTTTCTAACCATCTCTGATTGACTGCCATAGAAACAACAAGAATTTTTTTTTTTATTATATACAGACTTCCTTGTGTCATAAAGAGGAGGTCCAATCCTCTTCATTTTGAAGAGCAACCTCAGCTAAAGAATCTAACTGGGCTTCCAGGCTGGAAGCAGAATTTTTCAATGACCCAGGTCTATGTTGCTTGCGTATTGGGTGTTTAAAAAGGTTTTTTCCACCATAACTAGGGCTGAAGTTTCAACTGCAGCAGAGCCCATGATACTGGGCCCCAACAAACAGGGAAATGGGGGCAGCATGTTGTGCATGGGGAAGCCTAGAGTCTAGATTTAGGTGGGCTCCATGGCCACCATTGCTGCCAGCATTGCCATAGCAACAGCAGTAGCCACTGCCCATAAGCCTGAGGGAAATCGTGGGCCATGGGGAGAGGAAGGGTGTAATGATGGGCAGGATTGTTCGTTCCACTTCAGATGTTTCTCCAGTCTACAGAACTGACAGAAACAATAGAAAGACAACCAGGGTGGCCACTGCACACTCACACACCTGAACAGACCAGGGGAGTCTGGTAATGTCTCACCTGGATCCCAGACGTTGGGTCAGCTATGCTCCTTTGTGTCCTAAACAGAAGGCACTGTAACCTCTGCGAGTAACAGACAGGCAACTTTTAAATCTGTTTATTTTTGGGGTTCGGTGTTAGATTCCTCCAAAGCTTTAGGCAGCAATTGATCAATAGGAGTCCGAGGGCCCTGGGAAGTCTTCAGGTTGCACACATCCCAGAAGCCCCTTGACTACCATACTCTTCTCTGCTCCAAGGGGATCTGAGCCCCATGGTGTCTCAAGGTCTGGCTCTCGGGGACCTTGGTGGAAGCTTTAGAAATATTGTGGGGTATCCACCAGAGAAGACTACTCAGATATGGATTTAAACCAACAGAAGGTCTTTATTACCTGGCTGGTGACTACACTGGGTGTTCAGAATCCCAGTGTAGTGTAGGATGGTGAAAGGATGACTTGGTCTCCCCGGTAGGGCACTGGGTTTGAGATAGCCAGAGACCCGACAGGTGTCCATTGCCTGGGTAGGGACAGCACATATTCTCGCCACACACGGGATTCCAGACTCCTGACATGCGGTCTAGATCTCCATTTAACCTGCACTATTCAGTCACGTAGGACAAAGCAGCCCCTCCCAGAGAGGTTTGCGTCACCATCCACACACAGGTAGAGGGTGTGACTACAGGCTTCAGCCTCAAGAGATTTCCATATTCATGAGTTACCTAAAGGCCAGAGATCGTAGCTAAATTAAGTGACCCTCCTCTTTTCCCCCTCCCTATTTAAGTCAGGCCAGCCCTGGTTTAAACGGGGGGGGGGGGGGGAGGTGCACGTCTAGACCATCTATCACACACCATGAACAATAAAGCTTTGGAAACCCACGGACTTCTTTGTGTTATTGGGGCCTGCCATCATGGAAAGCTACACTGTGTTTCTGTCCTGGGACCTGCAGTGTAGTCCTGAGCTGTACTCAGGGTTGGCTTTTACCAACAACCATATCCTGGATTGACGTACGTCAGTTAGCAAGAACAGTTAGCTAGAAGAACTACAGAAGCCAAAATGCAAGATTACTACTTTTTGAGACTTTCCAAGAAATATGGAATTTGATGGATTAGGTCTTTATTTTCATTATGGCAGGAACTGCTGTCTACGTGCTGAGTTTTATAGCACAAATGGTACTTCCATCATGGAGTCAGTTGTGCTAAGATATGGGACCTTCCTAAGGTCTGGGATCCTGTTTCAACACCAAGCTTACAGGTCCAAGCATGGGCCTGGACACCAGTATCCGGTCATGGAATTATCAGTGACAAAGAAGCTTAGGACGTAACCTGCCTCTGCTTCTGGACTCCCATAAAGCCGTTTAGGGAAGCGTGTGGTACCCAACAGGTAACCTTGGGCACTTAACCTGTATATCATTTCTAGCCACTCTGACTTCTTTACATCTCTGGGATATCATAAAGAAGTTGTGATGATGCTGGTTGGGCAGTTAGCCTTGGTTGTGTAGTGGATCTGAAATGGAGGTGTGTAGGAGAGAGAGGTCTTGCCCTTCCCTCATCTATGTAACTTACACTGCCACAGCTCAGCAGTCCTTTCCGGCCCTCCTTCCAGATGTTGGTATCTACGTATAAACATTCAATTTGGGTGAAAAAGTGGGGGCAGGGTAAAGGCAAGAATGGGGTCATTTCCCAGGCCAACAGAGCAGTTCTTCCATTGGGGTCAAATGGCCAAGTAAGAATAAGTAGGGGATGTAGGAGTCCATGGGAAGGATGCTTAGGCCCCTTCCAGCCTGGAGATCTCACAGGGATGATTTAGTTTAGAGTAAAATGATTTATTGCACATTTAGGAACCCAGCAAACACAGTGAGTGAGATGTCTTACGTCCTCTTAGCGGGGCAAAGCACAGAGCTTATAGGGGCATGGGGTTGTCAGAGAAACAAAGATGCCACGGTCACTGGGTCGGGGCTGTCCAGCGGGCACCGAGAAGGTAAAGCGCTGCAGGAGGCAGGTGAAGAAGAGGAAGAGCTCCATGCGGGCCAGGGGCTCCCCCAGGCATGCTCGGCGGCCTGTGGGTGAGAGAGGGCTCTTTCAGGCTGGGACCTGATTGGGGCTCCACCCTCCAATGCACCCTGGGGATAGACAGGCAGCCAGGCCCCCCAGAGTCACCTGCTGAGAATGGCATGAAGGCCTCATGTTTCACAAAGTGACCCTGGGCATCCAGGAAGTGTTCAGGATGGAAGTGGAGGGGCTTCTCCCAGACAGTCTCATCCTTCAGCACAGAGGACAGGTTGGTGATGAGGGTCGTCCCCTGGCAGGAGGCACATGGTGTGAACATGGGCTGGGGTTGAGCTGCCTAGGCCCTGGTCATCAAGTTCATATGCGCAGTCTCCACCTCACACACGGGACCCTTTCATGTAACCCCAGACCTAGAGGCTTCTCAGCTTTTATTAATACTATGACAGGGATAAGTGACAAGTGACAGATGTACACACACTGTCACTTGTATTTGTTGGTTGTGGCTGTTATAACTACTTCTGCCATATTTTACCTTGCTTGCCTTTCTAGCTGGGGATTCTAGAGTACAATTCTTGCTACTGTTTTTCCTCCCATACTTACCCAGGGAAGTTGGTTCTGTTGAGTTGAGAATTGGGTTGCCTAAATTTCAGTCCTTCTTAAGTGGACAGCTCAGCCCACTAGCTAGCTGGCAACACTGACTAGACATTGGAGCGTCCCAGGCCTACCTTAGGGATAAAGAAGCCCTGCACTTCAATGTCACGAGAAGTCTTGTGAGGCACACCAAGAGGGAGAATGTCTGCAAAGCGCTGCACCTCATGAATGACAGCATTGGTGTAGGGCATGCGGGCCTGGTCTGCCATCTCTGGACACTGCACCTGCCCTATGACCTCATCGATTTCCTGTTGGACTCGGGCTGGAAGGACAGGATCCCCTCAGTTAAGGTGCTCTAGAGGGTGCCCCTTGTCCCTCCACTACCTCTATGGTAAGCGTTGGGTCCATGGGAGAAAGAAGGCCATCACCCTTACTGGAGTCTGGGTCAAACCAGTGCTGGGAGCCACAAGTGTCCCAAGTAAGCTTAAGGCGTGTGCCTCTACCCTCCTCCTCCTTCATTCCCAGCCCCAGCCAGGCTCACACTGCACATCTGGATGCAGGATCATGAGCAGCAGGGCCCAGGACAGTGTGATTGAGGTGGTCACCATCCCCGCCATGAACAGGTCACCCACCACCATGCGCAGGTTCTCCTCATTAAAGCTGCTGTCAGGATTCCCCTTGGCCTGGTCCAGGCAGAAAGAGTAGACTCAGTAGGGAGAGGAAGGTCCACGTGGCTTCCCATTGTCCCCCAAGCAGCCCAGGTGCTGAGTTACGTGGTGACGCACAGGACCACATCCTTCTGGCCTCACAGTTCCCAGGCCCTCATCCCACAGCCCCTGGCCACATCTCTTGGAGCTGCCAATCACCTTCTCTATCTCTGCCAGGAAGGCCTCAGTCAGGTCTCGGGGTGGCTGGGCAGGATCCCAGGTTGTCTTGTGCTCAGTTAGCAGCTCATCCAGCATGGCCACAAAGGCCCTTTTCCCAGAGAAGACCGTGCCAACCAGCCCTGGGATGCGCAGGAGCATCGGGAACACGTTCAGGAGCTGTGAGCGGCACAGAGGGACCAATAGAGAGGCCTGGCTGCCTCCCGGCTGTGCTCACTTGGAATGGTCCCAGGTCCCAGCTTCCTCTAGGGTAGACTAGTGACATAGTCCCTCCCTGCCAGCCTCTAACCTTCCCTTTTGCCCTGAGCTTCCAGAGGGGCTACCATACTGTGGAAATGTTACATGGCTGCCATGTGGATGGGGAGCACTTGACCCCAGCCTACCCCCTCCCCTCCCACTGATGTCTGTCCATCTCCTCCCAGAATGCCCTCCTCCTGTCACTCCTGCATGTCGATCATCTCCCTGAGATTCTCCACTGTTTGAAGTTATCTGGGTACAGACACCCCCGAGTCCCGCACCATAGGCAGGAATCCAGATTCCTCCTTAAGAGTATCCTTCAACAAGTTCAGTAGCCTGATGAAGCGTGGGTCATCGTATTCAAAGCGGCAGGCATAGAGGAGGGACGCGATCACGTTACACACTGCTTTATCCAATAGAGTGTTGGGGCTGAAAGGGCATCCTGGGAGTAGAAATGTCAGTCAGGCTGTTGGTTGTCTGTCCCACCTATCCCCACCTATCCCCACCTATCCCAGCCAATCCATCACCTACCAGTGTGGTCAGTGAAGGCAGCACAGAGGCATCTGGCCTCCTCAGTCACCCACTGCTCCAGTGACTTCTTACCCAGGCCAAAGTGACGCAAGGTGGATACAGAGAAGCGCCGCTGCTGGCGCCAGGCAGGTCCGTACCGTGCTAGGACCACACCTGGAGGGCCAAACTAAGGCTTGAGACCTCTTTTCTGCTCCTGTGCTACGTTACCACGACTACAGCCCATCGCTACTGTAAGATCCTTTGTCCACCCTTTAGCCATCTACCTTTGCTGTCTTTTCTCTGTCCCCATCCCTCCCCCACATCAATCAGGTCCCAAACTGTCTCTAATCCCTGAAACACTCTCTAGTCCCATTTGCCCACCACTCTTGCCACTGTCTGCATTTGCCTTGAGAACGTGGTCCAAAGCCCAACTGGTCATTGAAATGCAGAGGTGGCCGGTCGGCGGTGTCCTCACTGTATCTCACCAGTGCCTCTCGCAGGGCTGTCAGCCCATTTAGTACAACCACTGTTTCAAAGGCCAGCTGTAGGCTGAACAGGTCCCCAAAGCGACATCGCAGCTGCAGGCAAGGAAAGTGCATTACCTGCCAGCCTGGATTCCTGTGTTTAGCTGTACTGGATAGGACTTGGCAGGGGAGACCCAGAGTGAGCCCACAGAAGGATGACATCTATTAATTGTCTGGGGAACCGCCTTGGATTCTGCCAATTACCCCATCATGACCTTGCTAGTGTCACACATTTGCCTGCTGGTCCCACTAGCACCCCCATGTCTAGATGAGGAAACTAAGGCTCACAGATGTAAGGGAGTTTGAGAATCCAAAATAGCAAAAGGATGGAAGCAGGCACTTCCTGTCTCTCAACTTTGATTTCCTGACAGAAACACTTGTTTAGGATCATGGCCTCTCCCCCATTTTTTTTTTTTTTTTTTTTTTTTTGTATATGAGTACATTGTTGCTGTCTCCAGACACAATAGAAGAGGGAACAGGATCCCAATTCCAATCACAGATGGTTATGTGCTACCATGTGGTTGCTGGGAATTGAATTCAGGACCTCTAGAAGAGAAGTCAGTGCTCTTAACCACTGAGCCATCTCTCCAGACTCCCTGTCCCCCCCTCCACACATTCTTGAAACATTTCCCTCTGGTGGAATGAAAAGGAATATGAAGTCTATATGACTTGATTTTCCTTTTGGTTGCGGGCGCGAGCGTGTGTGTGTGTGTGTGTGTGTTGGTGTGTGTGTGTGTGTGCGCGTGCGTTCGTGTGTGTGCATGCGTGTTGGTGTGTGTGTGTGTGTGTGTGGTGTGTAATTTTTCTTAGTATGTAGCATGTAGCCAGGTCTGGCTTGGAACTTTTTATGTAAATTAAGCTGGTGCTGAACTCACAGAGATCTGCTGGCTTTTGCTTCCTCTGAATGCTAGGATTAAATATCTCCACTACTGCATTGGGCTTTTTTCCTTTTGTTTGTTTGATTGATTTCTTTCTTTCTTTGTTTCTTTTTCTCTCTTTCTTTCTTTCCTTCCTTCCTTCCTCCCTTCTTTCTTTTCTTTTCTTTTCTTCTTCTTCTTCTTCTTTTTTTTTTTTATTTTTTTTTATTTTTTGAAACAGTTTCATTGTGTAGCATGGGGTGGCCTGGAACTCACAATATGTTAGACCAAACTGGCCTAAGACTCAAAGAAATATGCCCGCCTCTGCCTCTTAAGTGCTGGGATTACAGGCATGCACCTCCATAGCTGGTCTTTAAGTCTTGGTTTTAGAGATAGTTTCGCTCTGCAGTTTAAGATGGAATTTATAACCTAGCTGCTTTAGCTTCCCAATCACAGGCATGCTGGACTCAGAATACAACCGCAGCACCACCAGCAACCATTCTATTCTATTCTGTTAACTGGATCTCAAACTGGCTGCTAGGACCCATACCACCTCCTAGCTGTTGCCTTTGGAAAATCCAGCATGACCTCGGGTCCTGCACCACTCTCCTCAGGGGGAGCCTCTTAACCTGCTTCCTCCTGGGGGCCAGCTCCCTGTCCAGCATGCAGTTTCACCACCACCCACTCGTTCTGAATAGGCGTCACCACGGCCTCTCCTGCCATCCAACAATTCCCTTACCTTTTGCAAGCCAGCTGGCATATTCTGGAAGTCCATCTGCAGCAGGTTCCCTAGCACAGGCCATGACACAGGGCCTGGAGGGTAGCGGGCAGTCCAGCGCTGGCGTCGGTGCATCAGGTCCACCAGAAGCAGGAAGATGACCGTGAATATGGCTATGGGCCACAGTTCAGCCCCTGTTGGCAGCCTCATGGCTGCCCTGCTGCTCTTTGGGTTTCTTTGGAAACACCTCTCAATCCTAACTCCAGCCACCTAGGACCGAGAAAAAACAGCATCATCAGACCCTGGGCACTCACCTGGCCTGGGCTGGAGTCCTGTAAACGAGCCGATGCTGTTCTTTATCCTCTGCCTTAAGTCAAGCTGCTGCATTGACCATGCAGAGTCATGGAAGGGTCAAGGCAGGCCAGGAGCAATGGCCTTAGAGGTCCCTCCCTCTAAGTCCTGTGTGTGTGTGTGTGTGTGTGTGTGTGTGTGTGTGTGTGTGTGTGCATGTGTGTGTGTTGTATCTCCCCAGGAGCAAAATCTCTTCAGGAGGAATGACAGAAAATTGTAGGCCCTGGGCAATAGCCACTGATGGTGTAGGGAATTAGAAAGTCAAGATTAAGGGCTTTCTCCCAGCAGGAGATTCAGTGCTTGCATGTCTGTGACCTTATGTAGAGCCAGGTTCTCCGCAGAATCAAGGAGCACAGGTAATATGAACCGAAATACCAGACAAGCAGCATAGCTTGGCTAGGCTCCTGTGTGGTGTCTCCCACTCCCACAGGCCCTATTTCACTTTGCCACACGCTTCTGTCAAATGAGGTGGCCAACATACCCTTAAACTGCGAGCAGTTGGCAAATGCTAGCAATTGCACGCTGCTGCAGAAACCTCCCAAGGCCCTCTAGCTTATCAAAACTTAAAGAGAAGACTCTAGGCTTTTCCTAGTGTCCCAGACCAATCACTGTCCACTCCAGACCCAGTAGAATGAAGATCATAGCTGCTCTCTGGATTATCTGCACAAGTCCGCGAATGAGCAAGTTTAACATTAACTTCTTATACCCTAACCTAAAAACTTCCCAGCCTCTAAGCCAGACTGTGGCTGTCTGCAACCAAGTACGTTCCATTGGCATGTTATGAAAACGCCTTTGTTTTTGGGCAGAGACCCAAACAGGAAAAAAGTATCCTTTGTTGAGTTACAATCAACATTGCTGAATGGAAATCAGAATGCCGTGGGAAGAGCTCCAGTGTCCCTCCCCACCCTGTCCCCACCCCTTCTCTCTCGTTTCCAGACAGCTGCATTATTTGGCAACTTTGAGGAAGTCACTTAGAAACCCTGGCTGCTTTCTTAGCTGGGAGAACTGTGTCTGTGCTGCTGTCTCCTGGATGATAAGTAGGTCTAGGGCATATATAAGCCTCACTCTGTGCACTCTAAATGATGAAACTGTTGTTCTTAATTCACTTCCCCCTAAAATAATAATAGATCAGAATTCTTCAGAAATCCAATCAAGGTGACCCCTGTACTCTAGTCTACTTATGTCACCTGCCCTAGACTCTTTCTCTTTGAAGGGAAAATTCAAACACAGGAAGTAGATCTGGCCTCAAGGGTATTAACGTTTGTGGAATACATTTTACACACACACACACACACACACACACCACACCACACGACACTGCACACATGCACGCACGCACCATCCGCAGCCACACACACACACACACACACACACACACAGTTTTGATAAAACACTCATGGTGCCCCCTTGCAGTCGCAATGCCTGCTCTATACCACCCATCAGACAGACAGACAGGGAGCTCATAGCACTCATAAATCCAAAACCCCAAGATGGTGACAAGAAATGTGTTTGGGAAGACGGATCCCATAGTGCCAAAAGGCTTTTGTGAGAAAGGTCAGAATGTTGTTGGTCCTCTGAATGTGTTGCATGGTTTCCCATTGCTGTCACTTTGTCTCAAGGCAAGGAAATGAGTGCAGAGCACCCAGCAAGCACAGCTCCGCCCTTGGCCTATCCATTACTCTTCACCTATCACAGATGTGGCCAGCGAGGCTCTGGGAAGGTGGCTGCCTTGATAGCGGGCTTCAAAGTGACACAGTGGGGCTGCTTATGTGATCTGTCAATCAAGGCGGCACGGCCCCACAATCCTACTCTTTTACACCCAGAGTGTTGCCTAGTGTTAGAGGACAGGCAGTAAAGAGGGCCAGCAGGGTCACAGGCTCAGCGTGGGCTGCGTGAGCCGCATCCCTGAGTAAGCAACCCTGCAGGAGTCGAGGGGAGACAGGGGCTCCTTCTACCGGATCGGCACTATATTCCAATGCTCCTTGCCCCTCCCTGAAAAAGAGACTACATCTAGGAGAACTCTGACAGTAGGGCAGAAAGAAGCCAATCTCTATTTTAGAAATAAGGACACTTCCCTTTTGGCAATCTATTTCCATGCAAGTACACTTGTGAGAGCACAAGAAACTTTCCAGCACAACCACTGAACAGGCCCTCTTCTGCCCACTTAGTAGGACCACAGTCTTCCACTGAGTGCCCCCACCCCACCCCGTCCCCCGCCAAGAGTTGCCTTCTCACAGTCTGTCAGGACATAGGCAGCAGCATAAACTGCTCAAGATGCTAACTGCCACATTCCCCCAACTGTATCTTCTCAACAGCTCAATAGGATCAGGGGTCGGTGTTTGTAACTGAGTAAAAAATGTACTTGGACCCAACTGTCTCAAAGCTATAACCTCTAATTCATCACCAGCGTGAACTTGCCAACTATGCCCTAGAGCTTAGAAATCACGGAACACATGGAACCGGCAGGCTCAAACCGGGCAAGCTAGCAGTATAAAGGCCTAACACAGAGCACAGAGGCTGGTGACCCACTTTTGTCAGTGACAACACAGCCCGCTAAGGCTTTTGGAAAACATTCCGTTCACTTTCTCTTGAAACATTTTGTCCTGTAAGAATTACTCCAAAACGTTTTGTTCTTTGAAGTCTGTTTGCACACTCCATGTCTGTCCTTAGGATCAAGCTAAACTGGTGGGCAGCTGCTTGCCCTCCTCCTTGGGGCCCAGGGCAACATTTTCTAGACCCTGCACACACTCCCCGCAGGAAAGACCTCCAACCCTTCACATCTTCAGAGCTGGGAGGCAGTAATGCTTTCATAACTGCAGAGCTAGGTAACACATGGTAGCTTCCTTGTAATCCCAGCTTTTGGGAGGCTGAGGCAGCAGGATTGCATCAAGTTTGAGGCCAGCCTGAGCTACGGTATGAAATCTGGCTCAAAACCACAAAACCAACAGCTGGTAAGGAAACCAAATCTCTAGGACAGTCTGTTAGTTAACATAGGCAAGAATTGTAGGACTCTTTTAGTTGGTGTGAGGAATGCTTGCCTGTTATGGAGGGAATACTCCAGTGTCTGCTGCTGTCCTGAAAACCACAAGAACCGGGAGGGCTGCTGGGTGGATAACCACGATAGAGTACAAGCTATTAGCCGTACATTCTAGTTGGTGGTCCCTGGGCATTTACTGTGAAATTCCTTGTATGTTCAGTGTAAAAATTCCTTCCCCCCACCATCATTCGTTCGTTTTCATTTCTCCCTCCCTCCCTCCCTCCCTCCCTCCCTCCCTCCCTCCCTCCCCTCCCTCCCTCCCTTTCTTCCTCTCTTTCTGTTTGTTTTGAGATGTAGCTCTGGCTGTTTTGGAATTCACTATGCAGACAGTGCTAGGATTTTGTGCCCAGCTCAGTATATAATTTATTTTAGTTTTTTCCTAATTAAAATGGGGGGTGGGTGGGTCTTCTAAGATAGCCAATCACTGACAACAACATCCCAGCTCCAGAGAGTGCAAGCAGGGCTAGTGAGGTCCAGGGTCCACTCACCTTCCCGTCCTCCCTTCCCCACTTTCGCTGAGCCCCAGAGGGCAATAAGCAGGGTCTTTGGAGAGAGGTCTGGTTTGCTTAGGTACTGCCTGTTCCCACTAAGCCCAAAATACACTCCAAAGGGCAAGTTATGCAAAGGTCCAGGGTCAGGCTGCACCCTGCTCACTGTAGGACAGAGATCCTCAGCCCTGGGCCTGGCTACAGGCAGGTTTCGGGGCTCTGTGACTTCTGGGATGAGCCCTCCAAAACCTGCCCTCAAACAGGTGGTTCTAGCATCTTAGCCTCAGCCTGAGAGACCACGGAAAACAGTTTACTTCCAGGCCCTAGGGTTCCCTTCTGCCCACTCCAGCCCCGCCCAGAGGGAGGGACTGCTACGCTCCAGTGCCAAGGTAGCCCCAGGTCAGGGGTTGGGGTGGGGTCCCGCCTTGCACCCCTTGCCCAGAGAATGGGCAGACCCGCAACCCTTTACCGGTGCGTTCTGAAACTCAGCCGAGGAGAGGCAAGAGGTGTTTGGAGCCTCGCAGGAACAGGAGGAGGAGGAGCTCTGAGGAAGAAGAGCAACTCAGAGGAGGACCCACTCTGAGGTGGAGGGGAGCTGTAAGGAGCAGCAACTCTTAAGAGGAGGGCACATTCTGAGGAGGAGGAAGAGGGGGGAGGAAGAGGAGACAGGGGAGGAAAGAAGGCGGGGGTGGGGGGGGAGGAGGCGGGGAGAGGAGGCGAGGGAGGAGGCGGGGGAGGAGGCGGGGGAGGAGGCGGGGGAGGAGGAGGAGCAACTCTGAGGAAGAGGAGGATCAGGAGGGGAACATTGTGAGGAGGCAGATCCACTCCAGGGAGGTCGGACCAATCTGAGGAGGAGGGGGAGGTCTTCCTGGGAGGGGGGGGAATCTGCAACGAGGAGGCGGGGCTCTGAGGAGGGGGCTTCAGCCCTGACAGATCCGAGGTCAGAACCTTGCCATCTCCCCCAGCACCCAGAGGGATTAGGGACCTCAGTGAGCCACAGATGGTTCTTGGGGACACTGAAGACAGAGAGGACTGCAGTGAGAATTTAAAAAGCAGTGTAGAGCATTCATTCACCCTTTACACACAAGTGGACCATGCTGAGATTAACAGTTAATTTCCCATCAGAGACCATAGAGACCGGAAGACAACAGGATAACACACGCAAATCCTGAAGAACGTCATCCACATTTTCTTTGTTAAGAAAAAAAAAAATTATCCTTCAGGAATTAAGTAGAAAGAAGTTCATTTCCAGATAACAGTTGAAGGTAATCATTGTCAGTGGACTTGGCATACACGGGGCAATAGACGGAGTTCTCCATGCTGAAATGAAGTGATGCTAGCCAGTTAACTCAGTCATAGAAGAAACGTCGAGCACAGGGCACAGTAACAACACTGTAAAAGTGCTAGTGTGCTTCGGGTTGTAAGTTCTTTTTTTTTTTTTTTTTTTTTGTCTGTGTGCCTGAAAACCAATGCACAAAACACCAATTACAAGTCTGTGTTCACGAGTATAAAACACATAAACATGCTATCTGTGTTATAGTAAAGAAGTATAGAAGGGAAGGGAGAGAAACGAGATGAAACGTACTGCATCTGTATACTGCAGAAGGTAACTTGTTATTCAAATAAGGGTTTCGTAAGTTTAAGGTGTTGATTTATGTCTGGAAGCTTCCTGACCAGCTATCCTGGAATATGTAGTGTAGCAGAAACAGCAAGGGAGACCCTGCCTCAGCAAGGAGGAAGATGAGAACTGAATCCCAGATGTTGTCCTTTGACCTCTCTAGATGCGCTCTGTGGCATCTCCCCCAACCCCATGTACACACCCTAATAACGGGTTTTAAAAGATGTTGACTTAATCCCCAAAGTAAATAATGGGAATCAAAATGTACAGAGATGAAAGGAGGGTCAAAGAAGAACACTAAGATACCAACTTTGTGAGAAGGGAGAGGGTGGTGGGGAAGAGGAAAGGAATGCAGAAATAACAAAGAAATGGAAGAGGTGGTGTCTCCCTGTGACAGGAACACTTGGATTAACAGTGACTGGGAAAGGAAGACTTGGTTTCAGCTTACACATATAGTCACTGTCCATCACAAGACAGTCATGGCAGAAGCTGAAGCAGAAACCATAGGGGGTTGTAGTTTTTTTTTTTTCTTTTGCAAATGTTGCTTTTTGCTTCCTATTTTTCCCTTTATATTCTTATCGATACTTTGTTTCTGAGTCTTCTTTTATCTGTCTCCTCACAATATCTTCTCTGGCTCAGCTTGGCTTCTCCTGGCTCAACTGTCACCAACTATCTTCTCAGTCGGTTAGCCCGATTCACTTTCAGCTGTCAGCTGGCCAGTCATTCTTCAAAAATCTCTTCTCCTCTCTAGCTTCTATTCAGTCTTCTTCCTGCATCAACCATCTTCTCTGACTCTACTCTTCTGTCTCCTGGACCTTACCTCTACCTACTCTCCAATCCTAATACTCTCTCTCTCCTACAACTACTCTTTCTAGCCTTTTACTCTCTGCTTTCTAGTACTTGAAACCAAGCGTCCCATTCTGCCTAGGCACAATGGTGGCCACATGTCTTCCAATGCTCCTCTTTCCTTCAGACAGCCTGCCACATTAGGCACTAAATGTAGCTTTTTGTAAATGCTTCTTTTTGTTGTTTAATTCTTTTTTCTTTTATTTTTAACAGCTACTTTGTATGCTAAGAAGATTCATTCTAAAATACCATCTTCCCTTTGCATAATGAGCCCACTAGGAGAATGAATAGAAGGCAAAATAACTAAAATATAGTCCAGTTTGGGGTCTATACAGTCCAAATATGCATCTTGGAGTCTCTTTTCTACTAAAGTGAACCCTTTTTCTACTTCCTTTGTTAGCTGTCATGAACTGTCTAAGTCTGAAATCTCCTTATAATGTTTGAAACAAATTACTGCATCCAATTAATATCTCCCATTATTTTTTGAAAATCACTAAGAGTTCACAATTGATCTCTTCAGATCTGTATCTTCTGTGGTTGACTTTTTTGTTGATTTCATAACCTAGATAGTGAATAGAATCTCATCTCTGTTTTTTTTTTTTTGTTCTTTTTTTTTTTTTTTTTTTTTTACAGAAGCAATCTGCAAACTCCAACAAGGTAAAATTCTTTTTTCTCTAAGGTATCTGCATCCAAGTCGGCCAACAAAATATCATCCATGTAATGGTAAAAAAAATGAATTGAGGTAATCGCCTATGAATTATGTCTAACTGTCCTTGAACAAAATATTGACATAAAGTTGGATCATTTCACAGTCCTTGTGGAAGAACTTTCCACTGATATCTTTTTACAGATTGTACATTATTTTATGTAGGCACTGTGAAGACAAATTTTTCATTATCATGCTCTTGCAAGGGGATAGTAAAAAAGCAATCTTAAAACAATTATTATCGTAGTCCATGCCTTAGGTGGTAAAGAAGGCAAAGGAATTCCAGGCTGTAACGGACCCATTGGTTGGATTACTATGTTCACCATTTTCAAATCTGTTAACATCCTCCATTTCTCCGATTTCTTTTTATAACAAATATGAGGGAAATTCCATGGGCTGGTAGACTCTTCTATATGTTGAGCCTCCAGCTGTTCTTGTACCAGCTGCTCAAGTGCCTCTAATTTTTTCTTTAGTTTAGGGCCTCTGCTCTGCACACACAGGCTTGTTAGTCAGCCATTTTAAAGGTAGGTTGTTGGTATAATTGGTTCTAACATGTAACATGCTAATATAGGTCAAGTTATAGCTAGAGGTCTCCGATATCAAAAAGTCTAGTGCTTTAATTGTGGGAAATATGGACATTTGAGACAAAAGCAGTGCCCCTCTCCCCACTTATAAAATTGGAAACTCAATCCCTGTTGCATCCTGATTTTGGATAACCTGCACAGTCTGAGATTGCTCTGGATCACATTTTTCAGTACCTTCCACTGAAGCATCTTCCATCTCACCCCTTATTTTAGGGATTGTTTCTGGTATTGAGAGAATATTAATCTGAGTTCCCCAATGCTGTAATAAATCTTGTCGCCCAAAATTTATGGGCATGTCGGCCACTAAAGGCCTTAACTTTCCTATTGGCCTTCTGGTCTCACACATTTAACCCGTCACACACTTGGTTTTATCTGAGATAAATTTCCAATTCCTAGAAACTGGGTATAAAACTTTTGAAGTAGCCATGTTGAATTCCAAGGTGATGATGATGATGATTTTGGTGAAATGATAGTTACATTAGCTCCTGTATCCACCAAACCTTCTATTTTAATGTCATTCACTTGTAACTTTAATCTTGGCCTCTGATCATTAACAACTGTTTCCTAGAACAAATGCTTTCCAGTATTTCCAAACCCTCATGGTCTTTCTACTGGAGCAGCTTTGCCTTTGATATAAGGAAACAGTAACAGTTGAGCAAGTCTATCACCTGTTGCATCTCTCTCTCTCTCTCTTTCTCTCTCCCGCTTTCTTATACATAAGCCAGTATTTTAATTTCTCTTTTTAAATCTTCATATATAATTCCTGGATGCACAATAAATCCTTGGGAAGTCAAATTGCTCCTTCTCAAGACCATTCCTACTGTCCCCGAAGGCAAAGGACCATAAACTCTTTTGGAGATAGTGTAAGATGTCAATCTATGGCCAAGTCTAGAGCATCATTGCTTTCAGACATGGACTCATAGATCCATGAAGACATTGAACCTACATGCTTTGCCACATCATCTACACACTCCTAGAAGCTTGGACCTTCTTTCTGATTTATATTTTCAAAAACCATTGCCCCAAGAGATGCCTTGTTCACAATTTTGTTTCAAATGTCCATATTTCCCACAATTAAAGCACTAGACCTTTTGATATCGGAGACCTCTAGCTATAACTTGACCTATATTAGCATGTTATATGTTAGAACCAGTATCATTCATATGCTTTATCCATTCATCTGTGGACAGTGCCCATGCCTTCAGTGGTCTTATGACTTTTTTACATTCTGCCTTTGCATTTTCAGATGCTAGGGTCACTATCAACACCTATCTTACATCAGGGTCTGATATGGTCTTGTTTACTGCTGAGATCAATCTTTGTAAAAAATCAGTGACAGCTTCTCTAGAACCTTGTATAATTTTTGTAAATGATGTGGATTTCTTTCCTGGCTCCTCAACTTTGTACCAAGCTCTTAAAGCTGCTAAATGACATTGTTCTATGATTGTATCTTCAAAGTGGACCTGTCTTGTATATCAGCATAATAACCTTCACCTATAAACTGGTCCCTCACTATATATATTCCCCTTGCTCTATTGTGCTGTTCCAAATTCTTGACTTCTTCTCTTTACCATGACAACCACTGCAATTGAGGACCAGCCTCTAGTATAGCTGTTACCAATCCCCCCCAGTATTGCAGAATAATTCCATTTTGAGTAGCCCAATCATTTAGAGAATGTTTCACATAGGGTGAGTGCATCCTGTAAGACATCATTGCCTCGTTAACTGCTTTAGGGGCTTCATTTCTATAGGACACCATCCTATTTCATCATGACCACGTGGATTATCCTCACTAGCAAGCATATGCTGCATAAGTACTGGGAATGCTGTTGGTGATTTTTTTGAACAAGGACTGCCTGCCTTCCAAAAGTGCTGTAGTTTTAACCCTGTTTCCTCAAAAACAAACAAACAAACAAACAAACAAACAAAAAAAAACACCCAAAAAAAAACCTGTCTCATCTGACCATCCTTCTGCTATTTCATTTCTTTGACTTGACTTCCCTTTGACACAGTTCCTTCCCCTCTTTCTACCTGGGGAAACTCTCTCTTTCAGACTCAGTCACTGGGATGAACCTAATTAATTGTTCTCCCTTTTTCTTGATGTTCTTCCTTTCTTTGCCCAGACTTCTCTATTTCCACCTGTAGTTTTTCTATTTGCTCTGTCTTTTCTCCAATTCTGCCTTCATTTTTCCAGTTGCTTAGACAGTGTTTTATAAACAAAATAGCCAAAAAATGAGGAAAGAGAGAGAGAGACAAAAGAAAAAAAACCTGCTGCTAGAAACTATATCGGTAATGCCCAACATCAGCTTCAATAAACTCTCTGTCAGCTTTTTGAAACAAAATATCCATCCCTTCTTTTCCTGTCTTTTGTTGTACTCACACAGGCTTGTTAGTCAACCATTTGAAGGGTAGGGTGAGGTGAATGAAAACAAGAGAATATGCACAACCAAACACCCTCTACCACCCCAAAGCCACACGCTGAAGGCTAGGGATGTGGCTCGGAGGTAGAGCACCTCCCTAGGATGCAATGAACCCCTGTCCAAACATTAGCACAGCAAAACTTAAAATAAAAAAATTAAAGTTAGAGAAAAACTAGATGTAGACTTCTGGCCAACACCTGTACTAATGGAGGGTGACTGATGCCAAGCCAAGATGGAGCTCATAGGAAAACACTTGTTTAGTGTGCTTGAGCTAAATTCAAAGATGTCACCTCTACTTATTAGGATTTTTGTTCCACTTGGCTAAGAGTGTACCTTCACTAGTCACTCAGGGCTGTGGTCTTTGACCACTTGATGGTCAGAGGTTCCAAGTTGAAGCTGTATGGTATGTCCACACAGGAGCACAGGTAAGATAGATGAAGACACCTGACGTGGATTTCTGGTCCGTATGAGCAAATATATAAGTGAACTCCCATAAATAAACATGTACAGACATGGACAACAAACACAACACACACACACACACACACACACACACACACACACGATCCAGCCTGTGCAGATCAGTCAACAGGGTCTAGCAAGAGAGAGTAGAGATGGATGGGCAAGAGATGTGAATAATGGAGACAAGACAGGGTGTCTGATCAAGTCCCCTTTATTGAAAGGAAATCCTGGGTATTTATAAGCACAAGCAGGGGAACATAGCTGAAGATGATTTACCACATGCCTTGAAGCTGTGGGCACTATACAACAAAGCAGGATATGTGAGAAAGACAAAATATTTATCAAAGTCTGCTCAGTTGTTGTGGGCTGTTGAAAAACAAGTCTCTTCTCAGGGTATATGGTCTGAGATAGCTACAAAGATACTAGCTGCTTTCTGCTAATAGTCAGCTCCCACAACACACACACACACACACACACACACACACACACAACACACACACAAGAGTTTAAGAATGCTCAATGAGGTAATTATAAACCCTTGATCACACCAGCATCGTTCATACGGGCTGAAGGAGAAAACGCAAGAATCCAATGACAGATGAGTGGATTAAAAAAAAAGAAGAAGAAATGAAAAACAAAACAAAACAAAACAAAATATGACCTTTATTTTGTGACCCCAAGGGGGTGGTTAAAATAACCTCAGAGACAAATCATAAAAATACAGGTGTTTTAAGAAAGATTTATTAGAGTTTAATGTGTGTGTGTGTGTGTGAGAGAGACACTTGTATAGGTGCCTAGTGCCCTGTGAAGTCAAAGGATGTTAGATCCCCTGGAGATAGAGTTACATTTTCCTTTGTGTCCCCAGTGTAGATGTAGAAGATGGAACTTGGGTCCTCTGGAGGAGCAGTAAGAGCGCTTGACATCTGAGTCTTCTCCCCAGCCTCTATAGACTTTTAAAAATATATACACAGCTATGATTTTGTTTTATAAATCAGGGGCAGCAAGAGATTAATATAATAACAAATGAGAGTTGTAAGAAAGAAAATACTTCCATGAAAGTTCTTCCAATGGGGAGCCCTTCTCTCAGAAAACTCAGAATTATCTACTGTTGTAGGACCCCGGAGGACTGCTATGTCCTGGCTGAGACTTTCTGTGTGTAGCTGCTGTAACATTCTGCGATTCCTCTAAGATCAAAAACATCCTGTTGATGGATGATGCCCCAGGAAGGGAATTTACACGTGACATCCTATTGCCCCCCAGTTGAGTTCCTGTTTTTTCCTGAGTTTGTATTTTTCCTTCCGTGGCTTGGTGTATATATTGAACTTGCCCAGTAAAGACATTGGCATTCTCTCACAATGAATAACCCGAGTCTAAGTCTTTCATTAATCCCCCAGGCATACGCCCGAACTCTGTACTGCAGACAGCGCCAGAGCTGTCAAGTGGAGGTTCCACTGAGAATGGGAAAGAGAGGAGAACCTGACGGGATCGTTCCTGGAAGAGGCCGGCTGGCTCAGTGAGTGGAACGTATTGGAGAAGCGAGATCAAACTGAAAGTAGTAAGTAGCACTAAGAGAGTTTGATCGTTTTGATTGTGCCATGGGAACTAGGAGTTCCTCCCTACAAGTAGTGGCACAGGGTGATGCAGCTAAGAAATCCTTGCATGAGGTGGAGAAGAGCTCCAGTTCTGAGGACGAGGGAGAAATTTTAGAAAAGGAAACATTGAAGAAATGCAAGGTCAAAAAATTGGAAAGGGAGCCTGGAAAAGGGGAAATGAGAGCAGACGAGCTATTCAGTCCCCTGGTGGCGGTGATGGCAGCTGGGATGGCACGATGGCCGATGACTGGGCCGAGGGTATTTCTGCTGCTGCAGCAGCAGTGGTGGTGGGTGGTTGCAGGATCTGCGGAGGCCATGGTCCGCACCAGCCATGCTGAATAAAAACAAGAAAGAGAAAGAACCACCAAAACTAGTGAAAAGTGGAAATTACTGGAATAATGAGTACATCATGAGTTTAATCAATGACAATACAGCGAAAATTCTGCCCATCATGTTTCCATCCTTATACCACAACTCAGAGACGTAGTGGAACAAGACAATACATGGCCTGATATACAATGCTCTGAAACTCTTCATGGAGATGAGCCAGAAACTCTTCGATGACTACACCCAGCATTTCAAAGCAGAGAAACTCGAAGAGAAAGAAAAGACTGTTTCAGAGCCCTCCTGAGATATGTTCTGCTTTCTCTCTGGCTGCTACTGGAGAAATCCTTAGTTCTGCTTTCCCTGTCTATTGTCTGTCCTTGGTGCACCAATCTGTTGTCTGTTTTTGTTTCATTGTTTAAACAATTGTTGTTCTATGTTTTATGTTTAAAAAAGTGTTTATTGGGTCTGATTAAAAGTTGGTTTAACTAGTAACTCAGGACTGGAGAGATGGCTCTGCTGTTAAAGGCCAGGTTATGGTAGAAAGAACATATTTAACTTTGAAAAATTATCTTGAAAAAGCAAAAAGGGGGGAGTTTACCTCACCTCATGCAAGATTATCCTTTATTTTATATATTTTAAATTTTTTATTAGTGGATAAGGATGCATTGTCTGCAGCAGACAAACATTAGAAATGAGCCCAGAAGGCACTGGGCTCAGTGAAATGGAAAGAATTGTCATTAGGTGTATGGAAAGGCCCTGACTCCGTGTTAGGGTGAGAGGTTCTGTTTATGTTTTTCCTAAAGATGCCGAAAGTCCTGTTTGGATTCCTGAGCTTTGTGTGCACCCTGTCACTATGCAGCCTTGCCCAAGTGGAGAGCTACTGGAGCCTTGTGAAGAATCCCCCAATTCTGATGTCAATGGGTATAAGCAGCTCGACTTGGCCGTCATAGTTCCCACCAACAGGACTACTGGAAAAGCTGCTGCTAATTCTGAGAAACCAACAATTTCTTTATGTTAATATTAATGTTAATTGTGTGCAGCCTTTCTATGGAGAGAAGTTTCTAGCAGGGCTCAAACTGGCTGGAAGGTTCCTTAAAGGATGGGCTAGAGGTCCTTGTCTCTGGGAGACCTAGCTTTTGGGGCAGCCACAGCAGGATTGATATTTCTTTGCCACCTTCACAGACAGCAGATCCAGTCCCAGAAAGTCACTAAGTAGGTGCTTGTGTTGCTGGCATGAGAGAACCCTTCTGCCCAGGTTTGGCTCAGCTTTTACCAAGAATAGTTAGTCAATGACAGGCAAGTCCTTTGCAGTTCTTACCTACCTAAGACAGGGGCCCTGAGGCTGGCAGGGATTAACAATGACGGGTAATTGGTATTGATGGAAGGTGACCTAAGACAGATGCTATTTGCCTATAAAATAAAAACGGGGGACCTGTAGGACCCCGAAGGGCTGCTATGACCTGGCTGACTTCTGTGTGCTACTGTCTACTAAGTAATATTCTGCGGTTCCTCTAAGATCAAAAACATCCTGTTGATGGATGATGCCCCAGGAAGGGAATTTACACGTGACATCCTATTGCCCCCGAGTTGAGTTCCTGCTTTTTCCTGAGTTTGTATTTCTCCTTCCCTGACTTGGTGTATATATTGAACCTGCCCAGTAAAGGCATTGGCATTCTCTCACAACAAATGACCCGAGTCTGAGTCTTTCTTTAATCCCCCAGGCCTATGCCTGAGGTCGGTACTGCGGGCAATGCTGGAGATGTCATACTGTAATCAAAAGCTGAGAAAGACCAGTGAGGTCTGGGTGAGCAGTGATTATTCCGAAAGTTCGACTATAAAGAGTTAATGTGATAACTGATGAATGTGAAGGAACCTTGAAGTCTAAAGTCAGTCACAGAGTGTGCATGAGTGCCCTCTGTCAAGTCACAAAACAGAAGGCGAATGATGAGTGCTGGGATTGTGCAGAGGAGAGAAAGAGGAGCTACTGTCCTGGGGTGCAGACCTCCATTTACCAGATGAAGTGATCTGGGGAGGGGTTGCAGTAGTGGCTGCACACTAGGAATGACCTGCAGTACTGAGCTCTAAGAGAGAATGAGCTGGGGGCGGCTCACTGGAGATGGCTGCCTGAGTGGAAGGCCTTGGGGTCAATCCACAACACCACAAGAAATAAAATGGTGATGCTGGTGGACAGTAGTGATGCCTGACAAAAATAAAACAAAAAAGACGCTCAGACAAATGCATCAATCTGCCTGGTATGGCAAGGAGTGTGGCCAGGGCTGAAGAGTGACCTCAGCTTGGGGTACTCTGTCCTGCACATTCCAGCACACCTGCTTGAGTCCTGTCAGACTGTGAGAGACCTTGACTGTGAGCCTAGGACATGCTGATAGCAGTGTCTATGCACAGCTGCAGCTGAAGGCCATGTGGTACCCTTTACACCTGCAAAAGGGTTTAGGAAAGTGGCCTCAGATTGCCTGAGTGTGACTTGGAGCATTGAAGACTTGAGCCATGTGTGTGCTCCATCTCTCTGGCACCCACCAGGTCCTTGGACAGTGAATCTCACTGAGGTTCCCTGTGAGCCATGTCCTCAGCCTGAGCCACAATGGTTACTGGGAGTCCCAAACTTTGACTATCTTACAGACAGCTGGGAGTGTGCTTGACTCCCTGAGCTCTGCTGTCACTTTGCTTACTGCTCTTTTCTTCTTTGTCATTTCTTTGCAGTCACCACTGTGAGGACAACAACCTTCCTGTCTCTGAGAGCCTTTCCAGTCACTCATGTCACCACAGGGTCTTGGGGACCACCATGTCATGTCCCCAGACGGGAGCAATGCTGACTCTTAGTGGAAGCCAGCTACAGCTGTCCCAGAGTCCCATGGAGACCTGACTCTGCCTGCAGTTTGTCACCAACCTGGTCACCACTGATGGGTCTTCTTGGGTGACACAGGGTTAGCTGTCACTCTGGAACACAGCCTGCTTTTTTCTTCCTTTTCTTCCTCCTCCCTTTTTCCTTCCCTCTTCCTGTCTACTTTGTGTACCCTCCTCATAGCTCTGTTTTAATTTTCCGGCAGAATCTCCTGGTTGTTTAGCCCAGGCTGACCTAGGCCTTGCTGAATATCCCAGGATAGCTCCACACACATGATTCTCCTGATTTGGATCTCAAGTGCTGAAACTGTAGCCCTGTACCAATGGTCCAGGCCCAGCACACTCTTAAATCTCAGCAGTCAAGTTGTCTCCTGGGGAGGGGTGAGGCAGCTGGGAAAGGGTGGTTGGAGAGTGTTGTCTGAGGACCCAGCCAGAAAGGGCAGAAGTTGAAGTAGGAAACAGCAGTTGCCCAAGCCTGGTTTATTTTGCAGAGCAGGTCTGGGATTAGTGTCCTTGCTCCCTCATCACAGCACAGAGCTGGTAGGGGGAGGGGGCAACTAGAACAGCAAAGGTGCCATAATCACTGGGCCGGGGCTGTCCAGCGGGCACTGAGAAGCTAAAGCGCTGCAGGAGGCAGGTGAAGAAGAGGAAGAGCTCCATGCGAGCCAGGGGCTCCCCCAGGCATGCTCGGCGGCCTGTGGGAGGGAGAGGGCTCAGTCAGTCTGGGACCTGATTGGGGTTCCACCCTCCAAGGCACCCTGGGGACAGACAGGCAGCCAGGCCCCCCAGAGTCACCTGCTGAGAATGACATGAAGGCCTCATGCTTCACAAAGTGGCCCTGGGCATCCAGGAAGTGTTCAGGATGGAAGTGGAGGGGCTTCTCCCAGACAGTCTCATCCTTCAGCACAGAGGACAGGTTGGTGATGAGGATCGTCCCCTGGCAGGAGGGACATGGTGTGAACATGACTGGGGTTGGGCTGCCAAGACCCTACTCACCAGGACCACATGCATAACTTCTCTGCACTCACTGAATTTCCATATTCATCCTCAACCTTAGAGGCTCTCAGCACCATGGAGAGCCCTGTAACAGATCTCCCATGGCTGGGCAACCCAGCAACCATCCTTTGTGCAATGCTCCATAAGGTGACCTTTTGCCATTTTGCTTGACATTTCACTTTCTTGAGGACTCTCAAAGGCTGCAACCTGCATGCACTGTGTCTCTTGTGAACATGTTGAGAATAGTATGTAGTGATCTCTCCTGCCCTTGTATGATAGTGGTCATGATGAAATAGTAACAGGCCCAGGCCTACCTTGGGGATGAGGAAGTCCTGCACTTCAATGTCACGACTTGTGATTCGTGGCAAAGTCAATGGAGCAATGTCTCCAAAGCGCTGCACCTCATGGATGACAGCATTGGTGTAGGGCATGCGGGCCTGGTCTGCCATCTCAGGATGCCGCACCTGCCCTATGACCTCATCGATTTCCTGTTGGACTCTGCCTGGAGGGACAGCATCCCCTCAGTGAAACAGTCACAGGGGACTTCCATGTCTTACAGCCATGTTAAGGGCTGTGTCCATGTAAGAAAAACACCAGTGAACAGCACTGGAGTCTGGGTTAAGTTGTGTTGGGAGCCACAAGTGTCTCTCTCAAGTCATCTGGGGAGTGTGCCTCTCTCTCTCTCCCACCCAGCCATGCTTACGCTGCACATCCGGATGCAGGATCATGAGCAGCAGGGCCAGGACAGTGTGGTTGATGTGGTCACCATTCCTGCACCAAACAGGTCACTGACCACCTTGTGCAGGTTCTCATCATTAAAGCTGCTGTCAGGATTCCCCTTGGCCTGGTCCAGGCAGAAAGAGTAGACTCAGTAGGGAGAGGAAGGTCTACGTGGTCTCCCATTGTCCCCCAAGCAGCCCAGGTGCTGAGTTACTTGGTGATGCACAGGACCACATCCTTCTGGCCTCAAACCTCCAAGGATCTCATCCCACAGCCCCTGGCCACATCTCTTGTGGCTTCCAATCACCTTTTCTATCTCTGACAGGAAAGGCATCAGTCAAATTTCGAGGTGGCTGGGCAGAGTCCCTTGTGGTCCTATTCTCATCTAGCAGGTTATCCACTATGGCCATGAAGGACTTCTGACCTTGGAAGATCTTGTCAGCCAGCACTGGGATACGAAGGAGTATCGGGAATGCATTAAGAACCTGTGAGAGACACAGACATTTTCCAAGTTTACTCTTCATAAAATTATTAGTGACTCATCATCATGTATGGGGCTGCTGTGCCACAGTGTGTATAAATGACAGGACAGTGTGTAGAGTCAATTGTCTCGATCTTACATGGATCCCACATATCAAACTCAGATCTCCAGGCTTGCTTGACAAGCTCTCACCCACTCACCATTTGATCGGCTCCTTGGTGCCTGTGATGCTCACTGTCTACCTGGACCAGGCTCAGTGCCAGCCTCCTTTACAGTGGACCCAGAGCCTGTCTGTCTCCAATTGTTACTTACCTCCTCCTCAATTGTTAAATTTGCAAGAGCAACCTAAAGGGTCTCCCAGACCCAGGTGAGCAGAAGGAATATTTTTCCCAAGCAATAACCAAAGGCTTTATGTCTTCCACGCAAACAGCAGTCCATGTTCCCTCCCTTTCTGGAAATCCTGATTTTGGTCTACTTCTCCCCTACTGTCATTGAACAGTTGTCTACTGTTGTATCCTCCTGCAGTTGACCCTCAGAAGATCTTTGCCCTAGCCTTTGCACACAGATTCCTGGGGAAGACAGAATGCACAGAAGTGACTCTGTTGGCTTCCTAGAACTCCTACCTCTGGAATGAAGCCAGAGACTTCTGTCATACTTTCTTCCAGTATTTTCAGCATCCTGATGAGGTAAGGGTCTTCATATTCAAAGCGCCGGGCAAAAATGAGAGATGCAATCACATTGCACACAGCTTTGTTCAGCATGGTGTTGGGATTGATGGGCTGCCCTGGAGTAGAGATAGAGTGGAGATACAAGCAAGTCCATGAACTGCCCATGTCTCCCTGTGCCCAAACACATCCCTCACCCATCACCCACCATCCTGGGCGGTGAAGGCATCACAGAGGTGTCCGGCCTCCTTGGTCACCCATTCCTCCAGAGATTTCTTGCCCAGGCCAAAGTTGCGCAGTGTGGACACAGAGAATCGCCTCTGCTCTCTCCACTCAGGCCCATAAGGTGCAAGGACGACACCTGCAGACACATCTGTGTGTAAGCAAGGATGCCAGCTATGCTGTCTCCTGCTCTCATCAACTCTCTTCTCCTCTAGGTTCTGTCCTGGCCATGAGCCTCTCAAAACCTTGCTCCCACAATCCAGTGCATGCCTTCTGCTTAATCACATGGATTTCAGTGACTTTCAGTAATTGCTTGTCCGCATTTCCACCCACATTCATGCTGTGTTCTTCCTTCATTCCTTGCCATAACTACGAAGCCATCTCCACTGTACACAGTCCTTTACCTTGGGATCTGGGCTTCACACCCAGGTACTCAAAGATGGGCACTGCAGGGCGGTCAGCAGTGTCCTCTCCATAGGTCACCAGCACATCTCGTACTGCCTTTAGACCGTTGATCACAACCATGGGCTTCCAGGCCATCTGCAGGCTGAACACGTCACCATAGCGGTTTTGAAGCTGAGAAGAGGAACAGAGAACATAGGAAGTGGAGGTTCCCACAGATCATAGCACCAGGATTACTGCACAACCATTGTCAAAGTGTGAAAGTGCACAGGCAGTTTCTATGTGTGTATGTGCATATGTGTGTATGTTTACACATGCATGCTGTATATGTCAATGTGTGTGCTTATGTGCATGTGAGTCCCTCCTCTCTGTCTCTCTCTGTCTCTCTGTCTTTCCCTGTCTCTCTGTCTCTCTCTCTGTGCACTGAGCTCCATCCCCAGCATGAGGATTCCTACCACTGTGGCTTCTTATCTTTTACATTCAGCAAAGGAATCACTGTAGATGTCACATCCCAGTGGTGACGTAGATAGAGCCAGAAAACTGTCCTGGGGTCCCTTAGCATGTCAACACACATGAAGAAACTCTGGTTACTGAGATGGAGAGAGATTCCAGAGAGTCAACATCAGAAGAATTCAGGCAGCCACAGCCTCTCTCCCACTTGGTTCCTGACTGATATTGTACAGTGGACCTCACAGAAGGCCAAGATTATGTCTTTGACAGAATCATAATGTACTTGGGATTTCTATGGCTGCAGCCTGTCCAACCAGACTGAATCTTGCTGTCACATCATGAGTCACCTCCTGGACTTTGTCTCCCAAAACTTTTACCCTAGAAAGTCCCAGCGGGTGCCACCAAAACAGTCCTATGCCTGTCCCCTCTTGGGGACCAGATCCTGTCTGACCTGTGGCTTTACCCCACTATGTGCTGCTATGGACACCATAACCTCAGTTACCATGGACCACTAAGTCACTCACCTTGTAGATGCTGTATGGCATGTTATTAGGTCCACCTGCAGCAGGTTACCCAGCAGAGGCCATGGCACAGGGCCAGGTGGGTATCGAGAAGTCCAGCGCTGGCACCTGTACATCAGGTCCACCAGTAATATGAAGATGACTGTGAATATGGCCACAGGCCACAGGTCAGTCCCAGTCAGCAGCCCCATCACAGCCCCACTGCTTCTCAGGCTTCCCAGAGACCAATAACCAACTCTCAATACAACACCTCGGATCAGCAAGCCCCAAGCTTGGATACTGCCCCCTTATAAAGGAATGCCAGGGTTGCCCTTTGTTCTTTGTGTTCAGCTCCAATCCCGTATTTTGTTTAGCCAAGTGTAGGGAACGGCCCATGTATTCAGTCCCTCCCCAGGAGCAGAGAATTCTGGGCTAAGCATGATAGACAGATGTCTAGTGGACCCCTGTTTCATGGTGTATGATCTGATCATTGCATGCAGACACATGACCTGGTCTGCTACCCATGCACATCTTTGAAGGCTTGAGGACATTGCCTCGAGAGAGGAATGAGACCTCCCACACCTTCATGGAGCAGTTTGTTGGCAGGACATGAGGGGTGACTGGCATCCACTTAGTGCCTTCAGTAGGTGTCTGAGCAGTGGAAAGCTGTCTCCTGCAGTTGAGGTAAAGAGGCTGGAGCTCTTATGGGCAAAAGAAGGGTAGTGGGGAGGGCAGCTGGAACATGTGTAATACTGTAGCAAGCAGAGCCGAAGTTTACCAGACACTCCCTGAGAACCACAGGCACATGAGAGATCACTGCATAATGCAAGAGGAATTTTATTCCCATGTGTTGGGGTCACTTCACTCTCACAGGAGAAAGGACCGTGGATTTCTGAAGCACACACCCTTTATACTTTAGCATAGGCAGACTTCAGTGACAGCAAAAGTTGTCTAAACCTAATTGGACACTTTGCTTAGCCTTTAAACTTATTGGCAACACTCAGGCAGTTATTTCTGGTGGGTGATGTTTATCTAGGGCTGTAGAGGACACAACTTCTTACTGATCAGTACATTCTCCAGTTTTTCCTCCTAATTGTTTTTTTTTTTTTTTTTTTTAACTTTCTCCCTGTCATCAGGAATAGACTGAACAGCAGTGTGGTTGTGTCTTTAATTCATACTTGATCTCAACAGGCTGTTTCTGCAGTTGAGGAAAAGAGGCTAGAGCCCCTAAGGTCAAATAAGTGTAGTGGAGGAAGGATCTGGAATCCCTGTGAGTGAGGGGAAGGCAGCTGGAACATGTGCCATCTTCACTACAGGTTTGTGGTCATCCAGTTGATCAGGCAGCAAGACATACAACATGGGAGTTCTCAGACCTAGTCTGAGGGAACTGAGAAGTGGTTTGAGAATCTCTTGGGCACCACTAAGTTGGTTCAGGGACTTTTCCCATGCTGGCCTCTGTCTCTTATCCACCCTTTGTTTCTTGGTGGATCAGTGTCTCCTGGCAACAGTCTTACACCTGAGTAGGTAAGGCATTTTTCTTCCTCATGCCAGAGACCTGTGGTTAGGGTGAGCAGCCATGAGGAGGACAAAAGATGACTCCTGAGCCTTCAAAGAAATGGAGCTTTTGTGCTGGGCTCTGCTGGGCACACTGCACCTGCCAGCTCTCCATTCACTTGGTCACCAGAGGCTCAGTCCCTGTCCTTGCTGGGGATCCAGATCTCTAAAGACTAAAGTTTCAGAAGTCCCTGTGTAATATAGTCAGGGTCTCTGTACTGCACCTCTAGTGTGGCAGAAGGGAGGCAGGAGCTGAGCAGAGACCACACCATGCATCCTCACGTTTCTCCTATCTAGTGTCCATGCCACCCCTGCACTGATCTCCTCTGTGTCACTGGAGCCTGTGGGTGACTCCATTCTTCTTCCTGGCCTCAAGCCTCTAATCTTGCTCTCTCTTTTTGTCCATGAATCTTGGCCCTGCCCAACTTAGTTCCCTGGAATTGCACCATAGATTTGTGCTGAGATAAAGGTCTATCTCAAGCCCCAATTTGGACTGAAAGGAGACCGATATGGGAGTCAGGAAACCAGTATGGATCATGGTTAGAATGGGGATCAGAGAGACAATTTGCTCTGGTCATTTACAGTTTCAGGCTGCTGGTTTCCTCCTGGTTTTCTCCAGAACCCTTCCCGGGTATGCTCTGGTGCCTGATGATTAAACCTGTGTGTCGGTGCTGGGAGAAACATTCGATTTGGCCTCTCATCTCTACCTGTCTTTGTCATTCATGATATTATTAAAGAGAAGCAATGGTGCTGACTGGGTGCTGTCCCTAGTTGGGGATGGGCTGACTCAGGCTGGATTTTCCTGCATCAGGTAAGTGAGCCTTTGTGAGGTAAGTATGCAGACAGGAAGACATGTCACACACTCTGTGATGTAATGGGTTTCTTCTCTATTTCCAGCTCTTGGGAAAGGACCTGGATGCTCTGCTAACCATCTGCGTGTTGGCACTGCCTGCTTCCTTTCATCCTCAGTCCATGTCCTCTCAACCATGTGATCAACTGTGGTCTGTCAGGATCCTGTGACTTTAGGGAGATTAGGATGTATATATTCATGTCAACAGCACAGGTGCACCATGTCCAGAACAAGTAGCTGGGACTGAGTCCCTGGCCATCAAGCATTGTTGCACCAGGCCAAAGTGTTTCCACATTTGCAGTTTTCTGTAAACATGTTAACAGATACTTGATAGCTGTCCTTTGAACTCCACTGAAAGAGGTCAGATACAACCTGGGCTTGTTTCTCCTGGACTCTGTGCTGTGCACTGTTTATTCTGTTTCCTGACTTTGATCTGTCTTGTTTCATTGAAATGAGGACTAGCAGTGAGTCTCAGGGTCATCTCTAGGTCTTCCTACTTTCCATAAGCATCCTGGAATGTGGGATGCGGCCCACTGGGATGATTGTGACTCATGGCTGTCACTTTGGGACAGTCTTAGATTTGGGCAAAGGATCGCTGAGGTTTGCTTGGGTTGGTGATGCTTTCATCCATTGATGTTTTCTGTAACCCTCATGGTGTGAGGCCACAGTGGGACTGTGGTCCATTACCATGTGCTCTTACCTATGGAATCTCAAACCATAGAACCAATACTTGAGCTGCACATTCTGTGGGTAACATAATGCAGGAATTGTACATATTTGACTTAACTTCCATGGTAAAGAAAGAGAAAATGTTTCCAAGAGAGAAATGAAAGTAAAGGGATGGAAAATACAACATCAGGACATCAAGTTCCAGACTGAGACTGACCAGGATGAGACAAGTGTGACTCTGTGAACAGAGAGCCATGATCCCAACCATCCATAACAATTGAGGTAGCTCTACATTGGTTTTTAGAGCTTTAATGCTCATGATATTTGTTGGAGAGTATATTTTGAGTCATGGCTCAGTAATGAGTCACCTTCCCAACAAGGCATCAATGGGTTTGGTATTGTGACTTCCTGTTTTGTTGAGGTGGATGCTGGGATGTGTGCTGGATCACACAAGGCAGAAGGATATGAAGTAGTACCTGAAAGGATTGGAACCAATGATGGAATGATGGATGTCTCAGCAGGCCCATGCCGAGGCATCTCTTCCCCCTGAGGACCAGCCACACGACAGTATAGCATAGACTAGAGTTTTTTCAGGGTATGGGGAGTGAAGCCAGGAGGGCAGTAGAAGCAGAGAGCGAGAGCAGGAGCGAGAGGAGAGAGAGAGAGTGAGAGTAGAGTGAGAGAGAGAGAGAGAGAGAGAGAGAGAGAGAGAGAGAGAGAGAGGAGAGAGAGAGGGGAGAGAGAGAGAGAGAGAGAGAGAGAGAGAGAGAGAGAGAGAAGCGTAGAGGAGTAGAGGCTGGCCATGACCACATGTAGAGAGGGGGAAATGAAGGGGGGAGGGGGCAAAGAGAACCTGCAGGCAAGAAATCAAGGGAGCAAGAGGAAGAGTAGGGGGCAGAAATCCCCTTTTATAATGGGCAGGCCTACCTGGCTGTTGCCAGGTAACTGTGGGGAGTAGCATACCTGGCTGTTTCCAGCTACCTGTGGAGGTGGATTTCAGACAGAATACTAACATTCCCCCATTTTGATTTAATTAAAAAAGAAAAATTAGAAAAAAGGTGACAGGGAAGCAGGAGTAGGTCATTGTGATATTGGCTACTTCCTGCTGGCATTGGGAATGATGTGTCTTTAGGGGGAATCTAGAAGAATGGGTATGGGGGATGTTTGTCCGGTCCTGCTGTCCAGGGCCTATGGAGCCATCTGAGGATAGGCCAGAAGGAACAGGTCCAGTAGAAGCAGCTGTGTGTGGACAGGAGATGGACATCTGGAGGTTGCTTCTCTGGAGCTGTTCTGGATGTGCCTGGACTTGACAAGATGTAGGGAATAATATTAAGTACATCTAGGAAAAAGAAAATGTTTTCTATGATGTACATTTGAAACCAGAGAGATCCCACCCTTTGTAATAGATAGTAAGTGGGAACTTTAGGCAGATGTACTTATCTTGATGGCATCTATTTGGTCCCTAAGAGGTAGATCTGAGTGAGTTTCCTGTAGCTTATAAGTTTACAAAAGGATAACAGCATGAGTTAAAACACAGCAGTTTTTATGATGAGCCTTTGTTGGATAGGAAAGTGGAATGTTTTATTAGAGTTAGGCAAGTTTACAGGAACTCAGATAATTTAGGACAGTGGTATAGCAAGAAGAGAAATATGAAGCATTTAACTGATGGCAACTGGGTTTAGGTAATGAGCTAACAGATAATATCTGTGAAAGCTTAGCTGTCAATGTAGTCAGAAGTCTGAGAAAGAGTAAATAACAATCTACCAGGTATATATTATTTTTAAAAAATGACAGAGTCCACTAGCCAACAGTTCCCATGGTCTCCATTCTCTCTTGGGTGAAGTCAGTCTGGCTTCCAAGCACAGAAGACACAGGGCTTTTTTCTGTGGAATGGATACTCAAGACATGAGAAATGACTTACTTGGTTTGACTTAGCTAAGTCATTTGACTCAGAGTATCCAGTTTAGTCGACTGCTGTATCTTCTAGGTGTCCAGTGTCCAAGTCTTCTGAAACCATCTGGGTCAACTGTTAGAGGCTTTGAGAAATCTGTAGGCCATAAGCTTAAAAAAATACTATCAGCAGACTTCTGACAAGATTGAGAGCCATAAGGATTGGTAATAGCAGTAATAAAAATCTACTGAGTCAGGATAGAGTCTTAAGCAAGTTTGGTGGATTGTATAGGCAGAGAGAGCACACTTTTGTATTAGCAAAGTAACATTTGACCAGGGCCAGAATAAGAAAGCTGGTAATAGTGGCATAGGATCACATGACAGGCGGGTTGGAGCTTTGAGCCACAGGTACTGTGAGTCAGGTCCTGAAGTCAGCAGAGGCAGCAGGTCGGGACTTCCTGCTAGCAGCTGGAAGTCGCTGCCCAGTGCCTCTGGCAGCTAGTCTGCTGTGGGCAAGGAAAAAACAAGCATGCCCCATATCACAGCAACCTTCATGTTAGCGGTTTTTGTGGCAGAAGGCACCGCTAGCACTCACTTTCAGGTCCCGGGCAGGGAGGGAGAGAGAGAGTCTCCCTGCATGCTCAGGTTGCCAGGTTCTTTGTGTGGGTGGTTGCACACGTGGGGAAACAAGTCTCAGAAGACCCAGAGCAGAGCTAAGAAACAAAAAGGGGAAGGAAGCAAGCAGGGTTCTGAAACTGCTGCTTCAGGCAAACTGGTGAATCAGCTGCAGAGGAGGCAAAGGGGAAGGGATTAAGCAGGGTCCCAGACCGCTGCTTTCCAGGCAAACCAATGGAACTGAGTGGGTCCTGTGGCCGCAGATGACGGATAGAAGGGAAGAAGCACTGAAAGGCTGACCATGAAAGAGACACGCTGGGATTAGAACTTGGAGCTGGTGTTCCTGAGGCAGAGAGAACAGTCTGTCCAGGCCTGGCCTGAGGCATTGAGCCATGAGAAACTGTCTCGAGAGGAGAGGGAAGTGTCTCACCAAAGGGAGCAGTCCTAGAACGAGGGCCAGGGAAGCTCAGGTTACAGGGTTAGCTCTCAGCCCAAGAAATCTTTCCTGGGACCATGTTTATGATTACTCTGGCCAGTGGGTATAGGGAAGCTTACCAGTTCTAGGCTAGGCTAGTAAGTGAGGATAACTTTGGTAGCTGGTCTGATGCAAACCTGCAGACATCTGCCAGAGTCTCAGCAATTCACCCATTTTGGTTTAATTAAAATCGAAGATTAGAAAGAGGTTTGGGGTTGAGCAGGTTTCATGGCTAATAGAACCTGGGATGGGGAACATGCAGTACACATGGAAGGAATATAGCTCAGGTAGACAAATGCTGGGACATAAGGAATTTCTTTCCGATCTTCCAGACTGCTGGCAGTATGTCTTAAGACCCTTTAAATGATTGGGCCTAGTGTGCCATTAAGTGGCCAGTTTAGTCCATTATCTAGAGAGTACCGAATCCAGACCTTATTGCAAAGGTGTATCAATTTGGAAGGCCTCAACTCAGGCGTTAATCTTAGAGATTTGAGGTTTTTCAGTAGACAACCCAGTGGGGTGTCCGTGGGTACAGATGAAGATGATGCGCCCATTGTGTGACATAGCTGTTACAAAGCTTTCAATCGGTGTCCTGAAAGAAAAAACTGGTAATGAAAATCATGCTCAGCCTAGATAATCAGGTCATCACGAGAATATCTAGTGGCCTCCACAGAGCTAGTCCACCAGAAACTAGTCTGCCAGGAAATAGCCAGCTGGTACCAGGATTTTCAGCAGCTACGAGAGCTTGGGAGAGGGTGGGAGCTATTTGTGAGAGGGAAAAATCACCCAATGGGCCAATGTCCTAAGTTGTAGGTCAGCTAGAGGCCAGTCATATGAACTGGGGCCATGAAAAGACAACCCCTTAGTCCAGGAAATGCTTGCCAGGTGCTAACTGGGCGTCCAGGGTCCTTCCGCTAAATGGAAACTCATTACCAATTAATATGCCGGTGTGTGTTTGCAAGTTTGTGCAGTCTGAGTTGCACCTTTTGTCAGGAAAGGTGGAACCATGAGTTCTGTGTCTGTCTGGCTACCCAGCCCACGTGGCAGAGCACCACATGGGGGCCACAGACGGCAAAGCTCAAGTGATGGAAGTTTTGCAGCAGCAGTGGATATTCATGTGGTCGGTGACGGCAGGTTACAGCAGATGAAGTCTGCGTGGAGTAGCAGTGGAGGTGGTGGCAGTGTGGTGAGGGGTTGTGGCAGGCCACATGGCATCCATTCTGCATGGCCACAGCAGCCAGAGCTGGTGGCTGCACGAGTCTCGAGGTTCCTGAAGTCTTTGTGTCCTGGGTTTGGCACCATTGTTAGATTTTTGGCACAGCAGCTTAGACAGACAACACCAGACCAGATGGTTTCATGAAGGGAGTGGGTTATTCAGGTGGAGTGTGGTGAGAGAAACAGGAGGAATGGAGGAGGAGAAGAGAGAAGAGAGAGAGAGAGAGAGAAGAAAGAAGAGAGAGAAGAAGGCTGGCCATGACCACGTGGAGAGAGGGGGAAGGGAAGGGGGATGGGGGCAACAGAACGTGCAGGTGAGACATCAAGGGAGCAAGAGGAAGAGGAGGGGGCAGACAGCCCCTTTTATAGAGGGCAGGACTACCTGGCTGTTGCCAGATAGCTGTAGAGGTGGAGTTTAGACAGAATACTAACAGTACCATCAAGAGTTTTCTCTGCACAGGAATCTGTAGAACCTGCTGCTCACTGGATAGTAAAGAAAATGTTTGTGGATAGAGTTATAGGAGATGTTAGGATAGTAGAGTTTTTCAAGACCAAGATGGTAGACATTGTAGAAGGCATTGTGGAAAAAAGAGAGTTATTTGTTGTAATTTGTGATGGTTGTGCTACATTTGGGAAAATTATTGAGAGATATCACAGTCAAAGGGCATACTGTCGAGAGAACAAGCACTATCTAACCAAAAGATACATTCTGCCAGATCACAGAGGTCAGCCAGGGAGTTCTGTCCATCTGATGAGCTCTAGAGGCACGTCTGGAGGCGGTCAGGGTGACTGTCGTGTTGGTGGGAACTTAGAAGAGGAGGCCATGGTGGTGTCCTGTGTAGAGCAGTAGAGCAGTCTGCAGTGATGTCTTGGTTATGATAGTAGAGGGGACATGGTGATGGTACACCAGGATATGGAAACCAAGGTGCTGTATGCAATGCAGGTGGAAGAAGATGTGATAGCAAAGATAAAGGAGGAAATATTAGCAAAGGTGTCTGTGAGGAGGAGACTAAAGGGATTTTTAAAATTACAGTGGATAAGAGCAATCAAATTATGGATCCATGAAGGGAGTCAGAGTCAGTGGAGGGTGCTCAGCTGTCCTTATGGTGGTGGCTATACATCTGGTGGTGCCATGGTGGTAGAAACAGTGGAAGATAGATCTCTGAGTTCAAGGCCAGCCTGTTCTACATAAGGAGTTCCAGGCCAGCCTGGGCGGCATAGAGAGACCCTATCTCCAAAAAAGTCATAACAGAATCTTTCTTGCACTGTGGAAAGAGGCTATTTATCTCATTTCAGTAGTGAAATGGTCACAGGACAAGCATGTGGAAATTAGCAAACTTGTTCTCACATATCCAGAGTGTCAAAATGCAAACTAAGTCGGACAACTTGAGGCAAATGGAAAAAATATTATGCAAAATAAAACACTGACAAAATAAACTATCAACTCTCCCACTGAACAAAAGATCATATGTATGAAGAGCATGCTCCAAACCCTATGCTCAACCCACAGCACCTCAAAAACATATACATAGAAAAATCATAGGAAGAATCAACTGGAGTAGATCCAGACTGCCATCACTGGGTTTCTATCACTGTGATCCAACACAACCTCTGGAGAAAATGGATTGTTTCATTTTTGAGTTTATACTACCATCATTTAGGGGAATAAGTGCTGGGACCCAAGGCAAGAACTGATGCAGAGATCGGGAAGGAGTGCTGCTTACTGGCTTGTCAGCCTTCTTTCTTACCTCATTCATGACTACTTCCCCATGGGGTGCAGCACCATAGGTTGCTGAGCTGTCCCATACCACCCATAAATAAAAAAATATACAACAGGTCAGACTGCTGGGAACATCTTCTTAATCTAGGTTCTCTGTTCCCAGAGGACCCCAGCCTGTGTCCAGCTGACAGGACTGGCATATGCAGATCCAGTAGGGTGTGGGACTTCTGTCAGTTAACAAGGACGTTAAGGAGAAGGAACACTTGGTGGGTGTTCTGGGAGAATTTGGGGAAGCAAAGGAGTGGTCAAAATATGTCAGATGAAGAAACATTTTTAGCCAGGTGGTGGTGGAGCATGCCTTTAATTCTATCACTTGGGAGTCAGAGGCTGGTGGATCTCTGTGTTTGAGGCCAGCTTGGTCTACAGAGTGAGTTCTAAGACAACCATAATCACACAGAAAAAATTCTGTCTCAAAAAACACAACAAAAGAACTAAATAATAACCTCCCCTACACCTATACAATTCCTCATAAATCAGAAAGTGGAGAAAAAGCCCCACAACTACAGTTGTGTCAATGATGTAGCTGAATGGTAAAGCATTTGTTTATGGCAGTTTTAAGGCCAGGTGTTGAATGATACCTCTGTGTGTATTTGAGTTTCAGCCCCATGGTCAGGATGGCTTCTTTCACCATTCTTTAGAATCACATGGCCAGGGTGGTGCCAGGTAGGAGCAGGTCAGAGGGATCCTCCAACCCTGAAGGTTGCTCCTTTGTGTTAGAGCTACATTGGCTGCCCTCTTGTGGCTACTGAGAGACAGCTCAGCCCATAGGTCTGTGACCTACACTAACCACAGCATTCCAGAATGGACTGGGGACACTAGAAGCTAGAAAATTCGTGACATCTGTAATGTGACTGGTGGCCAGGGCTGTAGCACCTGTACACTCCTGATTCTATTGATGGGATGTCAGATTGTAGAGCAGTTCTGGAAAACAGCAGAGTAGATCCAAAACACAGAGAAAAAAGGAAGGAGAATAATGTCCAAAGAAACAATCAGTCTAATTAAGGACAGTAATGAGACATGGCATGTGCTTCAGGAATGCTGCTTCTGACATCATATCCAGGGCATTGCAGGGAGGTGGCTGCAGAGATGGCGCAGGGTGTAGAGAGCTTGCTGTGCAGGTATGAAGACTTTAGTTCAGATCCTAGCACCCATGCACGCCTGGGCTTTGTGTTGTGTGACAGTAACCACAGGGACTGGTGCATCCTGGGAACTCATTGTACAGCCAGTCTATCTCATAGGATGAGCTCCATTTTCTCAAATAGTAAAGGTTAAAGGGTGTAGGCCATGAAAGGCAGCCTGGTGTCTGGTCAAGCACCCAATAGAACCCTCCAGGGCTCCTGCAAGGGATGGCATGCTTTTTGTCATGCTCCCAGAATATAGGCTCCTGACAGGAGATCACAGCCATCCACAGACTTGTGTTCTCTAGTCATGTTGGATAACACCTCCAGCTCCTCTATAGTTAGTGGGAGTGACTACAGGCCATGGAGCCTCATGACCTATTTCTATATTAATGGGGTACCTAAAGGCTAGAAGGGTTGTAGCCAATTAAGCATTTCTTCTCAGCCTTTCCTTCCTACAAAAGATAGTCTTGAAAAAATTGGGATATTAGTTTTTCATCTACTTTCATCCATCACAATAAATATCTTAAAACTATGGACTGTTTCTTTTATGGGAATCTGCCTTGGGGAGCATTGGAGAAGTCCTTCAACTAGAGAGCTGCTGTCTAATCTATAGAAGACCTCCCTGCATTCCCAGCCAAGGAGATCAGCAAGACAAGCAAGTCAAGTGAGCCACTGCAAAAACCCAAGAGCTCTCATCCTCAAGGGACACAGTCAGCCAGAGATTCTCCCTCTTTCTTTCCCTTTGGCTGCAGTCCAATGCAGTCCATCCACCCCACTTCCTTTTTGGTTCTTCCTCAGCTCTCATAGTCTGATGTGAGTGCCTATGAGCCCAAGGACAAAATGAGCTAGCTCTGGCTCCCCTGGGACATCAGACTGCCCTCCCTCACTTCACTGCAGTGGGGTCTCACAGCTTCCCATATGCTGACACCTGCCCAGAGCATGAAGAGTGCACAGTCAAGCTTCCTGGTGCCTCTGTCTTCCCCAAGTGGTCCTAGCCTCATAGCAGGAGAGACACAGGTCACAGATCACCTCAACCACTAGTACAGAGACCACACACACATCAACCCAACAAAAGAGGATATTAGAAGAAACTTGACTTTGAACTCTCACATCCTCACATAGGTTTACAGGCTGTAGTGTCAGCACACACACACACACACACACAACACACACACACACACACACACACACACACACACACACAGAGAGAGAGAGAGAGAGGAAAAGAGAGAGAGAGAGAGAGAGAGAAACACACACACCCAGGCTTGCATACATACAGATACACACATAGATAGACACATGTATTCATACATAGACACCCAGATATACACACATTGACACTTACATGCAGAAACACATACAGAGATGGACACACATACACATAACACTTGCACATACAGACACTTTCACATGCAAAGACATTTGATCACACAGATACACACAATTCCTATACAGACACATGGATACTTATTCTATTACATTGTATTTGCAATGGAGTTTGGTATTAGGCAGTAGAAGAGGAGGTGGAGCTGGGAGAGAAAGGAAGGGAAGGGGAGAAATAGAGGAAGGGGAGGAGAAGAGGAAGGTTATCAGCCATGGAGAACCACGGATGGGTACAAAGCTGTCCAGGGTAGCAACTTCTATCCAAATTTAGATATTGGGTAACAACTCTGATTGTGTGAGCATATTGTCGATTGAGCATTTCTAAATATATAAATTGTACCTGCAAGCAGACAGAAAATCATTAAGCTTTAAGAGTTTCATTTCTACCGGGGACTATGAGGATGGCAGATATTAACTGGGGTTCAGCCCAGCTTTGTGGATGCAGCGTGGTGGATTGGCAGAGCCACCCCCCATGCTGGCATCTCGTGGGTGGCAGGGCTAGTGCATCTAGCTATTTGGAGGAGCTTTGGTCAGAGCTGAGGAGCAGTGGGGAACATGGTGACTGCCCAGGAACAAGCTGGACCAGGCACAGTTTTCTAACTATCACTCCTACAAGTTTCACCCAACATGGGGCATGAGCCCACCACTCTGAGATTTAGAGTCTCCTGCTCTACCTACTGAGCTAGCTGGGTCAGACTGGGCACCATTTTCTAAATATCACCCCTGCAAGTGGCACAGCAACTCCAGGAAAAAGTATTGTTTGAAATTTAAGACAATTCACATGATAGATAAAGTAGTATTTTTTTTTTAAAACAACAATATAATTTGTTTCATGGAAGTATTTAAAAAGAAAATATTACCATCATAGTAAAGACAGAAAGATTCTAAATTCGACAAAAGTTCCTTTTTAAAGGGTACTGGGGGGTGCGGAAGTTGGGCAATGTCAGTCCAGGCGGAAGGCACATCGCCTTAGTGAGAGAACTGCCTGCGGTCTGCTGGTTTCTTACTGATGTGTTTAAAGATCTTGGACTTCTCCACTTTCTTTGTTTTCTGGTAGCCGAATCCCCCGCCACCGCCTCTCTTTTTAAGCTTGCCATCATGGCTGCTCACATTCAGATCAACAAAAGGAGGGACCTTAAAACCAAAAGACAGAGCAACCTGAGGCAAATTTAAGTTGTTCACATCGAAGATCTGCTTGAGAGAGAGGGAGTCATATGCTCGTCTGTAGGACTTGTATGCTTCCTGGGCAGACTTGTGGAGAAAGTAGTTCTTTTCCATCAGCTTTTCCAGCTGAGACTGGATATCAGAAACTTTAGACCAGGAAAAGCAAACTGATTCAATGGAACCTTGGCCTGTTTCAAGTAACGAAGGAAACCCAACTCTTCAGGGCTCAGGATTAGCAGGGCGTGCCCTCTTCCATTCAGGCCTCTGGCTGTTCTACCGACATGATGGATGTATTCCTTGGGGTCATCGGGAGGGTCGTACTGAACAATCCAGTCCACCTCAGGGATGTCCAGCCCTCTGGCTGCCACATCAGTACACAGCAGTATTCCCAATCCGCGTTGCAGAATTGGAAGAACGTGGTTGTTCGCTTGTTTTGCTTTTGCTTTCCATGGATGGCCAAGACAGGCAGGTCAATGTAGTTCAGCAGCTCATAGTGGTACTTCACAGACATACAAGAGGAAAAGAAGACCATTACTTTCTTCTTTCGGTTCTTCTTAAGGAATGTGAATAGCAGAAGGAACCTCTTCTCAGAGGGAGAAACAACATATCCCTGCTCGAGGCCATCCACTGTGGCAACCTCTTTATTGTCGTCAACACCCACGTACAATGGCTCTTTTTTCAGAGAAATTCTTGCCAAGTCTTCAACTTTTCGAGTTTGTGTGGCAGAAAAGAGCATGGTTTGCCTACGTGCTGGCAAAAGTTTAATAATTTGCTTTAATTCTTCCTCAAACCCAACATCCAAGATACGGTCAGCCTCATCAATAACCAGACACTGTAGGTTCTTGTACATAAATCCTGGCGTGTTCTGCATGTGGTCTAGGAGCCGGCCTGGCGTGGCCACGATGATGTTGATCCCATTGACGAGCTTCTGCACTTCAGCAGACCTGTTGCTGCCACCCATAATCAGCCCATACGTGTGAACATGGTGTGTCATCAGTTCCTTAAGAACACCAAAGGTCTGCATGGCCAGTTCTCTGGTAGGAGAGAGAATCAGGACTCCTGTTCCATTCCTGGGCATGAACTTCAATTTGACAATGAGCTTGATCACAGGGATGAGGAAAGCCAGGGTTTTGCCGCTGCCGGTTTTGCAGCCGCCAGAAGATCCCCTCCTTCCAGAAGTGGTCTGATACTTTTATGCTGGATCTCTGTCATGAGCTTGAAGCTCATTTCTTCTATGGCCTTCAGGGTGTTCTCATTGACAAGGAAGCAAATGAAGTGTCCTCAAAAGCACCTGTCAGTCCTAGGGGCAGGCTGGGCACCTCGCTGTCATTTGCCTTCTTCACAACATCTTCTGGTTCCTCACAAGCCTCAGCGCTTTCTTCAGTTTTTACCTTTTTTGTATCAGGCCCGGCATCATCTACCACTTTCCTCTTTTTCTTCTTTTTCTTTTTTAGTTCTGAAACAGGAGACGGTGTTGCTGCTGCTTCTCCATTGGCAAGCTTTTGGGGTGACTTTTTAACTTTGGCATTTTCCACAGTCTCCTCAGGTATGCCTCCACTGTGTGCTTCTGCTGAGCCCACTGGCATAGAATGCTTCAGGGTCTTTTTAGCTTTTCCACCTTTTCCTGTTTCTTTAGGCACATCTCCATTTTGAGGCTGTGACAGGCTCGTGTCTGATGCTTCTTGCAGCTTCAGGTTCCGCTGCCGCAGCTTGGCGTTCCGCTTTTCGATCTTCTTGCGCAGGAGTTTCATCTGTAACTGCGACACGTTGCTGGGACACCCAGTCGTCTGCATGGAGCGACTGATCTATTTTTTATTTTTTATTTTTAAAATGTGAGTGAGTAGCTCTGATAAGTTACGTGACTTTAGTGCGGGACTTTGAACAAGAAACTGCTTGCAGGCAGGTCCACTGCTTAGAGAAATTGCAGGCTGCTCTGAGTCAAGAGAACCAAATGAATAAGACTCCATTTGGAGCAGTTACTGATTTAACTGTGAATGTACAATATAGAGAGTATTTGCTTTTAGGAAAGAATTTATAAAGAGATTTGTCTGAATCATTTGGGGAATCTAGGCTGGGGTTCAGAACTAGATAGGGAAAGATAGGGGAAATTGTCACTGACTCCAGGTACAGAGTATAGTGGTATTCATTGCCTGCTTTGATCAGGTAATAAAATTTGTCTGTGGCTCCTATAGAGAGACTTACATATACCTAAATAAATAACTCGAAGGCTGCTCCAGACAGAGAGCCAAACTGATCAAGGGTATAAATAAAAAACCTGCTCTAGGTAGAGAGCCAAACAGAAAGATAGTGTAAGTCATGTGTATTAAGATGGTATAAAGTTATATTGCCTCACAGGATACTGGGGCTCTGTCTAATGTGGGTCCCACGGGAGTTCTGGGTTTATTTTCTACTTGGCAAAATAGGAAAGTCCTGAAAATAGGCATTTACAATACATTACATATTCATTCAGTTTAGATTGCTTTAACTTTCAAAATGGGTGTAATTCTGAGTTGTGTAGTTATATTTTTCCTCTGGAGAATAGGTCAAGATAAAGGTTTTTCTGGTTACTGGGTCAAGGACATCTGATTTGGGAAAAAGGCTTTGTCTGTGTGATTTCAGAAGAGGTCATTAAGGTAGTTATATCTTCCAGAATTATATGGATCAGACATGATAGAGGTAGGCCTCTAGAAGACTAGATTCCAGAGAATCAAACAAAAAAATTATCTTGATGAGACTAAAATTTGTTTTGAGATTTGTGTATTACAGAATATACAGCCCTGGTGAATGAATCTCCTCATCAGAGCATGCTGAACTGACCTGCTTGAACTCCTGATGTCCTGGACTTCCTGCTGGATTGAGTTAAGACACAGACATCAGAAGCTTATCAATCGCTGGTGTGGCCTTCTTAGGTTAACTACCTGCCCTATTTACCCTTCCCCCTCAACCCTCTTCAAACATCTCATCGCCCAAATTCAGCTTGAAGAACTTAATGAAGAATCAGAGCCCCAATTCCCTGGCCTTGGGGTCTGAGGTGGTTAATATTAGGCTCTCTTTCTAGGGAAAAGTAATGGTTTTATTGGAACAGGGAGGAATAGTTAGAATTGATTGTATAGCCATGTCTATTGGTAGAAATCTGTATAATTGTTCCTAAGCTATAGTTATAATTTCTTAGATGGTACAAATCGTATTTTGATGCAAATTCAAGGGTTTTATTAGTATAATTTCTTCTATTAATTCCAAATTTGTGGGTACAAGACTTAGACCCAGTACTTCTTTAACTGTTTTTGTTTTTAAAAAAGTGCTTTTAGGTGATTAAACAATGTGAGTTAAGGGCCTATGACAATTCATGGCTCTGAGTTTTTTGATAGTTTGTTTTCTAGATTTTAATTAGAAATAGCTGAGAGTAATTAACAGACAATAGTCCAGATTGCTTTACATAATAGTTGGTTTTCAAAAACGTCAGAAGTCCACACAATTGATGGTACAGACATTTCTTTATTAAAGATCACTTGACTGTCTGCTCCTGAATGCTTCCCCTTCTTGGATTCTAAGAAGAAATTGAGCATCATTGGAGTTACTCCAGTAGTGCTGTGACAGCCACTAGGCAAATTGTGTCTTTTCATCTACAGACAAAATACTTTCCAGGAAAAGGACACACTTGCACAATAGTCCACTGATTTTATCTGCCAAGATAGAGTGATCAGACCTTCAATATTCTGCACTGTATGTCTGTCAGATGATCCTGGGCCAGAAGGTTGAAGATCGTATGCTCCAACATTTTGTATTATAAGGGACAGTCCAGGTAATCAGTGGCTATATATAGTTGGCTATGTTTTGGAAGCTATGCTTTGTGCTTCCTGTATCTTCAGTTAATTCAGTCATTCTGGATTTCTGAAGGGGTTGAAGACTTATAGTCTCTTAGCCAACAAAGTGTATTTAATTTGAGAGAACAGATTTGAGAGGATGGTTTTCAGATGGTACTCATTCTAAAGCCAAGACATAAGCCAGGTACAGAACTATAGTCTTTTAAGTCAAGATAGATGACAATGGTCTTTTTATTGACAATATTGGACTGGGTATTAGGTCTGCCTTGTACATTATTATTGCAAATTGGTAATAGTTGTGATCTAATTATATTTTGAGGTAAAGTTTTTTTCTCTTTTATTCTAACAGAAAGGGTGATATGTAGCAGGATACTTATTCTCCTACATTGTATTCGCAGTGGAGTTCTGTGTGATTAGTCAGTAGAAGCAGCGGTAGAGCTGGGAGAGAAAGAGATAAAGGGGATGGGAGAAATAGAGGAGGGGAGGAGAAGAAGGAGGCTATCAGCCATGGAGAACCACAGATGGGTCGAAAGCTGTCCTGAGTAGCAACTTCTATCAAAATGGTAGATATTAGGTAACAACTCTAATTGTGTGGGCATCTTGTTGATTGAGTATTTCTAAATATATAAATCCTTTAGATAATCATTTAACTCTAAGAGTGTCATTTCTACAGGGTACTGCGAGGATGGCAGATATTATCTGGGGTTCAGCCGAGCTTTGTGAATGTAACCTGGTGGATTGGCAGAGCCATCCCCCATGCTGGTGTCTCGTGAGTGGGAGCACCTGTGCATCTAGCTAGCCAGAGCCCTGGTCAAAGCAGAGGTGCAGCAGGAACATGGTGGCCACCGGGAACAAGCCATATTGGGTGTCGTTTTCTAAATATCACCCCTACAGACACATGAATCTTCACAAATGTACACTTACATGAATTCATAGCATATACACATGCCAATACACACAAACCTACACCACACACATGAACACACACAAATTTATGTATGCTACACATAAGTGACTACATAATACACACATGAGCACACACACAGGAGTGCTCTGGCTGAGAATACATAAGGCCTTGGGATCAATACTCAACACCACAAGAAATAAAATGATGATACTGGTTGATATTAGTGATGTATGACAAAAATAATACAAAAAGGGTGGTAAGACAAACGCATCAATCTGCCTGGTATGGCAAGGAGTGTGGCCAGGGCTCAAGAGTGACCTCAGCTTGGGGTGCTCTGTCCTTCACAGTCCAGCAGAATTGCTTGAGTCCTGTCAGGCTGTGGCAGACTTTGACTGAGAGCCTGGGACATGCGATAGCAATGTCTCCTTACAGCTGCTACTGAGGGCCATGTGGCATCATTTACACCTGCAACAGTGTTTAGGAAAGTGGCCTCAGATTGCCTGAGTGTGACTTGGAGCATTTGAAGACTCTTCAGCCATGTGTGTGCTCCATCTCTCTGGCACCCACCAGGCCCCTGGACAGTGAATCTCACTGAGGTTCCCTGTAAGCCATGTCCTCAGCCTGAGCCACACTGGTGACTGGGAGTCCCACCCTCTAACACTCTTATAGACACGTGAGAGTTTGCTTGGCTCCCTGAGCTCTGCTGTCACTTTGCCTGATGCTTCTTTTCTTCTCTGCCATTTCTCTGCAGTCACCAATGTGAGGACAATAGCCATTCCAGTCTCTTATGTCACCACAGGGTCCTGGGGACCACCATGTCATGTCCCCAGACAGAAGCAGTGCTGACTCTTAGTGGAAGCCTGCTATTTCTGTCCCAGAGACTCATGGAGATCTGATCTCTGCCTGTAGTTTGTCACCAATCTGGTCACCAATGATGGGTCTTAGTGGGTGACACAGGGTCATCGGTCACTCTGGAACACTTCCTTTTTGTTCCTTTCCTTCCTTCTCCCTTTCTCCCTCCATACTTCCTGTCTTCTTTGTGTACCCTCTTCGTAGCTCTGCTTTAGTTTTACCAGGCAGAAACTCCTGGTGGTATAACCCAGGCTGACCTAGGCCTTGCTGTCTATCCCAGGATAGCTCCACACACATGATCCTCCTGATTTGGGATCCCAAGTGCTGAAACTGTAGCCCTGTACCAATGGTAGAGGATCAGCACACTCTTCAATCTCAGCAGTTAAGTTGTCTCCTGGGGAGGGGTGAGGCAGCTGGGAAAGGGTGGTTGGAGAGTGGTGTCTGAGGACCCAGCAAGACAGGGCTGGGGTTCAAGCAGGACACAGCAGCTGTCACAAGCCTGGTTTATTTGGCAGAGCAGGTCTGGGATTAGTGTCCTTGCTCCCTCATCACAGCACAGAGCTGGTAGGGGGAGGGGGCAACCGGAACAGCAAAGGTGCCATAATCACTGGGCCGGGGCTGTCCAGCAGGTACCGAGAAGCTAAAGCGCTGCAGGAGGCAGGTGAAGAAGAGGAAGAGCTCCATGCGGGCCAGGGGTCCCCCAGGCATGCTCGGCGGCCTGTGGATGGGAGAGGGATCAGTCAGTCTGGGACCTGATTGGGGCTCCACTCTCCAGCACTGTGGAGACAGACAGACAAGCAGGTCCCCCAGAGTCACCTGCTGAGAATGGCATGAAGGCCTCTGGCTTCACAAAGTGGCCTTGGGCATCCAGGAAGTGTCAGGATGGAAGTGGAGGGGCTTCTCCCAGACAGTCTCATCCTTCAGCACAGAGGACAGGTTGGTGATGAGGACTGTCCCCTGGCAGGAGGGACATGGTGTGAACATGACTGAGGTTGGGCTGCCAAGACCCTACTCACCAGGACCACATGCATAACTTCTTCTCTGCACTTACTGAATTTCCACATTCATCCTCAACCTCAGAGGCTCACAGCACCTTGGAGAGTCTTGTGACAGATCTCCCATGTGTGGCCAAACCCAGCAATCATCTCTATGTGCAATGCTCCATAAGGTGACCTTTTGCCATTTTGCTTGACATTTCACTTTCTTGAGGACTCTCAAAGCTTGCAGCCTGCATGAACTGTGTTTCTTGTGAACATGTTGAGAATAGTATGTAGTGATCTCTCCTGCCCTTGTATGATAGTGGTCATGATGAAACAGTAACAGGCCCAGGCCTACCTTGGGGATGAGGAAGTCCTGCACTTCAATGTCACGACTCGTGATGCGTGGCAAATTCAATGGACCAATGTCCCCAAAGCGCTGTCACCTCATGGATGACAGCATTGGTGTAGGGCATGCGGGCCTGGTCTGCCATCTCAGGATGCCGCACCTGCCCTATGACCTCATCGATTTCCTGTTGGACTCTGCCTGGAGGACAGCATCCCCTCAGTGATTCAGTCACAGGGGACTTCCATGTCTTACAGCCATGTTAAGGGCTGTGTCCATGTAAGAAAAAACACCAGTGAGCAGCACTGGAGTCTGGGTTAAGTCAGCATTGGGAGCCACAAGGTGTCTCTCAAGTCATCTGGGGAGTGTGCCTCTCCCTCTCTCCATCCCAGCCATGCTTACGCTGCACATCCGGATGCAGGATCATGAGCAGCAGGGCCAGGACAGTGTGGTTGAGGTGGCCACCATTCCTGCACCAAACAGGTCACCACCACCATATGCAGGTTCTCATCATTAAAGCTGCTGTCAGGATTCCCCTTGGCCTGGTCCAGGCAGAAAGGTAGACTTAGTAGGGAGAGGATGGTCTACGTGGTTCCCATTGTCCCCCAAGCAGCCCAGGTGCTGAGTTACTTGGTGATACACAGAACCACATCCTTCTGGCCTCAAATCTCCCAGGCCTCATCCCACAGCCCCTGGCCACATCTCTTGGGCTTCCAATCACCTTCTCTATCTCTGACAGGAAGGCATCAGTCAAATTTCGAGGTGGCTGGGCAGAGTCCCTTGTGGTCCTATTCTCAGCTAGCAGGTTATCCACTATGGTCCATGAAGGACTTCTGACCTTGGAAGATCTTGTCAGCCAGCACTGGGATACGAAGGAGTATCGGGAATGCATTAAGAACCTGTGGGAGACACAGACATTCTCGAGTTTACTCTTCATAAAATTATTAGTGACTAGCCCATCATGTATGGGGTTGCTGTGCCACAGTGTGTATAAATGACAGGACAGTGTGTAGAGTCAATTGTCTCGATCTTACATGGATCCCACATATCAAACTCAGATATCCAGGCTTGCTTGACAAGCTCTTACCCACTCACCATTTGGTGGCTCCTCGGTGCCTGTGATTCTCACTGTCTACCTGGACCAGGCTCAGTGCCAGCCTCCTTTACAGTGGACCCAGAGCCTGTCTGTTCCCACCTGTAACCTGCCTCTTCCTCAAATGTTAAATTTGCAAGAGCCACCTAAAGGGTCTCCCAGACCCAGGTGAGCAGAAGGAATATTTTTCCCAAGCAATAACCACAGGCTTTGTGTCTTCCATGCAAACAGAGCGTCCATGTTCCCTCTCTTTCTGGAAATCCTGATTTTGGTCTACTTCTCCCCTACTGTCATTGAACAGTTATCAACTGTTGTATCCTCCTGCAGTTGACCCCCGGAAGTTCTTTGCCCTAGCCTTTGCACACAGATTCCTGGGGAAGATGAATGCACAGAAGTGACTCTGTTGGCTTCCCAGAACTCCTACCTCTGGAATGAAGCCAGAGACTTCTGTAAAACTTTCTTCTCAGTACTTTCAGCATCCTGATGAGGTAAGGGTCTTCGTATTCAAAGCGCCGGGCAAAAATGAGAGATGCAATCACATTGCACATGCTTTGTTCAGCATGGTGTTGGGATTGATGGGCTGCCCTGGGAGTAGAGATAGAGTGGAGATACAAGCAAGTCCATGAACTGCCCATGTCTCCCTGTGCCCAAATACATCCCTCACCCATCACCCACCAGCCTGGGCGGTGAAGGCATCACAGAGGTGTCCGGCCTCCTTGGTCACCCATTCCTCCAGAGATTTCTTGCCCAGGCCAAAGTTGCGCAGTGTGGACACAGAGAATCGCCTCTGCTCTCTCCACTCAGGCCCATAAGGTGCAAGGACCACACCTGCAGACACATCTGTGTGTAAGCAAGGATGCCCAGCTATGCTGTCTCCTGCTCTCATCAACTCTCTTCTCCTCTAGGTTCTGTCCTGGCCATGAGCCTCTCAAAACCTTGCTCCCACAATCCAGTGATGCCTTCCCTTAATCACATGGATTCAGTGACTTTCAGTAATTGCTTGTCTGCATTTCCACCCACATTCATGCTGTGTTCTTCCTTCATTCCTTGCCATAATTCTAAGAGCCATCTCCACTGTACACAGTCCTTTACCTTGGGATCTGGGCTTCACACCCAGGTACTCAAAGATGGGCACTGCAGGGCGGTCAGCAGTGTCTTCTCCATAGGTCACCAGTACTTCTCGTACTGCCTTTAGACCGTTGATCACAACCATGGGCTTCCAGGCCATCTGCAGGCTGAACACGTCACCATAGCGATTTTGAAGCTCAAAAAGAGGAACAGAGAACATAGGAAGTGGAGGTTCCCACAGATCATAGCACAGGATTACTGCACAACCATTGTCAAAGTGTGAAAGTGCACAGGCAGTTTCTATGTGTGTATGTGCATATGTGTGTATGTTTACACAGGCATGCTTGTATATGTGAATGTGTGTGCTTATGTGTATGTGAGTCTCCCCCCCGCCCGCCCCCGTCTGTGTATTATGTTGTTTCGTGTGTGTGTTGCTTGTTAGTGACCCTTGGCCCTCACATATCCTAGGAAATGCTGTGCACTGAGCTCCATCCCCAGCATGAGGATTCCTACCACTGTGGCTTCTTATCTTTTACATTCAGCAAAGGAATCACTGTAGATGTACACCGCAGTCGTGACCTAGATAGAGCCAGAAAACTGTCCTGGGGTCCCTTAGCATGTCAACACACATGAAGAAACTCTTGTTCCTTGAGATGGGCAATGATTCCAGAGATCACACATCAGGAAGAGATTCAGGCAGCCACAGCCCTTCTCTCCACTTGGTGTCCTGACTAATATGGTACAGTGGACCTCACAGAAGGCCAAGATTATGTCTTTGACAGGATCATAATGTACTTGGGATTTCTATGGCTGCAGCCCTGTCCAACCAGACTGAATCTTGCTGTCACATCATGAGTCACCTCCTGGACTTTGTTCCCCAAAACATTTGCCCTAGAAAGTCCCAGCAGCTGCCACCAAAACAGTCCTATGTCTGTCCCCTCTTGGGGACTAGATCCCTGTCTGACCTGTGGCTTTACCCCCAGTATGTGCTGCTATGGGGACCATAACCTCAGTTACTATGGACCACTAAGTCACTCACCTTATAGATGCTGTATGGCATGTTATTTAGGTCCACCTGCAGCAGGTTTCCCAGCAGAGGCCATGGCACAGGGCCAGGTGGATAGCGAGAAGTCCAGCGCTGGCGCCTGTACATCAGGTCTACCAGTAATATGAAGATGACTGTGAATATGGCCACAGGCCACAGGTCAGTCCCAGTCAGCAGCCCCATCACAGCCCCACTGCTTCTCAGGCTTCCCAGAGACCAATAACCAACTCTCAATACAACACCTCGGATCAGCAAGCCCCAACTTGGATACTGCCCCCTTATAAAGGAATGCCAGTGTTGCCCTTTGTCCTCTGTGTTCAGGTCCAATCCTGTATTTTCTTTAGCCAAGTGTAGGGAACGGCCCATGATATTCAGTCCCTCCCCAGGAGCAGAGCATTCTGGGCTAAGCATGATAGACAGATGTCTAGTGGACCCCTGTTTCATGTTGTATGATCTGATCATTGCATGCAGACACATGACCTGGTCTGCTACCCATGCACATCTTTGAAGGCTTGAGGACATTGCCTCAGAGAGGAATGAGACCTCCCACACCTTCATGGAGCAGTTTGTTAGCAGGACATGAGGGGTGACTGGCATCCACTTAGTGCCTTCAGTAGGTGTCTGAGCAGTGGAAAGCTGTCTCCTGCAGTTGAGGTAAAGAGGCTCGAGCTCTTATGGGCAAAAGAAGGGTAGTGGGGAGGGCAGCTGGAACATGTGTAATACTGTAGCAAGCAGAGCTGAAGTTTACCAGACACTCCCTGAGAACCACAGGCACATGAGAGATCACTGCATAATGCAAGAGGAATTTTATTCCCATGTGTTGGGGTCACTTCACTCTCACAGGAGAAAGGACCGGGATTTCTGAAGCACACACCCTTTATACTTTAGCATAGGCAGACTTCAGTGACAGCAAAACTTGTCTAAACCTAATTGGACATTTTGCTTAGCCTTTAAACTTATTGGCAACACTCAGGCAGTTATTTCTGGTGGGCGATGTTTATCTAGGGCTGTAGAGGACACAACTTCTTACTGATCAGTACATTCTCCAGTTTTTCCTCCTAATTGTTTTTCTTTCTTTTTTTTTTTTAACTTTCTCCCTGTCATCAGAATAGACTGAACAGCAGTGTGGTTGTGTCTTTAATTCATACTTGATCTCAACAGGCTGTTTCCTGCAGTTGAGGAAAAGAGGCTGGAGCCCCTAAGGTCAAATAAGTGTAGTGGAGGAAGGATCTGGAATCCTGTGAGTGAGGGGAAGGCAGCTGGAACATGTGCCATCTTCACTACAGGTTTGTGGTCATCCAGTTGATCAGGCAGCAAGACATACAACATGGGAGTTCTCAGACCTAGTCTGAGGGAACTGAGAAGTGGTCTGAGAATCTCTTGGGCACCACTAAGTTGGTTCAGGGACTTTTCCCATGCTGGCCTCTGTCTCTTATCCACCCTTTGTTTCTTGGTGGATCAGTGTCTCCTGGCAACAGTCTTACACCTGAGTAGGTAAGGCAGTTTTCTTCCTCATGCCAGAGGCCTGTGGTCAGGGTGAGCAGCCATGAGGAGGACAAAAGATGACTCCTGAGCCTTCAAAGAAATGGAGCTTTTGTGCTGGGCTCTGCTGGGCACACTGCACCTGCCAGCTCTCCATTCACTAGGTCACCAGAGGCTCAGTCCCTGTCCTTGCTGGGGATCCAGATCTCTAAAGACTAAAGTTTCAGAAGTCCCTGTGTAATATAGTCAGGGTCTCTGTACTGCACCTCTAGTGTGGCAGAAGGGAGGCAGGAGCTGAGCAGAGACCACACCATGCATCCTCACTTTCTCCTATCTAGTGTCCATGCCACCCCTGCACTGATCTCCTCTGTGTCACTGGAGCCTGTGGGTGACTCCATTCTTCTTCCTGGCCTCAAGCCTCTAATCTTGCTCTCTCTTTTTGTCCATGAATCTTGGCCCTGCCCAACTTAGTTCCCTGGAATTGCACCATAGATTTGTGCTGAGATAAAGGTCTATCTCAAGCCCCAATTTGGACTGAAAGGAGACCGATATGGGAGTCAGGAAACCAGTATTGATCATGGTTAGAATGGGGATTGGAGAGACAATTTGCTCTGGTCATTTACAGTTTCAGGCTGCTGGTTTCCTCCTGGTTTGCTCCAGAACCCTTCCCGTGTATGCTCTGGTGCCTGATGATTAAACCTGTGTGTCGGTGCTGGGAGAAACATTCGATTTGGCCTCTCATCTCTACCTGTCTTTGTCATTCATGATATTATTAAAGAGAAGCAGTGGTGCTGACTGGGTGCTGTCCCTAGTGGGGGATGGGCTGACTCAGGCTGGATTTTCCTGCATCAGGTAAGTGAGCCTTTGTGAGGTAAGTATGCAGACAGGAAGACATGTCACACACTCTGTGATGTAATGGGTTTCTTCTCTATTTCCAGCTCTTGGCTAAGGACCTGGATGCTCTGCTAACCATCTGCCTGTTGGCACTGCCTGCTTCCTTTCATCCTCAGTCCATGTCTTGTAAGCCATGTGATCAACTGTCGTCTGTCAGGATCCTGTGACTTTAGGGAGATTAGGATGTATATATTCATGTCAACAGCACAGGTGCACCATGTCCAGAACAAGAAGCTGGGACTTAGTTCCTGGCCATCAAGCATTGTTGCACCAGGCCAAAGTGTTTCCACATTTGCAATTTTCTGTAAACATGTTAACAGATACTTGATAGCTGTCCTTTGGACTCCACTGAAAGAGGTCAGATACAACCTGGGCTTGTTTCTTCTGGACTCTGTGCTGTGCAGTTTATTCTGTTTCCTGACTTTGATCTGTCTTGTTTCATTGATATGAGGACCAGCAGTGAGTCTCAGGGTCATCTCTAGGTCTCCCTTCTTTCCCTAAGCATCCTGGAAAGTGGGATGTGGGCCACTGGGATGATTGTGACTTATGGCTGTCACTTTGGGACAGCTTAGTTTGGGCAAAGGATCGCTGAGGTTTGCTTGGGTTGGCGATGCTTTCATCCATTGATGTTTTCTGTAACCCTCATGGTGTGAGGCCACAGTGGGACTGTGGTCCATTACCATGTGCTCTTACCTATGGAATCTCAAACCATAGAACCAACACTTGAGCTGCACATTCTGTAGGTAACAAAATGCAGGAACTGTAAATATTTTGACTTAAGGTCATTGGTAAAGAATGAGAAAATATGTTCCAAGACAGAAATGAAGGGAAAGGGATGGAAAATACAACATCATGACATCAAGTTCCAGACTGAGACTGACCAGGATAAGACAACTGTGATTCTGTGAATGGAGAGCCATAATCCCAATCATCCACAACAGTTGAGGCAGCTCTACCTTTGGTTTTAGAGCTTTAAAGCTCCTCATCTTTATTGAAGAGTACATTATGTGTCATGGTTCAGTAATGAGAGACCTTCCCAGTAAGGCATCCATGGGGTTTGGTATTGTGACTTCCTGTTGTGTTGAGGTGGATACTGGGATGTGTGCTGGCTCACAGAAGGTAGGAGGATTTGAGGTAGTACCTGAAAGGATGGGGACCAATGATGGAATGATGGATGTCTCAGCAGGCCCATGCCGAGGCATGTCCTCCCCCTGAGGGACCAGCCACACAATGGTATAGCATAGAATAGAGTTTATTCTTGCATGGGGGGGAAGCCCGGATGGTAGTAGAAGGAGAGAGAGAGTGAGAAAGAGAGAGGAGAGAGTAAGTAAAGAGAGACAGAGAGATAGCGCAAAGAGATAGAGGAATAGAGACCAGCCATGACTATGTGGAGAGAGGGGAAGGGAAGGAGCGAGGGGGCAGAGAGAACCAACAGGCGAGAGATCAAGGGAGCAAGAGGAAGAGGAGGGGACAGACAGTCCCTTTTATAGTGGGCAGGCCTACCTGGCTGTTGCCAGGTAACTTGGGGAGGAGCATACCTGGCTGTTGCCAGATAGCTGTGGAGGTGGAGTTTAGACAGAATACTAACATTTCCCCATTTTGGTCTAATTAAAAAAGGAAAATTAGAAAAAAAGGTGACAGTGAAGCAAGAATAGGGTCATCGTGGTATCTGTTTCCTTCCTGCTGGCATTGTTGGTGACATGTTTTAGGGGGGATCCTAGAAGAATGGGTATGGGGGATGTTTGTCCCGTCCTGCTGTCCAGGGTCTATGGATCCATCTGAGGATAGGACAGAAGCAACAGTCTAGTAGAAGGTGCTGTGTGTGTGACAGGAGATGGAGCATCTGGAGGTTGCTTCTCCGGAGCTGTTCTGGATGTGCCTGGACTTGACAAGATGTAGGGAATAATATTAAGTACATTTGGGAAAAAGAAAGTGTTTTCTAAGATGTACATTTGAAACCCAGAGAGATCTCACCCTTTGTAATAGGTAATAAGTGGAAACTTTAGGCAGATGTACTTATCTCGATGGCATCTATTTGGTCCATGACAGGTAGATCTGAATGGGTTTCCTGTAGCTTATAAGTTTACAAAAGAGATAACAGCATGTGTTAACAACACGAGGAGTCTTTAAGATGAGCCTTTGTTGGATCGTATAGTTGAATGTTTTATTAAAGTTAGGCAAGTTTATAGGAACTCAGATAATTTAGGACAGTGGGATAGCACGAAGAGGAAATATGAAGCATTTAATTGATGGCAACTGGGTTTAGGTAATGTGTTGGGAGCCAACTTCTGGCAGAGAGTGGCTATCATCTTTGCAGTCATCTCAAGCCATATACCCTGACAAAAGACTTGTTTTCAACAGCCTACAACAGCTGAGCACACTCTGATAAACATCATGTTTTTCTCCCATATCTTGTTTTGGTGTTTGGTGCCCCCAGCTGCAAGGTGCACGTGGTAAAGTGACTTCACTTTACCCTCTGCTTATGCTTATATATATATATATATATATATATATATATATATCCATGATTTCCTTTCAAGAAAGGATAAAAAGGGAACGAGGAGCAAGTCTTGAACAGACTCTCTGTCTTGTCTCCATTCTTCACGTCTCTTGCCCTTCCATTCCCCACTCTCTCTCTTGCTAGACCCTGACCCGCAGGCCAAAGGAGCAGCTCAGGCCAGGATATAGTGGCCCCCAAACCTGGGGCAGCTCCGGGCAGGTACAAAGTGGTGCCTCAACATTGGGCTCCAGTAAACAGGATACAGTGAAGGACACTGCAGGAATTGGAAGCGTGTATCCTCACTCCTGCACTGGAGACCCTGTTGACTGACCCGAACGGAATAGGTTGGTACAGTAATGAGGTAACAGATAATATCTGTGAAAGCTTAGCTGTCAATGTAGTCAGAAGTCTGAGAAAGAGTAAATAACAATCTACCAGTTATATATTATTTTTAAAAAATGACAGAGTCCACTAGTCAACAGTTTCTATGGTCTCCATATTCCCTTGTGTGAAGTCAGTTTGGCTTCCAAGCACAGAAGACACAGGGCTTTTTTCTGTGGAATGGATACTCAAGACATGAGAAATGACTTACCTTGGTATGACTTAGCTAAGTCATTTGACTCAGAGTATCCAGTTTAGTCTACTGCTGTATCTTCTAGGTGTCCAGTGTCCAAGTCTTCTGAATCCATCTTGGGTCAACTGTTAGAGGCTTTGAGAAATCTGTCAGCCATAAGCTTAAAAAAAATACTATCAGCAGACTTCTGACAAGATTGAGAGCCATAAGGATTGGTAGTAGCAGTAGTAAAAATCTATTGAGGCAGGATAGAGTCTTAAGTAACTTTGACGGGTTGTGTAGGCAGAGAACAGCATACTTTTGTATTAGCAAAGAAACATTTGACTAGGCCAGAATAAGAAAGCTGGTAACAGTGGCATATGATCACATGACAGGCGGGTTGGAGCTTTGAGCCACTGGTGCTGCGAGTCAGTTCCGCAGTCAGCAGAGGCAGCATGTCGGGACTTCCTGCTCTAGCCAGAAGTTGCTGCCCAGTGCCTCTGGCAGCTAGTCTGCAGTGGCCAAGGAAAAAGCAAGCATGTTCCATATCACAGCAATGTTCATGTTAGCTGTTTTAGTGGTCGAAGGCACTTTACAGGTCCTGGCCAGTAAGGGAGAGAGAGCACCTCCCTGCATGCTCAGGCAGCCAAACCTTTTCACAGGTGGTTGCACACGTGGGGAAACAAGTCTCAGAAGACCCAGAGCAGAGCTAAGAAAAAAAAGAGGGGAAGGGAGCAAGCAGGGTGCTGAACCTGCTGCTTCAGGCAAACTGGCGAATCAGCTGCAGAGGAGGCAAAGGGGAAGGGATCAAACAGGGTCCCAGACCGATACTCTCCAGGCAAACCGACAGAACTAAGTGGGTCCAGGTGGCTGTAGATGACGGGAGAGGAGCGGGAGAAGTGTGCGGAAGGCTGACCCATGAAAGAGACACGCTGGGACTGAACTTGGAGCTGGTGTTCCTGAGCCAGAGAGAACAGTCTGTCCAGGCCTAGCCTGGGGTACTCAGTCACGAGAAACTGTCTTGAGAGGAGAGGGGAAGTGTATCACCCAAGGAAGCAGTCCTAGAATGAGGGTCAGGGAAGCACAGGGTTACAGGGTTAGCTCTCAGCTCAAGAAATCTTCCTGGGACCATGTTTATGGTTACTCTGGCCAGTGGGGTATTGGGGAAGCTTACCAGTTCTAGGCTAGGCTAGTAAGCGAGGATAACCTTTGGTAGCTGGTCTGATGCAAACCTGCAGACATCTGCCAGAGTTTTAGCAATTCACCCATTTTGGTTTAATTAAAATCGAAAGATTAGAAAGAGGTGTGGGGTTGAGCAGGTTTCATGGCTAATAGAACCTGGGATGGGGAACATGCAGTACACATGGAAGGAGTATAGCACAGGTAGATAAATGCTGGGACATAAGGAATTTCTTTCCATCTTCCAGACTGCTGGCAGTATGTGTTAACACCCTTAAATGATTGGCCTAGTGTGCCATTAAGTGGCCAGTTTAGTCCATTATCTAGAGAGTACCGAATCCAGACCTTATTGCAAAGGTGTATCAATTTGGAAGGCCTCAACTCAGGCGTTAATCTTAGAGATTTGAGGTTTTTCAGTAGACAACCCAGTGGGGTGTCCATGGGTACAGATGAAGATGATGCGCCCATTGTGTGATGTAGCTGTTACAAAGCTTTTAATCAGTGTCCCGAAAGAAAGAACTAGTAATGAAAATCAGGCTCAGCCTAGATAATCAGGTTGTCACAAGAATATCTTCACAAAGCTAGTCCACCAGAAACTAGTCCGCCAGGAAAATAGCCAGCTGTACCAGGATTTTCGGCAGCTATGAGAGCTTGGGAGAGGGTGGGAGCTATTTCTGAGAGGGGAAAAATCACCCCAACGGTCCAATGTCCTAAGTCGTAGGTTAGCTAGAGGCCAGTCATATGAACTGGGGCCATGAAAATGCAACTCCTTAGTCCAGGAAATGCTTGCCAGGTGCTAACTGGGCATCCAGGGTCCCTCCTGCCAAACGGAAACTCATTACCAATCAGTATGCTGGTGTGTGTTTGCGAGTTTGTGCAGTCTGATATGAGGAAAGGTGGAACCATGAGTTCTTGTCTGTCTGGCTACCCAGCCCACGTGGCAGAGCACCACATGGAGGCCACAGCGGCACAGCTCATGTGGTGGAAGTTTTGCAGCAGCAGTGGAAATTCATGTGGTTGGTGACAGCAGGTAGCAGCAGATGAAGTCTGAGTGGATTAGCAGTGGCGGCAGTGTCGGTGGGGTTGTGACGGGCCACATGGCGTCTGTTCTTTATGGTCACAGCAGCCAGTGCTGGCGGCTGCACAGGCCTCGAGGTTCCTGAAGTCTTCGAGTCCTGGGTTTCGGCACCATTGTTAGATTTTGGCACAGCTTCAACGGACAACACCAGACCAGATGGTTCCAGGAAGGGAAGGGGTTTATTCAGGGCGGAGGATGGGAAGAGAAATGGGGAGGAATGGCAGAGAGAAGAGAGAGAGAAAAAGAGATGTGGAGGCTGGCCATGACCACGTGGAGGGGGGGAAAGGTGGGAGGGGGCAGAGAGAATCTGCAGGCGAGAGATCATGCGAACAAGAGGAAGATGAGGGGGCAGACAGGCCCTTTTATAGTGGGCAGGACTACCTGGCTGTTGCCAGGTGACTGTGGGGAGGAGCATACCTGGCTGTTCCAGATAGCTGTAGAGGTGGAGTTTAGACAGAATACTAACAGTACCATCAAGAGTTTTCTCTGCACAGAATCTGTAGAACCTGCTGCTCACTGGACAGTAAAGAAAATGTTTGTGGATAGAGTTATAGGAGATGTTAGGATAGTAGAGTTTTTCAAGACCAAGATGGTAGACATTGTAGAAGACAGAGTGAAAAAAAGAGAGTTATTTGTTGTAATTTGTGATGGTTGTGCTACATTTGGGAAAATTGTTGAGAGATACCACAGCAAAGGGCATACTGTCGAGAGAACAAGCACTATCTAAACAAAAGATACATTCTGCCAGATCACAGAGATCAGACAGGGAGTTCTGTCCATCTGATGAGCTCTAGAGCAGTCTGGAGGCGGTCAGGGTGACTGTCCTGTTGGTGGGAACTTAGAAGAGGAGGCCATGGGTGGTGTCCTGTGTAGAGCAGTAGAGCAGTCTGCAGTGATGTCTTGATTATGACAGTAGAGGGGATATGGTGATGGTACACCAGGATATGGAAACCAAGGTAGTGTATGCAATGCAATGGAAGAAGATGTGATAGCAAAGATAAAGGAGGAAATATTAGCAAAGGTGTCTGTGAGGAAGAGACTAAAGGGATTTTTAAAATTACAGTGGATAAGAGCAATCAAATTATGGATCCATGAAGGGAGGTCAGAGTCAGTGGAGGGTGCTCAGCTGTCCTTATGGTGGTGGCTATGCATCTGGTGGTGCCATGGTGGTAGAAACAGTGGAAGATAGATCTCTGAGTTCAAGGCAGCCTGTTCTACATAGGAGTTCTAGGCCAGCCTGGGCGGCATAGAGAGACCCTATCTCCAAAAAGTCATAACAGAATCTTTCTTGCACTGTGGAAAGAGGCTATTTATCTCATTTCAGTAGTGAAATGGTCACAGGACAAGCATGTGGAAATTAGCAAACTTGTTTCACATATCCAGAGTGTCAAAATGCAAACTAAGTCGGACAACTTGAGGCAAATGTAAAAAAAGTTATGCAAATACAACAGTGACAAAATAAACCATCAACTCTCCACTGAACAAAAGATCATATGTATGAAGAGCATGCTCCTAACCCTATGCTAACCACAGCACCTCAAAAACATATACATAGAAAAATCATAGGAAGAATCAACTGGAGTAGATCCAGACTGCCATCACTGGTTTCTATCACTGTGATCCAACACACCTCTGGAGAAAATGGATTGTTTCTTTTTTGAGTTTATACTACCATCATTTAGGGGAATAAGGCTGGGACTCAAGGCAAGAACTGATGCAGAGATCAGGAGGAGTGCTGCTATACTGGCTTGTCAGCCTTCTTTCTTACCTCATTCATGACTATACTCCCCATGGGGTGCAGCACCATACGTTGCTGAGCCCTCCCATACCACCCATCAATAAAAAAATACACAACAGGTCAGACTGCTGGGAACATCTTCTTAATCTAGGTTCTCTGTTCCCAGAGGACCCAGCCTGTGTCCAGCTGACAGGACTGGCATATGCAGATCCAGCAGGGTGTGGGATTATGTCAGTAAGAAGGACGTTTAAGGAGAAGGAACACTTGGTGGGTGTTCTGGGAGAATTTGGGAAGCAAAGGAGTGGTCAAAATATAAAGATGAAGAAACGTTTTTAGCCAGGTGGTGGTGGAGCATTGCCTTTAATTCTATCACTTGGGAGTCAGAGGCTGGTGGATCTCTGTGTTTGAGGCCAGCTTGGTCTACAGAGTGAGTTCTAAGACAGCCATAATCACACAGAAAAAATTCTGTCTCAAAAAACACAACAAAAGAACTAAATAATAACCTCCCCTACACCTATACAATTCCTCATAAATCAGAAAGTGGAGAAAAAGCCCCACAACTACAGTTGTGTCAATGATGTAGCTGAATGGTAAAGCATTTGTTTATGGCAGTTTTAAGGCAGGCGTTGAATGATACTCTGTGTGTATTTGAGTTTCAGCCCCATGGTCAAGATGGCTTCTTTCACCATTCTTTAGAATCACATGCCAGGGTGGTGCCAGGTAGGAGCAGGTCAGAGGGATCCTCCAATCCTGAAGGTTGCTTGTTTTGTGCCAGGGCTACATTGCTGCCCCTGTGGCTACTGAGAGGACAGCTCAGCCCATAGGTCTGTGACCTACACTAACCACAGCATCCAGGATGTACTGGGGACACTAGAAGCTAGAAAATTTGTGACATCTGTAATGTGACTGGTGGCCAGGGCTGTAGCACCTGTACACTCCTGATTCTATTGATGGGATGTCAGATTGTAGAGCAGTTCTGGAAAGCAGCAGAGTAGATCCAAAACACAGAGAAAAAAGGAAGGAGAATAATGTCCAAAGAAACAATCAGTCTAATTAAGGACAGTAATGAGACATGGCATGTGCTTCAGGAATGCTGCTTCTGACATCATATCCAGGGCATTGCAGGGAGGTGACTGCAGAGATGGCTCAGGGTGTAGAGAGCTTGCTGTGCAGGTATGAAGACTTTAGTTCAGATCCTAGCACCCATGCACCCCTGGGCTTTGTGTTGTGTGACAGTAATCACAGGGACTGGTGCATCCTGGGAACTCATTGTACAGCCAGTCTATCTCATAGGATGAGCTCCATTTTCTCAAATAGTAAAAGGTTAAAGGGTGTAGGCCATGAAAGGCAGCCTGGTGTCTGGTCAAGCACCCAATAGAACCCTCCAGGGCTCCTGCAAGGGATGGCATGCTTTTTGTCATGCTCCCAGATATAAGGCTCCTGACAGGAGATCACAGCCCTCCACAGACTTGTGTTCTCTAGTCATGTTGGATAACACCTCGAGCTCCTCTATAGTTAGTGGGAGTGACTACAGGCCATGGAGCCTCATGACTATTTCTATATTAATGGGGTACCTAAAGGCTAGAAGGGTTGTAGCCAATTAAGCATTTCTTCTCAGCCTTTCCTTCCTACAAAAGATAGTCTTGAAAAAAATTGGGATACAGTTTTTCATCTACTTTCATCCATCACAATAAATATCTTAAAACTATGGACTGTTTCTTTTATGGGAATCTGCCTTGGGGAGCAGTGGAAAGTCCTTCAACTAGAGAGCTGCTGTCTAATGTATAGAAGACCTCTCTGCATTCCCAGCCAAGGAGATCAGCAATACAAGCAAGTCATGTCAGCCACTGCAAAAAACCCAAGAGCTCTCATTCTCAAGGGACACAGTCAGCCAGAGATTCTCCTCTTTCTTTCCCTTTGGCTGCAGTCCAATGCAGTCCATCCACCCCACTTCTTTTTCGGTTCTTCCTCAATCTCATAGTCTGACGTGAGTGCCTAAGAGCCCAAGGACAAAATGAGCTAGCTCTGGCTCCCCTGGGACATCAGACTGCCTCCTCACTTCACTGCAGTGGGGTCTCACAGCTTCCCATATGTGACACCTGCCCAGAGCATGAGGAGTGCACAATCAAGCTTCCTGGTACCTCTGTTTTCCCCAAGTGGTCCTAGCCTCATAGCAGGAGGACACAGGTCACAGATCACCTCAACCACTAGTACAGAGACCACACATCAAGCCAACAAAAGAGGATATTAGAAGAAACTTGACTTTGAACTCTCACATCCTCACATAGGTTTACCAGCTGGAGCGTCAGCATACACACACACACACACACACACACACAACACCAACACACACACAGAGAGAGAGAGAGAGAGAGAGGAGGAGAGAGAGAGAGAGAGAGAGAGAGAGAAAACACACACACCCAGGCATGCATACCTACAGATACACACATAGATAGACACATGTATTCATACACAGACACCCAGATATACACACATTGACACTTACATGCAGAAACACATACAGAGATGGACACACAAAACACATAACACTTGCACATACAGACACTTTCACATGCAAAGACATTTGATCACACAGATACACACAATTCCCATACAGACACATGGATACTTATTCTATTACATTGTATTTGCAATGGAGTTTGGTATTAGGCAGTAGAAGAGGAGGTGGAGCTGGGAGAGAAAGGAAGGGAAGGGGAGAAATAGAGGAAGGGGAGGAGAAGAGGAAGGTTATCAGCCATGGAGAACCACGGATGGGTACAAAGCTGTCCAGGGTAGCAACTTCTATCCAAATTTAGATATTGGGTAACAACTCTGATTGTGTGAGCATATTGTCGATTGAGCATTTCTAAATATATAAATTGTACCTGCAAGCAGACAGAAAATCATTAAGCTTTAAGAGTCTCATTTCTACTGGGAACTATGAGGATGGCAGATATTAACTGGGGTTCAGCCCAGCTTTGTGGATGCAGCGTGGTGGTTTGGCAGAGCCATCCTCCATGCTGGCTTCTCATGGGTGGCAGGGCTAGTGCATCTAGCTATCCGGAGGAGCTTCGGTCAGAGCTGAGGAGCAGTGGGGATCATGGTGGCTGCTCGGGAAGAAGCTGGACCAGGCACTGTTTTCTAACTATCACTCCTACAAGTTTCACCCAACATGGGGCATGAGCCCACCACTCTGAGATTAAGAGTCCCCTGCTCTACCTACTGAGCTAGCTGGGTCAGAGAGGGCACCATTTTCTAAATATACCCCTGCAAGTGGCACAGCAACTCAGGAAAAAGTATTGTTTGAAATTTAAGACTATTCATTTGATAGATAAAGTCGTTTTTTTATTTTTTAAAATGTGAGTGAGTAGCTTGATAAGCCACATGACTTTAGTGCGGGACTTTGAACAAGAAACTGCTTGCAGGCAGGTCCACTGCTTAGAAAATTGCAGGCTGCTCTGAGTCAAGAGAACTAAATGAATAAGTCTCCATTTTGGAGCAGTTACTGATTTAACTGTGAATGTACAATATAGAGAGTATTTGCTTTTAGGAAAGAATTTATAAAGAGATTTGTCCGAATCACTTGGGGAATCTAGGTCTGGGGTTCAGAACTAGATAGGGAAAGATAGGGGAAATTGTCACTGACTCCAGGTACAGAGTATAGTGGTATTCATTGCCTGCTTTGATCAGGTAAAAATTTGTCTGTGGCTCCTATGAGAGACTTACATATTGCTAAATAAATAACTCGAAGGCTGCTCCAGACAGAGAGCCAAACTGATCAAGGGTATATAATAAAAAACCTGCTCTAGGTAGAGAGCCAAACAGAAAGATAGTGTAAGTCATGTGTATTAAGATGGTATAAAGTTATATTGCCTCACAGGATACTGGGGTTCTGTCTAATGTGGGTCCCACGGGATTCTCGGTTTATTTTCTACTTGGCAAAATAGGAAAGTCCTGAAAATAGGCATTTACAATACATTACATATTCATTCAGTTTAGATTGCTTTAACTTTCAAAATGGGTGTAATTCTGAGTTGTTAGTTATATTTTTCCTCTGGAGAATAGGTCAAGATAAAGGTTTTTCTGGTTAATGGGTCAAGGACATCTGATTTGGAAAAAAGGTTTTTGTCTGTGTGTTTTCAGAAGAGGTCTTTAAGGTAGTTATATTTTCCAGATTATATGGATCAGACATGATGAGGTAGGCCTCCAGAAGACTAGATTCCAGAGAATCAAACAAAAAATTATCTGGATGAGACTAAAATTTGTTTTGAGATTTGTGTATTACAGAATATACAGCCCTGGTGAATGAATCTCCTCATGAGAGCATGCTGAACTGACCTGCTTGAACTCCTGATGTCCTGGACTTCCGCTGGATTGAGTTAAGACACAGACATCAGAAGCTTATCAATCGCTGGTGTGGCCTTCTTAGGTTAACTACCTGCCCTATTTACCCTTCCCCCTCAACCCTCTTCAAATATCTCAATGCCCAAATTCAGCTGAGCTTAATGAAGAATCAGAGCCCCAATTCCCTTGGCTTTGGGGTCTGAGGTGGTTAATATTAAGCTGTCTTTCTAGGGAAAAATAATGGTTTTATTGGAAACAGGGAGGAATAGTTAGAATTGATTCTATAGCTATGTCTATTGGTAGAAATCTGTATAATTGTTACTAAGCTATAGTTATAATTTCTTAGATGGTACAAATCGTATTTTGATGCAAATTCAAGGGTTTCATTTGTATAATTTCTTCTATTAATTCCAAATTTGTGGGTACAAGGCTTAGACACAGTACTTCTTTTACTGTTTTTTTTTTTTAAAACAGTTTTTTTAATTGATTAAACAATGTTAGTTAAGTGGCTATAATAAATTCATGTTTCTGAGTTCATTCGTTAGTGTGTTTTCTAGATATTAATTAGAAATAGCTGAGAGTAATAAACAGACAAGAGTCCAGATTGCTTCACATAGTTCGTTGTTTTCAAAAACGTCAGAAGTTCACAGAATTGATGGTACAGACATTTCTTTATTAAAGATCACTTGACTGTCTAGCTCCTGAATGCTTCCCCTTCTTGGATTTGTAGAAGAAATTGAGCATTTTTTGAGTAGTGATGTGACAGCCACTAGGCAAATTGTGTCTTTTCATCTACAGACAAAATACTGTCCAGGAAAAGGACACACTTGTAGAATAGTCCACTGATTTTATCTGCCAAGATAGAGTGATCAGACCTTCAATATTCTGCACTTATGTGTGTCAGATAATCCTGGGCCAGAGTTGAAGATCAGATGCTCCAACATTTTGTATTATAAGGGACCGTCCAGGTAATCAGTGGTCTATATAGTTGGCTATGTTTTGGAAGCTATACTTTGTGTTTCCCAAATCTTCAGTTAATTCAGTCATTCTGTATTTCTGATGGGGTTGAGGACTGATAGTCTCTTAGCCAACCAGGTCATTTACTTTGAGAGAACAGATTTGAGAGGATGGTTTTCTGATGGCATTCATTCTAAAGCCAAGACATAAGCCAGGTACAGAACTATAGTCTTTTAAGTCAAGATAGATGACAATGATCTTTTTATTGACAATATTGGAATGGGTATTAGGTCTGTCTTGTACATTATTATTACAAATTGGTAATAGTTGTGCTCTATATTTTGAGAGAATATTTTTTCTCTTTTATTCTAACAGAAAGATTGATATGTAGCAGGATACATATTGTGCTACATTGTATTCCTAGTGGAGGTTTGTGATTAGGCAGTAGAAGAAGAGCTGGAGCTGGGAAGAAAGAGAGGAATGGGAGAGAGAAAAAAAAACAGGGAGAAGATGAAGGCTATCAGCCATGGAAAACCACAGATGGGTTGAAAGCTGTCCAGGGTAGCAACTTCTATCAAAATGTTAGGTATTGGGTAACAAACCCTAGTTGTGTGGGCATCTTGTTGATTGAGCATTTTTAAATATATACAATGCTTTAGATAATGATTAAGCTTTAAGAGTCTCATTTCTATCAGGTACTGCGAGAATGGCAGATATTATTATGTGGGGTTCAGCCAACCTTGTAGATGCAGCTAGGTGGATTTCAGAGCTATCCTCCATGCTGGTGTCTCATGAGTGGGAGCACCTTGTATCTAGCTAACTAGAGCCCTGGTCAGAGCAGAGGTGCAGCAGAACATGGTGGCCACCTGGAACAAGCCATAACGGGCTTCGTTTTCTAATATCACCCTGAGACACAGCATATTCAGTCATGTACACACAGACATATGTACACATACATGAATTCATAGCATATACACATGCCAGTACACACAAACCTACACCACACACACATGCCACACACAAATTTACATATCCCACACATAAGTGACTACATAATACAACATGAAACACACACACACACAACTCTTGGGTATGAAACACTGGAGTGTTCTGGCTGAGAATACGTAAGGCCTTGGGATCAATCCTCAACACCACAAGAAGTAAAATGGTGATGCTATAGATATTAGTGATGCCTCACAAAAATAAAACAAAAAAGACGCTCAGAAAAATCCATCAAACTGCCTGGTACGGCAAGGTGTGTTGCCAGGGCTCAAGAGTGACCTCAGCTTGGGGTGCTCTGTCCTTCACAGTCCAGACAACTGCCTTGAGTCGTGTCAGGTTGTGGGAGACTTTGACTGAGAGCCTGGGACATGCTGATAGCAATGTCTCCTTACAGCTGGGGCTGAGGGCCATGTGGCACCATTTACACCTGCAACAGGGTTTAGGAAGGTAGCCTCAGATTACCTGAGTGTGACTTGGAACATTTGAAGACTGTTCAGCCATGTGTGTTCTCCATCTCTCTGGCACCCACCAGGCCCCTGGACAGTGAGTCTCACTGAGGTTCCCTGTGAGCCATGTCCTCAGCTGAGCCACACTGGTGACTGGGAGTCCCACCCTCTGACATATCTGACAGACAGGTAGGAGTGTGCCAGTTTTCCTGAGCTCTGCTGTCACTCTGCCTGCTGCTGCTTTTCATCTCTGACATTTCTCTGCAGTCACCAATGTGAGGACAACAGTCATTCCAATCACTCATGTCATCACAGGGTCTTGGGGACCACCATGTCATGTCCCCAGACAGAAGCAGTGCTGACTCTTAGTGGAAGCCTGCTACAGCTGTCCCAGAGACCATGGAAACCTGGCTTCTGCTTTCAGTTTGTCACCAACCTCGTCACCACTGATGGGTCTTCTTGGGTGACACAGGGTCAGCTGTGACTCTGGAGCCCAGCCTGCCTTTTTGTTCCTTTCCTTCCTTTTCCCTTTATCCCTCCATACTTCCTGTCTTCTTGGTGTACCCTCTTCATAGCTCTGCTTTAGTTTTCCCAGGCAGAATCTCCTGGTTTTTAGCCCAGGCTGACCTAGGCCTTGCTGTATATCCCAGGATAGCTCCACACACATGATCCTCCTGATTTGGGATCTCAAGTGCTGAAACTGTAGCCCTGTACTAATGGTAGAGGATCAGCATACTCTTCAATCTCAGCAGTTAAGTTGTCTCCTGGAGAGGGATGAGGCAGCTGGGAAAGGGTGGTTGGAGAGTGTTGTCTGAGGACTCAGCCAGACAGGCTTGGGGTTCAAGCATGGAACAGCAGCTGCCACAAGACTGGTTTATTTTGCATGGCTCAGCTGCCCTGCAGAGCAGGTCTGGAATCTAGTGTCCTTGCTCTCTCATCACAGCACAGAGCTGGTAAGGGGAGGGGCAACTGGAACAGTAAAGTTGCCATAATCACTGGGCGGGCTGTCCAGCGGGCACGAGAAGGTAAAGCGCTGCAGGAGGCAGGTGAAGAAGAGGAAGAGCTCCATGCGGGCCAGGGGCTCCCCCAGGCATGTTCGGCGGCCTGTGGGTGGAAGAGGGGCTCATTCAGTCTGAGAATTGATTGGTGCAATACACTGCAAGACACCCTGGATCAGACAGGCAGCCAAGCCCCCCAGAGTCACCTGCTGAGAATGACATGAAGGCCTCAGGCTTCACAAAGTTGCCCTGGGCATCCAGGAAGTGTTCAGGATGGAAGTGGAGGGGCTTCTCCCAGACAGTCTCATCCTTCAGCACAGAGGACAGGTTGGTGATGAGGATCGTCCCCTGGCAGGAGGCACATGGTGTGAACATGGACAGAGTGAGGCTGTCTAGACCTTAGTCACCAGGACCACATGTCTAACTTTCCCTGCACTCCTTGGATTTCCTCTTTCAATCTCAACCCCAGAGGCTCTCAGCATCTTGGAGAGCCCTGTAACAGATCTCCCATGGGTGGCCAACCCAGCAACCTTCTTTATGTGCAATGTTCCATAGAGTTAGTGTTTGACATTTTACTTAACATTTCACTTTCTTGAGGACTCTCAAAGGCTGCAACCTGCATGCACTGTGTTTCTTGTGAACATGTTGAGAATAGTATGTAGTGATCTCTCCTGCCCTTGTATGATAGTGGTCATGATGAAATAGTTAACAGGTCCAGGCCTACCTTGGGGATGAGGAAGTCCTGCACTTCAATGTCACGACTCGTGATGCGTGGCAAATTCAATGGACCAATGTCCCCAAAGCGCTGCACCTCATGGATAACAGCATTGGTGTAGGGCATGTGGGTCTGGTCTGCCATCTCTGGACACCGTGCCTGCCCTATGACCTCATCGATTTCCTGTTGGACTCTGCCTGGAGGGACAGCATCCCCTCAGTGAAACAGTCACAGGACACTTCCCTGTCTTACAGACATGTAAAGGGCTGTGTCCATGTAAGAAAAACACCAGTGAGCAGCACTGGAGTCTGGGTTAAGTCAGAGTTGGGAGCCACAAGTGTCTCTCTCAAGTCATCTGGGCAGTGTGCCTTTTCCTCTCTCCCAGCCCCAGCCATGCTTACGCTGCACATCTGGATGCAGGATCATGAGCAGCAGGGCCCAGGAGAGTGTGGTTGAGGTGGACACCATCCCTGCAATGAACAGGTCACCCACCACCTTGCGCAGGTTCTCATCATTGAAACTGCTGTCAGGATTCCCCTTGGCCTGGTCCAGGCAGAAAGAGTAGACTCAGTAGGGAGAGGAAGGTCCATGTGGCTTCCCATTGTCCCCCAAGTAGCCCAGCTGCTGAGTTACTTGGTGACGCATAGGACCACATATTACTGTTCTCAGAGCTCCCAGGCCCTCAGCCCATAGCCCATGGCTACATCTCTTGTGGCTTCCAATCACCTTCTCTATCTCTGCCAGGAAGGCATCAGTAAAATTTTGGGGTGGCTGGGCAGAGTCCCATGTGGTCTTATTCTCAGCTAGCAGGTTATCCAGTATGGCCATGAAGGACTTCTGACCTTGGAAGACCTTGTCAGCCAGCCCTGGGATACGAAGGAGTATCGGGAACGCATTAAGAACCTATGAGAGACACAGGAATTCTTAGAGCTTCCTCTTCATAAAATTATTAGTGAATCATGATTGTGCATGGGGATCATGTGCTACAGTGTGTGTAAATGATAGGATAATGTGTAGAGTCAATTGTCTCTGTATTACATGGGTCCTACATATCAAACTTGGGTCTCCAGGCTTCCTTGACAATCTCATCCACTCACCATTTGGTTGGCTCCTCGGTGCCTGTGATACTCACTGTCTACCTGGACCCGGCTCAGTGCCAGTCTCCTTTTCAGTGGACCCAGAGCCTGTCTGTCCCCACCTGTAACCTGCCTCCTCCTCAGTTGTTAAATTTTCAGGAGCCACCTTAGAGTTCTCACAGACCCTTTAGAATAGAAGGAATGAATTTTTTGCCCTAGCAATAACCACAGGCTTTGTGTCTTCCATGAAAACAGAGGGCCCATGTTCCCCCCTTTCTGGAAATCCTGATCTTGATCCACTTCTCCCCTCCTGCCATTGAACAGTTGCCAACAGCCATATCCTCCTGCAGTTGACCCCAAGAAGGCCTCTCTCTCATCCATGGAACACAGCATCCCGGGGATGATGGAATGCACACAAGTGACTCTGTTGGCTTCCCTGAACTCCTACCTCAGGAATGAAGCCAGAGATTTCTGTCAAACTTTCTTCAAGTACTTTCAGCATCCTGATGAGGTAAGGGTCTTCATATTCAAAGCGCTGGGCAAAAATGAGAGATGCAATCACATTGCATACAGCTTTGTTCAGCATGGTGTTGGGATTCATGGGCTGCCCTGGGAGTAGAGATAGAGTGGAGGCACAAGCAAGTCCATGAACTGCCCATGTCTCCCTGTGCCCAAATACATCCCTCACCCATCACCCACCAGCCTGGGCAGTGAAGGCATCACAGAGGTGTCCGGCCTCCTTGGTCACCCACTCCTCCAGAGATTTCTTGCCCAGCCAAAGTTGCGCAGTGTGGACACAGAGAATCGTCTCTGCTCTTGCCACTCAGGACCATAAGGTGCAAGGATCACACCTGCAAGTACATCTGTATGTAAACAAGGATGCCCAGATATGCTGTCTCCTGTTCTCATCCACTCTCTTCTCCTCTGGGTTCTGTCCTGGCCTTGAGCCTCTCAAAACCTTGCTACCACAATCCAGTGAGTGCCTTCTCGCTGGTCACATGGATTTCAGTGACTTTCAGGAATTGCTTGTCCGCATTCCCACCCACTTCATGCCCTGTTCTTCCTCCACTCCTTGTCATCACTCCAAAGATAGCTACACAGTCCTCACAGCCTCTTACCTTGAGAGGCTTCACACCCATGTACTGAGAGATGGGCATCGGAGGGCGGTCAGCAGTGACTTCGCCATAGGTCACCAGCACTTCCTGCATCGCCTTTAGTCCGTTGATCACAACCATGGGCTTCCAGGCCATCTGCAGGCTGAACACGTCACCATAGCGGTTTTGAAGCTGAGGGACAGAGGACATAGGGAGTAGAGGTCCCCACAGATCATAGCACCAGGATCACTGCACAACAGTTGTCAAAGTGTGAAAGTGCTCAGGAAGTTTCTATGTGTGTATTTGCATATGTGTGTATGTTTACACAGGCATGCTTGTATATGTGAATGTGTGTGCTTATGTGTATGTGAGTCCCCCTCCTCTGTCTCTCTGTGTATGTATGTGTGTTTGTGTGTGTTGCTTGTTAGTGACCCTTGGTCCTCACATATCCTAGGAAATGCTGTGCACTGAGCTCCATCCCCAGCATGAGGATTCCTACCACTGTGGCTTCTTATCTTTTACATTCAGCAAAGGAATCACAGTAGTTGTGACACCTCAGTGGTGACCTAGATAGAGCCAGAAAACTGTCCTGGGGTCCCTTAGCATGTCAACACACATGAAGAAACTCTTTTTCCTTGAGATGGGCAGTGATTCCAGAGATCACACATCAGCAAGAGATTCAGGCAGCCACAGCCTCTCTCTCCACTTGGTGTCCTGACTGATATGGTACAGTGGACCTCACAGAAGGCCAAGATTATGTCTTTGACAGGATCATAATGTCCTATGGCTGCAGCCATGTCCAACCAGACTGAACCCTTTTGTCACATCATGAGTCACCTCCTGGACTTTGTTCCCCAAAACTTTTGCCCTAGAATGTCCCAGCAGCTGCCACCAAAACAGTCCTATGCCTGTCCCCTCTTGGGGACTGGATCCCCATCTGACCTGTGGCTTGATCCACTATGTGCTGCTATGGGCACCATATCCTCAGTTACCATGGACCACTAAGTCACTCACCTTGTACATGCTGTATGGCATGTTATCTAGGTCGACTTGCAGCAGGTTACCCAGCAGAGGCCATGGCACAGGGCCAGGTGGGTATCGAGAAGTCCAGCGTTGTCGCCTGTACATCAGGTCCACCAGTAATATGAAGATGACTGTGAATATGGCCACGGGCCACAGGCTAGTCCCAGTTAGCAGCCCATTACAGCCCCACTGCTGCCCAGCCTTCCCAGAGACCAATGTCAAACACTCAGTACAACAGCTAAGATAAGCACAGCCCAAGCTTGGATCCTGCTACCTTATAAAGGAATGTCAGGGTTGCCCTTTGTTCTCTGTGTCCAGCCCAATCCTGTGTTTTGTTTAGCCAAGTGTAAAGAGCAGCAAGTGTTATTCTGTTCCTTCCCATGAGCTCAGCATTCTGAGATAACCATGATAGACAGATGTCTAGTGGACTCCTGTTTCATGACAGATGATCTGATCATTGCATGCAGAAATATCTCCTGGTCTGCTACCTATGCACATCTTTGAAGACTTGAGGACATTGCCTCAGAGAGGATTGAGACCTTCCACACTTTCATGGAGCACTTTGTTGGCAGGACATGAGGGGTGACCTGCATTCAGTCAATGGTTTCTGTGGGTGTGTGAGAAGTGGAAACCTGTCTCCTGCAGTTGAGGAAAGACCCTGGAGACCCTATGGGAAATAGAAGTGCAGTTGGGGAGAGCAGCTGAAATCCCTGTGTGTCAGTTAGAGGCAGTGGGGGAAGGCGGCTGTAGCGTGTTCCATCTTCAGCACAGGTCTGTGGTCATCCTTTTCATCAGGCAAGAAGACATACAACACATGATTTCTCAGTCCCAGTTTCAGGAAGCTGAGAAATGGTCTGAGAATCTTGGGGGAACCACTAATTTGTTCAGGAACTTGTCACCTGCTGGCCTCAGTCTCTTATTCACGCTTTGCTTCTTGGTGTGTCAGTGTCTTCTGGCAACAGTCTTCCACATGGAGATAGGTAAGGTAGTTTTCTTCCTCCTACCAGAGGCCTGTGGTCATTGTGGGCTGTTATGGGGAAACAAGAAAGATGATTTCTGAGCCTTCAAGTACATGGAGCTTGTGAGCTGGGCACTGCTGGGCACACTGCACATGCCAGTTCTCCATTCACTAGGGTTAGCAGATGCTCAGTCCCTATCTTTGCTGGGGATCCATATCTCTAAAGATCAAAGTTTCAGAAGTCTCTGTGCAATATAGGCAGGGTCTCTGTACTGCACCTCTAGTGTGGCAGAAGGGAGGCAGGAGCTGAGCAGAGACCACACCATGCAGCTCCACAGGAAGGACTACAAACGGTTCTCCTCCTATCTGTTGTCCATGCTACTCCTGCACTGACCACCTCTGTGACACTGGAGCCTGTGGGTGACTCCATGCTTCCTGCTGGCCTCAAGCCTCTAATTCTGCTCCCTTTTTCTGTCTATAATTCTTGCTTCTGTCCAAACCTGTTGCCTGGAATTGCACCATAGATTGGGGCTGAGTTAAAAGTCTGTCTCAAGTCCAAATCTGACTGAAAGGAGACCTGCATGGGAGTCAGGACACCAACATCGATCATGGTTAGAAAGGTATCAGAGAGAAAACTTGCTTTGGTAATTTACAGTTTCAGGCTGCTGGGTTCTCCTGATTTGCTTAAGAACCCTTCCAGGGTATGCTCTGGTGCCTGATGATTAAACCTGTGTGTTGGTGCTGGGAGAAACATTTGATTTGGCCTCTCATCTCTACCTGTCTTTGTCATTCACGATATTACTAAAGAGAAGCAGTTGTGCTGACTGGGTGCTGTCCCTGGTAGTGGATGGGTCGACTCAGGATGGATATTCCTGCATCAGGTAAGTGAGCCCTTTTTAGGTAAATGCACAGCTATGTGAGGGATGACATACACTGCATGCTGTAATGGGTTTCCTCTCTGTCTCTAGCTCTTGGGAAAGGACCTGGATGCTCTACCCATCCTCTGCCTGCTGACACTGTCCACTTCCTTTCGCTGTCAGTCAATGTCCTCTAGTCCACGTGAACAACTGTAGTCTGTCAGGATCATGTGACTTTAGGACGATTGGTGTCTGCATATTCATGTCAGTAGCACAGGTGCACCATGTCCACAACAGGAAGCTGGGACTGAGTCCCTGGCCATCAAGCATTGCTGCACCAGGCCAAATGCTCCCACGTTTGCAGTTTTCTACACACATGTTTAACAGATACTTGATCACTGTCCTTTGGACTCCACTGGAAGAGGTCACATGCAACCTGGGCCTGTTCTTCTGGACTCTGTGCTGTTCACTGTTTATTTCTCTTTTCTACCTTTGATCTGCTTTTTTGTTCACATGAGGACCAACAGTGAGTCTCAGGGTCATCTTCCTTCTTTCCTTAAACCTCCTGAAAAGTCGGATGTGGTTCATTGGAATGATAGTGATTCTTGCACATGGCTTGGGGAAAGTTTAGTTTGGGCAAAGGATGGCTGAGGTTGGCTTTGGTTGGTGACCTTTTCATCCCTGGATGGTTTCTATAACCTTCATGTTGTGAAGCCACCAGTGGTCTGTGGTCCATTACCACATGCTGTTACCCATGGAATTTCAGACCATAGAACCAATGCTTGACCTGCACATTCTGTAGGTAACAAAATACAGGAATTGTAAAATTTTGACTTAACCTTCATGGTAAAGAATGAGAAAATAGTTCCAAGACAGAAATGAAGGGAAAGGGATGGGAAGTGCAGCATGAGAACATCAAGTTCTAGACGGAGACTGACGAGGAATAGGCAAGTGTGTCTCTATGAACAGAGAGCCTGATCCCAACCATCCACAACAATTAGTCAACTCTGTATTGGCTTTTAGAGCTTTAAAGCTCCTGATCTTTGTTGAAGAGAAAATTTTGAGTAATGTCTCAATAATGTGAGAGCTTCTTAACAAGGCATTCATGGGGTTTGGTATTGTGACTTCTTCTTGTCTTGAGGTGGATGCTGGGATGTGTGGTGGACCATACAAAGCTGAAGGATAGATACATAGTACAACCATCAACAATTTTCCCTGCATAGGAATTGGTAGAATCTGCTGCTCACTGGACAGTAAAGAAAATGTTTGTGGATAGAGTTATAGGAGATGCTAGGAGAGTAGAGTTTCTGGAGATTAAGACATTAGACATTGTAGAAGGCAGAGCAAAAAAGGAGAGTTATTTGTTGTAACTTGTTACGGTCATGCTACATTTGGTAAAATTGTTGAGAAATACCAGAGTCAAAGGGCATAACTTTGGGGTGAACAGGCACTTTCTAAACAAGAAGTATATTCTGCGAGATCACAAAGAAGTCAGGCAGGGAGTTCTGGCTATCTGATGAGCTCTGGAAGAGCAGCTGGAGGTGGTCTGGGTGATTGTGATGTTGGAGGTAACTTAGAAGAGTAGGCCATGGTGGTGTTCTGCATAGAACAGGAGACCAGTCTGCGGTGATGTCTTGGTTATGGCAGTAGAGGGGATATGGTGATGGTACACCAGGATATGGAAACCAAGGTGCTCTATGTAATGCAGGTGGAAGAATATGTGATGGCAAAGATAAAGGAGGAAATATTGGGAAGGGTCTCTGTGAGGAGGAGACTATAGGGATTTTTAAAATTACAGTGGATAAGAACAATCAAGTTATGGATCCATGAAAGGAGTCAGAGTCAGTGGAGGGAACTCAGTGGTCCCTATGGTTGGGGCTATGGATCTGGTGGTGCCATGGTGTCAGAAACAGTGGAAGATGGATCTCTGAGTTCAAGGCCAGCCTGTTGTACATAGAGAGTTCCAGGCCAGTCTGGACTACAAAGAGAGACCCTCACTCCAAAAATGTCATAACAGGATCCTTCCTGCCACTGTGGAATGAGGCTATAAATCTCATTTCAGTAGTGAAATGCACACAGGACAAGCATGTGGAAATTAGCAACCATTTTCTCAAACAACCAGAGGGTCAAAATGCAAAGTAAATTGCACAATTTAAGGTGAATGAAAATAATGTTATCCGAAATACAACAATGATGAAATAAACCATCTACTGTCCCACACTTCCAAAGATCAGTGTTATGAGTGCATGCTCTAAACCCTGGGCTCAACCCACAGCACCTCAAAAACATATACATAGAAAAATCAGAGGAAGAAACAACTGGAGTAGATGCAGACTGCCATCGCTGGGTTTCTATCACTGTGATCCAACACAACTGCGGGAGGAAAGGATTTGTTTCATCTTAGAGTTTATAATGCCATCCTTTAGGGGAGTAGGGGCTGGGACCCAAGGTAGGAACCACTGCAGAGACCAGTGATGAGTGCTTCTTCCTGGCCTGCCAGCCTTTTTGTTTTATATATATAATTCAAGACTACCTGCCCAGGATTTGCAGCTTACACAGGTTGATGGGCCCTCCCACAGTGCCCATCAATCAAAAAAATACACGACAGGCCCATCTGCTGGAAGCATTTTCTCAATCTAGGCTCTCTCTTCCTAGAAGACACTAGTTTATGTCCAGCTGACAGGACTGGCACATGCAGATACAGCAGAGGGGGGACTTATGACAGTTAACAAGGATGTTAAGCAAAAGGAACACTTGATCTGGGAGAATTTGGAGGAGCAAAGAATCGTCAAAATATGTCAGATGAAAAAATGTTTTTAGCCAGGTGGTGGTGGAGCATGCATTTAATTCTACCACTTGGGAGCCAGAGGCTGGGGATCTCTCAGTTTGAGGTCAGGTTGGTCTTCAGAGTGAGTTCTAAGACAGCCATGACCACAGGGAAAAATTCTGTCTCAAAAAACACAACAAAACAAAGAAATAATAACCCCTCCACACCTAAACAACTCCTTCAAATGCCCCATATCTACCGTTGTGTCAATGATATAGCTCAATATTAAATCATTCGTTTATGGCAGTTTTAATGTCAGGTGTTGAAAGACATCTCTCTGTTTATTTGAGTTTCAGCCCCAAGGACAGGATGGTTTCCTTTACTATTCTTTCAATCAGATGCCAGGGTGGGGTCAGGCAGGAGCATGGGAGAGGGATCCTCAAACCCTGCAGGTTGCTCTTTTGTGCCAGGGTTACATTTGCTGCCCCCTTGTGGCTACTGAGAGACAGCTCAGCCCATAGATCTGTGACCTTCAGTAACTACAGCTTTCCAGGATGGACTGGGGATACTAGAAGCTAGAAAAGTTGTGACATCTGTAATGAGGCTAGTGGGCAGGGCTGTGCGAACTGTATTCTCCTGATTCTATTGATGGGATGTCAGATTGTAGAGCAGTTCTGGAAAGCAGTAGAGTAGATCCAAACACAGAGAAAAAAGGAAGGAGAATAATGTCCAAAGAAACAATCAGTCTAAGTAAGGACAGTAATGAGACATGGCATGTGCTTCAGGAATGCTGCTTCTGACATCATATCCAGGGCATTGCAGGGAGATGGATGCAGAGATGGCTCAAGGGATAGAGGGCTTGCTGTGGAGGCATGAAGACCTTAGTTCATATCTTAGCACCGATGCACACCTGGGTTTTGTGTTGTGTCTCAGTAACTACAGCACTGGAGGCAGGGACGGGTGCATTTTGGAAACTCTTTGTCCAGAAAGTCTCCCTGAAAGGATGAGCTCCATGTTCTGAAACAGTAAAGGTGAAAGGGTGCAGGACCACGAAAGGCAGCCTGGTGTCTGGTCAACCACAGACTAGAAACCTCCGGACACCCCAGCAATGGATTACATGCTTTTTGCCATGCTCCCAGAATACAGGCTCCTGACACAGTGACATAGCCCTTCATAGACTTGTGTTCTTTAGTCATGTAGAACAACACCGCCTAGTCCCTCCATTCTTAGAGGGCATGACCACAGGCCATAGAGCTTAAAAACATATTCCATATTATTTAGGAACCTAAAGGCTAGAAGGGTTGTAGCCAATTAAGCATTCCTTCCCAGACCTTTCTTCCTACAAAAGATAGCCCTGAAAAATCTGAGGTACAGTTTTTCATCTACTTTCGGCCATTACAATAAACATCTTAAAACTATGGACTGTTTCTTTTATTGGAATCTGCCTTGGGGAACAATGGAGCAGGTCTTCACTTAGAGAGCTGCTGTCTAATCTCCGGTAGAAGACCTCTCTGCATTCCCAGCCAAGGAGATCACCAACGCAGGCAAATCAAGGGAGCTGCTGCAACAAAACCAAGAGCTCCATCTTCAAGGGACATAGCCAGAGCTTCTCTCACTTTCTTTCCCTTAGACTGCAGGGCAATGGAGTTCATCCACCCAACTTCTTTTTTGGTTCTTCCACTGCTCTCATAGCCCAACAAGAGTGTCCAAGAGCCCAAGGACAAAATGAGCTAGCTTTGACTCCCCTGGGACATCAGACTGCTCTCTCTCACTTCATTGCTTTGTGGTCTCAGAGCTTCCCATAGGCAGACACCTGGCCAGAGCCTGGGGGAGAGTACAGGTAAACTTCCTGATTCCTCTGTCTTCCCAAGTGGCCCTAGCCTCATAGCAGGAAAGACACAGGACAACAATCAACCCAACAACTAGTCTGGAACGCACACACATATCAACCCAACAAAAGAGGATATTGGAAGATACTTGACTTTGGCCTCTCACATCCTCACAATCCTCACATAGATGCACAGGCTGGAGCATCAGCACACACACACACACACACACACACACACACACACACACAGACACACACACAAACACACAGAAACATACACAGAAGTACCCAGGCATGCACATACACAGATACACACAAAGATAGACACAAGTATTCATACATAGACACCCAGATGTACACACAGACACTTAAATGCAGACAATATTACATACATGGACACCCATACACATAACACATGCACATACAGACACTTTCACACACAAAGACATTTGGTCACACAGATACATACAATTCACTTACAGACACATGGATACTTATTCTGGTACATTATATTTGCAGTGGTGTTTTGTATTAGGCAGTAGAAGAGGAGGTGGAGCTGGGAGAGAAAGAGAGAAAGGGTAGGGGAGTAAAAGAGGAAGGGGAGGAGAAGAGGAATGCTATCAGCCATGGAGAACCAAAGATCTGTTCAAAGCTGTCCAGGGTATCAACTTCTATCAAAAAGTTAGATATTGGGTAATAACTCTGATTGTGTGGGCATCTTGTTGAGTCAGCATTTCTAAATATATAAATTCTACCTGCAAGCATACAGAAAATCATCAAGCTTTAAGAGTCTTATTTCTACCGGATACTTTGAGGATGGCAGATATTGTCTGGGATTCAGCCGAGCTTTGTGAATGCATTGTGGATGCAGAGCCATCCTCCTCGCTTGCGTCTCTTGGATGCCACGACCTGCATATCTAGCTAGCTGGAGCCTCAGTCAGAGCTGAGGAGTGGTGGGAACATGGTGGCTGCCCAGGAACAAGATGGACCATGCACTGTTTTCTAAATATCACTCCTACAGGTTGTGCCCAACGTGGGGCATGGGCCCACCACCCTGAGATTAAGAGTCTCATGCTCTACCTACTGAGCTAGCTGGGTCAGACCGGGCGTCGTTTACTAACTATCACCCCTACAAGTGGCACAGAGACTTGGGGCAAGAATATTGTTTGAAATTTAAGACTATTCACCTAAGAGTTAAAGTTGTAGTTTTTATTTTTTTTTCTTAAAAGTGAGTGAGTGAGTTTGCTGATACGTGACTTTAATTCAGGAACTTTGAACAAGAAACTGCTTGCAGGCAGGTCCTCTGCTGAGAAAAATTGCAGGCTGCTCTGAGTCAAGAGACCACATGAATAACCCCGTTTTGGTGCAGTTACTGATTTAACTGTGAATTTACTATTGTAAATATATTTATTCTATATTTAGAGATTATTTGCTTTTAGGAAAGAATTTATAAAGAAATTTGTCCAAATCACATGGGGAATCTAGCTTGGGGTTCAGAACTAGATAGGGAAAGATAGGGGAAATTGTCACTGACTCCAGGTACAGAGTATAGTGGTATTCATTGCCTGCTTTGATCAGGTAATAAAATTTGTCTGTGGCTCCTATAGAGAGACTTACATATAGATGAATAAATAACTCGAAGGCTGCTCCAGACAGAGAGCCAAACTGATCAAGGGTATAAATAAAAAACCTGCTCTAGGTAGAGAGCCAAACAGAAAGATAGTGTAAGTCATGTGTATTAAGATGGTATAAAGTTATATTGCCTCACAGGATACTGGGGTTCTGTCTAATGTGGGTCCCATGGGAATTCTCGGTTTATTTTCTACTTGGCAAAATAGGAAAGTCCTGAAAATAGGCATTTACAATACATTACATATTCATTCAGTTTAGATTGCTTTAACTTTCAAAATGGGTGTAATTCTGAGTTGTGTAGTTATATTTTTCCTCTGGAGAATAGGTCAAGATAAAGGTTTTTCTGGTTACTGGGTCAAGGACATCTGATTTGGGAAAAAGGTTTTGTCTGTGTGATTTCAGAAGAGGTCATTAAGGTAGTTATATCTTCCAGAATTATATGGATCAGACATGATAGAGGTAGGCCTCCAGAAGACTAGATTCCAGAGAATCAAACAAAAAATTATCTGGATGAGACTAAAATTTGTTTTGAGATTTGTGTATTACAGAATATACAGCCCTGGTGAATGAATCTCCTCATCAGAGCATGCTGACCTGACCTGCTTGTACTCCTGATGTCCTGAACTTACAGTGGATCCAGTTAAGACACAGACATTAGAGGCTTATCAGTCACTGGTGTGGTCTTCTTAGGCCAACTAACTCCCCTATTTACCCTTCCCCTGCCCCTCTTCAAAGGTCTTAATTCCCAAATTCAGCTTGAAGAGGTTAATGAAGAATCAGAGCCCCAATTCCCTGGACTTGGGGTCTGAGGTGGTTAATATTAAGCTGTCTTTCTAGGGAAAAATAATGGTTTTATTGGAACAGGGAAGAATAGCTAGAATTGATTGTATAGTTATGTCTATTGGTAGAAATCTGTATAATTGTTACTAAGCTATAGTTATAATTTCTTAGATGGTACAAATCGTATTTTGATGCAAATTCAAGGGTTTCATTAGTATAATTTCTTCTATTAATTCCAAATTTGTGGGTCCAAGGCTTAGACACAGTACTTCTTTAACTGTTTTTTTTTTTTTTTTAAACAGATTTTCGATGATTAAACAATGAGAGTTAAGGGCCTATAATAAATTCATGGCTCTGAGTTTATTGTTAGTGTGTTTTCTAGATATCAATTAGAAATAGCTGAGAGTAATTAACAGACAATAGTCCAGATTGCTTTACATAATAGTTGATTTTCAAAAACATCAGAAGTCCACAGAATTGATTGTACAGAAATTTCTTTGTTAAAGATCACTTGACTGTCTGCTCCTGAATGCTTCCCCTTCTTGGATTTGTAGAAGAAATTGAGCATGTTTGGAATTACTCCCATTGTGGTGTGACAGCCACTAGGCAAATTGTGTCTTTTCATCTACAGACAAAATACTGTCCAGGAAAAGGACACACTTGCAGAATAGTCCACTGATTTTATCTGCCAAGATAGAGTGATCAGACCTTCAATATTCTGCATTGTAGGTCTGTCTGATGATCCTGTGCCAGAAGGTTGAAGATCAGATGCTCTAATGTTTTGTATTATAAGGGACAGTCCATGTAATCAGCAGTCTATATAGTTGGCTATGTTTTGGAAGCTATACTTTGTGTTTCCCAAATCTTCAGTTAATTCAGTCATTCTGGATTTCTGAAGGGGTTGAACACTTATAGTCTCTTACCCAACAAAGTGTATTTACTTTGAGAGAACAGATTTGAGAGGATGGTTTTCAGATGGCATTCATTCTAAAGCCAAGACATAAGCCAGGTACAGAACTATAGTTTTTTAAGTCAAGACAGACAACAATGATCTTTTTATTGACAATATTGGACTGGGTATTAGGTCTGCCTTGTACATTATTATTACAAATTGGTAATAGTTGTGCTCTAATTATATTTTGAGGTAAAGTTTTTCTCTTTTATTCTAACAGAAAGGGTCCTATTATGCTACATTTTATTTGCAGTGGAGCTTTGTGATTAGGCAGTAGAAGAAGAGGTGGAGCTGGGAGGGAAAGAGAAGAAGGGAGAGGTGAAATAGAGGAAGGGGAGAAGACAAGGTTATCAGCCATGGAGATCCAGGAATGGGTCAAAAGATGTCCTGGGTAGCAACTTCTAAAACATTAGATATTGGGTAACAACTCTAATTGTGTGGGCATCTTGTTGATTGAGCATATTATATATATGCATTCTAAATATATAATCCTTTAGATAATAGTTTAACTCTAAGAGTGTCATTTCTACAGGGTACTGCGAGGACGGCAGATATTATCTTGGGTTCTGCCGAGCTTTGTGGATGCAAGGTGGCAGATTGGCACAGCCACCCCAATGATGGTGTCTCGTAAGTGATAGCTCCTGTGCATCTAAGTAGCCAGAACTCTGGTCAGAGCCGAGGAGCAGAGGGAACATGCTGGCAGCCCAGTAAGTACCCAGACCACTTGTCATTTTCTAAATATCACTCATACAGCACATGCATATTCACACATGTACACAGGGACATATGTATACATACATGAATTTATAGCATATGTACATGCCAATACACCCAACCATATAGCACACACACATGCCCACACACAAATTTACATATGCCACACATAAGTCACTACATAAACACACACAGACATAACTCTTGGGTATGGAACACTGGAGTGCTCTGGCTGAGAATACGTAAGGCCTTGGGATCAAACCTCAACATCACAAGAAATGCAATGGTGATGCTGGTCGATATTAGTGATGTATGAAAAAAATAATACAAATAAGGTGTTCAGACAAACACACCAATCTGCCTGGTATGGCAAGGAGTGTGGCTAGGGCTGAAGAGTGACCTAAGCTTGGGGTGCTCTGTCCCGCACAGTTGAGCACAACTTCTTGAATCCTGTCAGGCTGTTGGAGACCTTGACTGAGAGCCTGGGACATGCTGATAGCAGTGTCTCCTTACAGCTGGGGCTGAGTGCCATGTGGCACCATTTACACCTGCAACTGGGCTTAGGAAAGTGGCCTCAGATTGCCTGAGTGTGACTTGGAGCATCTGAAGACTGTTCAGTCATGTGTGTGCTCCATCTCTCTGGCACCCACCAGGCCCACGGACAGTGAATCTCACTAAGGTTCCCTGTGAGCCATGTCCTCAGCCTGAGCCACACTGGTGACTGGGAATCCCATCTTTGACACATCTGACAGACACCTGAGAGTGTGCCAGACTCCCTAGCTTCTGCTGTCACTTTGCCTGCTGCTGCTTTCCTTCTCTGTCATTTCACTGCAGTCACCACAGGGAGGACAACAACCTTCCTATCTCTGAGAGACTTCCCAGTCTCTCATGTCTCCTCAGGGTCTTGGAGACCACCATGTTATGTCCCCAGACTGCAGCAGTGCTGACTCTTAGTGGAAGTCTGCTACAGCTGTCCCAGAGTCCCATGGAGACCTGACATCTGCCTGCAGTTTGTCACCAACCTGGTCACCACTGATGGATATTTGTGGGTGACTCAGGGTCATCTGTCACTCTGGAACACAGCCTGCCTTTTTGTTCCCATCCTTCCTTTTCCCTTTCTCCCTCCCCCTTCCTGTCTTCTTTGAGTACCCTCTTCATAGTTCTGCTTTAGTTTTACCAGGCAGAATCTGGTTGTTTAGCCCAGGCTAACCTAGGCCTTGCTGTATATCCCAGGTTAGCTCCACACATATGATCCTCCTGGATTGAGATCCCAACTGCTGAAACTGTAGCCCTGTACCCATGGTCGAGGATCAGCACACTCTTCAATCTCAGCAGTCAAGTTGTCTCCTGGGGAGGGTGAGGCAGCTGGGAAAGGGTGGTTGGAGAGTGTTGTCTGAGGATCCAGCAAGACAGGACTGGGGTTCAAGCATGAAACAGCAGCTGCCACAAGCCTGGTTTATTTTTCAGAGCAGGTCTGGGATTAGTGTCCTCGCTCCCTCATCACAGCACAGAGCTGGTAGGGGGAGGGAGCAACTGGAATAGCAAAGGTGCCATAATCACTGGGCCGGGGCTGTCCAGCAGGCACTGAGAAGCTAAAGCGCTGCAGGAGGCAGGTGAGGAAGAGGAAGAGTTCCATGTGGGCCAGGGGCTCCCCCAGGCATGCTCGGCGGCCTGTGGGTGGGAGAGGGCTCAGTCAGTCTGGGACCTGATTGGGGCTCCACCCTCCAGTGCACCCTGGGGACAGCTAGGCAGCCAGGCCCCCCAGAGTCACCTGCTGAGAACGGCATGAAGGCTTCATGTTTCACAAAGTTGCCCTGGGCATCCAGGAAGTGTTCAGGATGGAAGTGGAGGGGCTTCTCCCAGACAGTCTCATCCTTCAGCACAGAGGACAGGTTGGTGATGAGGATTGTCCCCTGGCAGGAGGTACATGGTGTGAACATGACTGGGGTGGAGCTGTCTAGACCCTGGTCAACAGGACCACATGAAAAAATTCTTCTTCCTTGCACTCACTTGATTTCCACATTCAATCTCAACCCCAGAGGCTCTCAGTACCACGGAGAGCCCTGTAACAGATCTCCCATCGGTTGACAACCCAGAACCATCCCTGTGTGCAATGCTCCATAAAGTGACCTTTTGCCATTTTGTTTGACATTACACTTTTTTGAGGACTCTTGAATGCTGCAGCCTGCATGCAGTGTGTCTCTTGTGAACATGTTGAGAATAGTATGTAGTGATCTCTCCTACCCTTGTATGATAGTGGTCATGATGAAATAGTAACAGACCCAGGCCTACCTTGGGTATGAGGAAGTCCTGCACTTCAATGTCATGACTCGTGATGTGTGGCAAATTCAATGGAACAATGTCCCCAAAGCGCTGCACCTCATGGATGACAGCATTGGTGTAGGGCATGTGGGTCTGGTCTGCCATCTCAGGATGCCGCACCTGCCCTATGACCTCATCGATTTCCTGTTGGACTCTGCCTGGAAGGACAGCATCCCCTTAGTGAAACAGTGACAGGGGACTAATTGTCTTACAGACATGTTAAGGACTGAGTCCACGTTTGAAAGACACCAATGAGCAGCACTAGTGTCTGGGTTAATTTAGCCTTATGAGCCGCAAATGTCTCAATCATCTGGGGGGTGTGCCTCTTCATCTTTCCCACCTCAGCCACGCTTACACTGCACATCGGGATGCAGGATCATGAGTAGCAGGGCCCAGGACAGTGTGCTTGAGGTGGTCACCATCCCTGCAGTCAACAGGTCACCTACCACCATGCGCAGGTTCTCATCATTAAAGCTGCTGTCAGGATTCCCCTTGGCCTGGTCCAGGCAGAAAGAGTAGACTCAGTAGGGAGAGGAAGGTCCACGTGGCCTCACATTGTCCCCCAAGCAGCCCAGGTGCTGAGTTACTTGGTGATACACAGGACCACATCCTTCTGGCCTCAGATCTCCCAGGACCTCATCCCACAGCCCCTGGCCACATCTCTTGTGGCTTCCAATCACCTTCTCTATCTCTGCCAGGAAGGCATCAGTCAAATTTCGGGGTGGCTGGGCAGAGTCCCACATGGTCCTATTCTCAGTCAACAGGTTATCCACTATGGCCATGAAGGTCTTCTGACCTTGGAGGATTTTGCCAGCCAGCCCTGGGATGCGCAGGAGTATAGGGAAGGCATTAAGAACCTGAAAGAGATACAGGAATTCTTAGAGCTTCCTCTACATAAAATCATTAATGAATCATGATCATGTATGCGGATCATGTGCCACAGTGTGTGTAAATGATAGGACAATGTGTAGAGTCAATTGTCTCTGTCTTACAAGGGACCCACATATCAATCTCGGGTCTCTAGGCTTGCTTGAAAAGCTCTTATCTACTCACCATTTGGTTGGCTCCTCGGTGCCTGTGATGCTCACTGTCTTCCTGGCCCAAGCTAAGTGCCAGCCTCCTTTATAATGGACCCAGAGCCTGTCTGTCCCCACCTGTAACCTGCCTCCTCCTCAACTGTTAAATTTGCAGAGCCACCTAAGTGGTTTTACTGACCGAGGTGAACAGAACGAATATTCTACTCTGGCAGTATCCACAGGCTTTTGTCTTCCCTAAAAACTGAGGTTTCATGTTCCTCCCTTTCTGGAAATCCTGATTTTGGTCCACTCCACCTCTCTTGTCATTGAACAGTTGTCAACAGTTCTATCCTTCCCGCAGTTGACCCCTAGAAGGTGTTTCCCACATCCTTGGCCCACAGTTTCCTGGGGAAAACGGACAGCACAGAAGTGGTTCGGTTGGCATGCCTGAGCTCCAACCTCAGGAATGAAGCCCGAGAATTCTGTCAAACTTTCTTCCAGTACTTTCAACATCTTGATGAGGTAAGGGTCTTCATATTCAAAGCGCCGGGCAAAAATGAGAGATGCAATCACATTGCATACAGCTTTGTTCAGCATGGTGTTGGGATTGATGGGCTGCCCTGGAAGTAGAGATGGAGTGGAGGCACAAGCAAGTCCATGGACTGCCCATGTCTCCCTGTGCCCAAATACATCCCTCACCCATCACCCACCATCCTGGGCAGTGAAGGCATCACAGAGGTGTCCGGCTCCTTGGTCACCCATTCCTCCAGAGATTTCTTGCCCAGGCCGAAGTTGCGTAGGGTGGACACACAGAATCGTCTCTGCTCTCGCCACTCAGGCCCGTATGGTGCAAGGACCACACCTGCAAGTACATCTCTCTGTAAACAAGGATGTCCAGACATGCTGTCTCCTGTTTTCATCCACTCTCTTCTCTTGGTTCTGACCTAGCCATTAGCCTCTCAAAACCTTGCTACCACAATCCATTGCATGCCTTCTGGGTAGTCACATAGAGTTCAATGACTTTCAGGAATTGCATGTCTGCTTCATACCCACATTCATGCTGTGTTCTTCCTCTGCGCATTGCCATACATCTGAAGCCATCTCCACTGTCCACAGCCCTTTACCTTGGGATCTGCACTTCAAACCCATGTACTCAACTATGGGCAGTGGAGGGCGGTCAGCAGTGTCCTCTCCACAGGTCACCAGCACTTCCCGCACGGCCTTCACTCCATTGATCACAACCATGGGCTTCCAGGCCATCTGCAGGCTGAACACGTCACCATAAAGGTTTTGAAGCTGAGAAGAGGACAGAGAACATAGGAAGTGGAGGTCCCCACAGATTATAGCACCAGGCTCACTGCACAACCATTGTCAAAGTGTGAAAGTGCACAGGCAGTTTCTATGTGTGTATGTGCATATGTGTGTATGTTTACACAGGCATGCTTGTATATGTGAATGTGTGTGCTTATGTGTATGTGAGTCCCCCCTCCTCTTTCTCTCTGTGTATGTATGTATGTTTGTGTGTGTTGCTTGTTAGTGACCCTTGATCCTCACATACCCTAGGAAATGCTGTGCACTGAGCTCCATCCCCAGCATGAGGATTCCTACCACTGTGGCTTCATATCTTTTACGTTCAGCAAGGGAATCACAGTAGATGTGACACCACAGTGGTGACCTAGATAGAGCCAGAAAACTGTCCTGGGGTCCCTTAGCATGTCAACACACATGAAGAAACTCTTTTTCCTTGAGATGGGCAAGTGATTCCAGAGATCACACATCAGCAAGAGATTCAGGCAGCCACAGCCTCTCTCTCCACTTGGTGTCCTGACTGATATGGTACAGTGGACCTCACAGAAGGCCAAGATTATGTCTGTGACAGGATCATAATGTATTTGAGATTCCTATGGCTGCAGCCCTGTCCAACCAGACTGAACCCTGCTGTCACAACATGAGTCACCTCCTGGACTTGTTGTCCCAATACGTTTGGCCTAGAAAGTCCCAGTGTCTGCCACCAAAACACTCCTATGTTTGTCCCCTCTTAGGCACCAGATCCCTGTCTGACCTGTGGCTTTACCCCCAGTATGTGCTGCTATGGACACCATATCTTCAGTTACCTTGGACCACTAAGTCACTCACCTTGTACAAGCTGTATGGCATGTTATCTAGGTCCACCTGCAGCAGGTTACCCAGCAGAGGCCATGGCACAGGGCCAGGTGGGTATCGAGAAGTCCAGTTCTGGTGCCTGTACATCAGATCCACCAGTAATATGAAGATGACTGTGAATATGGCCACAGACCACAGGACAGTCCCAGTCAGCAGCTCCATCACAGCCCCACTGCTCCCTAGGCTTCCCAGAGATCAATAACAAACACTCAATACACGTTCTAGGATCAGCAAGCCACAAGTTTGGATCCTGCCACTTTATAAAGGATTGCCAGGTTGCCCTTTGTCCTCTGTGTCCAGGCCCAATCCTGTATTTTGTTTAGCAAAGTATAGGGAACAGCCATTGATATTCAGTCCCTCCCCAGGAGCTGAGCATTCTGGGCTAAGCATGATAGACAGATGTCTAGTGGCCCCCTGTTTCAAGATGGATGATCCGATCATTGCATGCAGAAACATCACCTGGTCTGCTACCCATGCACATCTTTGAAGGCTTGAGGACATTGCCTCAGAGAGGCATGACACCTAACACACCTTCATGGAGCACTTTGTTGGCAGGAGATGAGTGGTGACTGGAATCCAGTCAGTGGCTTCAGTGGATCTGTCAGCAGTTGTAAGCTGTCTCCTGCAATTGAGGTAAAAAGGCTGGAGCCCTTATGGGTATAAGAAGGGCAGTGGGGGAGGGTAGCCTGATTTCATGTGAGTTAGTGCACGCCAGTGGTTGAAGGCAGCTGGAACATGTGTAAGACTGTAGTGAGCAGAGCTTAAGTTTACTGGAGACCCCTAGAGGGAACCACATGGACATGAGAGATCGCTGCAAAATGCAAGAGGAATTTCTTCCCAGGCTTTGGGGTCACTTCACTCTAACAGAAGAAAGGATCCCGGGTTTCTGGAGCACATACCTTTTATATTTTATCACAGGCAGACTTCAGCAACAGCAAAACTTGTTTAAACCTAATTGGACAGTTTGCTTAGCCTTTAAACTTATTGGCAACACTCACTCAGGCAGTTATTTCTGGTGGGCGATGTTTATCAAGGCTGTAGAGGACACAGCTGGTTACTAATTAGTACATTCTCAGTTTTTCTCCGAATTGTATTTATTTTTTCGTTTCTCTCTCTCTTTTTTTTTTTTTTAAAAAACTTTCTCCCTGTTATTAGGAACAGACTGACCAGCAGGGTGGTTCTGTCTTTAATTCGTCATTGGGCTCACAAGGCTGTTTCCTGCATTTGAGGAAAAGAGGCTGGAGCCCTTATGGGCAAAAGAAGGGTAGTGGGGGAGGGCATCTGGAATCCCTGTGAGTGAGTGAGCACCAGTGGTAGAAGGCAGCTGGAACATGTGCAATCTTCAGTACAGGTTTGTGGTCATCCAGTTGATCAGGTAGGAGGACATACAACATGGGAGTTCTCAGACCTAGTCTGAGGGAGCTGAGAAATGATCTGAGAACCTTTTGGGCACCACTAAGTTGGTTCAAGGACTTTTCCCATGCTGGCCTCTGTCTCTTATCCACCCTTTGTTTCTTGGTGGATCAGTGTCTCCTGGCAACAGTCTTACACCTGAGTAGGTAAGGCATTTTTCTTCCTCATGCCAGAGGCCTGTGGTCAGGGTGAGCAGTCATGAGGAGGACAAAAGATGACTCCTGAGCCTTCAAACAAATGGAGCTTGTGTGATGGGCTATGCTGGGCAACCTGCACCTGCCACTTCACCATTCACTAGGGTCAGCAGAGGCTCAGTCTCTGTCCTTGTTGGGGATCCATATCTCTAAAGATCAAAGTTTCAGAAGTCCCTGTGGAATCCAGGCAGGGTCTCTGTACTGTACCTGTAGTGTGGCAGAAATGAGGCAGGAGCTGAGCAGAGACCACACCATGCAGCCCCACAGGAAGGACTAAAAACGGTTCTCCACCTATCTGCTGTCTGTGCCATCCCTGCACTGACCACCTTTGTGTCACTAGAGGCTGTGGGTGACTCCATGCTTCTTGCTGGCCTGAAGCCTCTAATGCTGCTGCCTCTTCCTGTCCATGATTCTTGGTTCTGTCCAAACAGAACCAAGAATTGCACCATAGACTGGGGCTGAGTTAAAGGTCTTTCACAAGTCCCATATCGGACTCAAAGGAGACCTGCATGGGAGTCAGGACAGCAACATGGATCATGGTTAGAAAAGGATCAGCCAGACAATTTGCTTTGGTCATTTACAGTTTCAGGCTGCTGGGTTCCTCATGGTTTGCTCCAGAACCCTTCCAGGGTATGCTCTGGTGCCTGATGATTAAACCTGTGTGTTGGTGCTGGGAGAAACGTTCGATTTGGCCTCTATTCTCTACCTGTCATTGTCATTCATGATATTATTAAAGAGAAGCAGTGGTGTTGACTGTGTTCTGTTCCTAGTGGGGGATTGGCCAACTCTGGCTAGATTTTCTCGCATCAGGTAAGTGAGCCCTTGTGAGGTAAGTATACAGACAGATATTCTGGTCACACACTGTGTGCTGTAATGGGCTTCCTCTCTATTTCTATTTCTATTGGGAGAGGACCTGCATGCTCTGCTAACCATCTGCCTGTTGGCACTCTCTGCTTCCTTTCACCCTTAGTCCATGTCCTGTCAGGCATGTGATCAACTGTGGTCTGACAGGATCATGTGTCTTTAGGGAGGTGGGGTCTGCATATTCATGTCAGCAGCACAGGTCCACCACGTCTACAACAGGAAGCTGGGACTGAGTTCCTGGCCATCAAGTATTGCTGCACCAGGCCAAAGTGTTTCCACATTTGCAATTTTCTGTATACATATTAACAGATACTTGATCACTGTCCTTTGGACTCCATGGAAGAGGTCAGATACCACCTGGGTTTGTTTCTCCTGGACTCTGTGCTGTGCAGTGTTTATTCTCTTTCCTGACTTTGATCTGCCCTGTTTCATTGAAATGAGGACCAGCAGTGAGTCTCAGGGTCATCTCTAGGTCTTCTTTCTTTTCCTAAACATGCTGGGAAGTGAGATGTGGCTCACTGCGATGATTGTGACTCATGGCTGTCACTTTGAGAAAGCTTATTTTTGCAAAGGATGGCTGAGGTTTGCTTGGGTTGTTGATGCTTTCATCCAGGGATATTTTTTCTAACTCTCATGGTTTGAGGCCCCTGTGGGACTTTGCTCCATTACCATGTGCTGTTACCTATGGAATCTTAAACAGAAAACCAATGCTTGAGCTGCACACTCAGTAGGTAACAAAATGCAGGCAAGAATTGTAATATTTTTACTTAACCTCCATGGTAAAGAAAGAGAAAATAGTTCCAAGACAGAAATGAAAGGAAAGGGATGGAAAGTACAGCATCAGAACATAAGATTCCAGAGTCATAATGACTAGGATGAGACAAGTGTGGATCTATGAACAGAGAGCCATAATCCCAACAATCCACAACAATTGCGGCAGCTCTACATTGTCTTTTAGAGCTTTAACGCTCCTAATCTTAGTTGGAGAGAACATTTTGAGTTATGGTTCAGTAATGAGTGACCTGCCCGATGTGCTGTTCTGGTCTGAGGGTCAGGGTCTAGCAAGAGAGAGAGAGTGTGGGGATGGAGTTGCAAGAGATGCGAAGAATGGAGACAAGACAGGGTGTGTGTTCAAGTCCCGTTTACTGAAAGAAATCCTGGGTATTTATATGCTTTACCATGTGCCTTGCCCTCATGGACAGGCAGGGGAACACAGCTGAACGCACTATGCCTTGCAGTGTGGGTACCACGTGTGCCTTGCAGCTGGGGGCACTAAACAGCAAACAAGATAGGTGAGAAAAACATGATGTTTATCAGAGTGTGCTCAGCTGTTGTCGGCTGTAGAAAACAAGTCTCTTGTCAGGGTATATGGCCTTAGATGGCTGCAAAGATGATAGCCGCTTTCTGCTATGAGTTGGCTCCCAACAGGTCCTTCTTTTTAAATTTTTTTCAAAAGTGAAGGCTGGGAAAACTTACAGAAACCATGGTTGACTTAGGTTGGAATAAAGGACCCCAGCCTTTCCCATCTTTGGATACTCAACAGCCATTGGTTGAGCTCCTGTTTTAGGATGGTGAGGCCTTCCAGTTAGGGGCAAGGGTCTTGAGGTGTTCTGTTACCAGTCATTGAGTATCCGGTTTAGCAGGTAAGTTAGCAGTTAATCCTCGAAATCTCGATGACAGAGATTTTAGTGTTTCCTACTTCCAGCCTGTAATAACGGACCTGTATGGGTCTAACTGTCGTTGTACAAAAGTCATCAGTTTGTTGGACAGCATGGACCCGAGAGACAAGAGACTGAATGCCTTAATGATCAATATAAAAGCAACACTCTTTTTTAAGGGTAGCACACTCCCTTTGTTGGCGAAGTACAAAGTATAAGCCTCTTCTATTCTGTGGCACTATTTCAGCTAAGGAGGATAATGAATTTTGCAAATGCAATTCTATCAGATTTCATTCCTTCTAAATCTAAATCTATAGAAGTACAGAACTGATCATAGCTTTGATCTTAACAAAACAAGTAAGGAAATCCCTGTCCCTGCCCCAGTCAATCCTAAACCCAAAAAACAACTATAGTAACTGTGGTAATGGCTTCCCTCTTGGGTCTAAACAATGTACCCCACTAAATCATAAGTCAGGGAATCAGAGTCCAATAGAGCCACCCTGGAGGTGCGGATGGTGATGTTTCCTTCCATAATAAGAACTTCCCAAGTCAGGTTTGCTGGTTGATCTGTTCCAGTTTGAAGGCAATTGTGAAGCATCTTCATGTTTCTTGCAAAGAAAAAATATTCTCCTCAGGGGGTTTCTCCTCCCTGGATTTGATATTGTTGTCTATTTGTTTAAGCAGTCTCTATAACAGTCAGCATATGGCATCTGCTATTTGGGAATATATGCAGATAGAACCTCTTCCCCAGATAAGCACTGAATCTGGGCTATTCCAGGTTCCAGTTAATGAGTCTTTCCAGAGGACTGTTGCCAAATTCTTTTTGATATCAGGATGCCAGAATCTATCTGCAGCAGATTTTCCTTCAGAATCCAAAGTTAAAAAATTTAAAATTTCTGGGGGATCACTTGGTAGGGTACCATTCCCCATTCTTAATTTTTTCAAATTGATTTTTCACTAGCAACTGAGCAGCCTGTAATTTTTCGGTGGTTAGGGACACTGATCCACCCAGATGAGTGAGTCTCCCTTCCAGGTGATGAGATCAGCACAATGCCCTAGAGGTGCAGCTGAATCAATAACCCCCATCAAAAATACCCCAAGCCTCTTCTTCCAGTGTTACTATGAACCTCAATAGGATGAGTAATCCCATCTTCACTCTTCCCTAATCCTTTCCCTGGGGAAAATCCAGAGTTTACCATTTGAGCTGTGATTACTTCATTAGAGCTGCACATAATCAATCCCAACTGGGATAATAGATCCCGGCCCCAGAGATTAATAGGAAGGCCCGGGATAACATAGGGTTGTATATTCCCTGTATTTCCTTCTTTATCTTTCCACATCAGCACCTTAGAGCTTTGTTGTGGATTTTGACTTTGACCAATACCCCTATGATTGGTTAAGGTTAGGGTCAGAGGCCAGGTGGCAGGCCAATCACTTTGTTTTATGATCGTCACATCAGCTCCTGTATCAAACAAGCCTTGGAATGCCTTTCCATCAAGTCATATTGTCATCATAGGTTTTTGTTTAACTATAGGTTGTGCCCAGTATGAATCAGAGGAACCAAAGCCTTGATCCCCTCTCTTAGGACTCTTATATTTATGATTAGTAGGAAACAATGGAAATAACAATAGTTGAGCTATCCTCCTTCCTGAAGGAATGGTAACTATATTCTGTATTGCCTTGGCCATTACCCTAATCTCACCTTGATAATCATTGCCTATAACTCCAGGAAAAATTTGTAGTCCCTGCATGGTAGCACTGCTTCTTCCCACTATCAGGTCAAACACATTTGGATAGAGTGGTCTAAACACTCCAGTGGGTAAGGCCTGAGGTCCCATTTCTGGGGTTAATACTGTGTGGGTGGCAGAACTGAGGTCCAGTCCTGTGCTTCCTTCTGTTCTTTTACTCAGTTCAGAAAGGGGTTGTTGTTTGCTGGTATGAAACAGATTGCTCCATACACCTGCTTTGACTTGTGTTGGCTCGAGGCCTGGGGCTGGCCCCTGTTCCCATTTCCCTGATTATGGGAAAGGGTGTTTCCTTGTGCATCTGTCTTGGACCTACATTCATTAGCCCAATGCCTTCCACGTTTGCAATGTGGGCATTGCCCAGGCTGTTTTCTGGGCTGTCTCTGGGTTAACTCATTTTCTGTTTTGCAATATTTTGCAAAGTATCCAGGCTTGCCACAGTTAAAACAGGCCTTTTTGTCTCTACTTGCCAAAAAATCTCTTACTGATTGTCCTTGAATGGCAGCTGTCATAGCTAAGCCCTGTTGGTAGGAGGGCCCTATGTCAGAACAGAGTCTGATATACCCAGTGAGGTCTGTCTTTTTCCTGTAGGGTCTAATGGCCACTTGGCAGGCAGGATTGACATTTTCATATGCAAGTTGTTTCACATAATCTACACCTGCCTCTGCATTACCAAAAATCCTCCCTGATGTTGTCATTAATCGATGAACAAAATTAAAAAATCATTTATCTGGCCCTTGTCTGACTGCTGTCAAAGATGCACCAGGGTCTACCTTCACCAGGTGTTCATGCCAAGTCTTCATGGCTGCATTTTTAATTTGGGGGAGTAAGCCTGGATCATATTGCATCTGGTTATCAGTAGAAGCAAATTGCCCTTCTCCTACTAAGGCATCAAATGACCAACCATTGTCTGCCTGAATGTTTCTCCCAACTGTCTCTTTAACAATTCTCATGATACTCTGATTTTCAAATAAGATAGTCTCTGCCACTAAGAACTGCTCTCACTAAAGTATTCCAATAGCCAGGAGTCAGCCACTCCTCTGAAGCAAACTCTAAGATTTCAAGAGTGAAAGAGGCAGTGGTACCATATTGTGACACTGCATTTTTCAATTCTTTATTGATTTGAAAATTAAACCTTGTGTGATGTCTCCACGCATCCCCTTGGGCGTCTGTGATCTCTGATACAGGGAAAGCCTCAGCCTCTCCATCCTCTAGCTGATCTGTGGCTAAAGTAAAGCTAGAGGACAGGGACTGTCTTTGGACTCCAGGTTGAGGAACACAAGGACCTGGGTGATTTTCGAATTTCACCTCGTCCTCTCGAGACATCTTCTCTGTCTTTAATTTTTGTATCTGATTAATTAAGTTCTGTTACTCTTCCTCTAACAGTGTTTGCTTTTTAAGTAGAGAAATTTGTTGTTTAAGGAGAGAAATTTTGTCCTATTACTCCTTTCTGGAATCTACAACCACCATCTCCATAGCAGGAGCATCTGCATGCAGAGGTGCATAGGGAGGAGGTCTTCGGGAAGAGGGCCACTCAGGGTGATAATATTTGCCTACCTCTTCCTCTAGTCGTCTCAGTTTTACTCTGAGAAATAATCATCATCCTTTGGTTGTATTTTGGATTCTATACATTTCTTTTTCTTTGAACATGAAACACAGCATTCAAACAATGAAACAAAAGCAGACAATTGATACATGTAAACAGGGAACAACAAAACAAAAACAGAGAGTTGAGTTCAGGTTGACTTATTTCTTGCCCTATTATCATTACTATGTCTTACTTGTCTAGACGAGGCAGTTTATCGCAGCAGTCACTTCTGTTTCACTTCTGAATTTTTAGCCGACCCTTCTTCCAAGAACGTCTGTCACTGGGTCTCTCATTCTAGATGCCTTGTGTTGAGCACCACTATGTAATCATCTCCATCAATCAACAGGTTCTCCAGCACAGGAATGAGGATGCACGCTTCCAATTCCTGTGGTGTCCTTCACTGTAACCCACTTACTGGAGTTCCAACATTGAGGTGTCACTGTGTAGCAATGGGTTCTGCCCCACATTCGGGGCCACTATGTCCTAGCCTGAGCTGCTGCAGCAGTCCTCCAGTCAGGGTCTAGCAAGAGAGAGTGTGGGGATGGAGGGACAAGAGACGTGAAGTATGGAGACAAGACAGGGTGTGTGTTCAAGTCCCGTTTACTGAAAGGAAATCCTGGGTATTTATAAGCTTTACCATGTGCCTTGCCCTCATGGACAGGCAGGGGAACACAGCTGAAGGCAGTATGTGATGTGCCTTGCAGCATGGATACCATGTGTGCCTTGCAGTTGGGGATACTAAACAGCAAACAAGATATGTGAGAAAAACATGATGTTTATCAGAGTGTGCTCAGCTGTTGTAGGCTGTTGAAAACAAGTCTCTTGTCAGGTTATATGGCCTTAGATAGCTGCAAAGATGATAGCCACTTTCTGCTAGGAGTCGGCTCCCATCAAATGAGAGTCCTTTCCAATAAGGCATCCGTGAGGTTTGGTATTATGACTTCCTGTTATGTTGATGTGGATGCAGGGATTTGTGCTGGACCACACAAGGCAGAAGGATATGTAGTAGAACCATCAAGAGTTTTGTCTGCACAGGAATCTGTAGAACCTGCTCCTCACTGGACCGTAAAGAAAATGTTTGTGGATAGAGTTATAGGAGATGCTAGGATGGTAGAGTTTTTCAAGACCGAGATGGTAGACACTATAGAAGAACGAGTGGGAAAAAAGAGTCATTTTTTTGTAATTTGTGATGGTTGTGCTACATTTGGTAAAATTGTTGAGAAATATCACAGTCAAAGGGCATAATTGTGGGGTGAACATGCCCTTTCTAAACAAGAAGCAAATTTTGTGGTATCACAGAAGGTCAGGCAGGGAGTTCTGGCCATCTGATGAGCTCTGGAGGAGCAGCTGGAGGTGGTCTGGGTGACTGTGATGTTGTTGGTAACTTAGAAGAGTAGGCCATGGTGGTGTTCTGCATAGAACAGGAGACCAGTCTGCGGTGATGCCTTACTTATGGCAGTAGAAGGGATATGGTGATGGTACACCAATATATGGAAACCAATGTGCTGTATGTAATGGAAGTGGAAGAAGTTATGATGGCAAAGATAGAGAAGGAAATAATGACAAGGGTATCTGTGAGGAGGACAGTATAGGGATTTTGAAAACTACAGTGGATAAGAGCAATCAAGTTATGGATCCATGAAGGGAGTCAGAGTCAGTGGAAGGAACTCAGCAATCCCTATTGTGTGGGCTATGGATCTGGTGGTGTCATGGTGTCAGAAACAGTGGAAGATGGATCTCTGAGTCCAAGGCCTGCTTGTTCTACATGGAGAGTTCCAGTCCTGCCTCGGCTGCATAGAGAGACCCTGACACCAAAAGAGTCATAATAGGATCTTTCCTGCCTCTGTAGAATAGGTCTGTAATCTCATTTCAGTAGTGAAATTGAAACAGGACAAGCATGTGGAAATTAGTAACCATGTTCTCAAACAACCAGAGTGTAAAAATCCAAAGTAAATCCCACAACTTGAGGTGAAAGGAAACAATGTTATGCAAAATACAATACTGACAAAATAAGCCTTCAACTCTCACACAAATCCAAATGATCAGAAATGTTATGAGCATGCTCCAAACCCCAGCCTCAACCCACAGCACCTCAAAAATATATACATAGAAAAATCAGAGGAAGAACCAACTGGAGTAGATCCAGACTGCCATCACTAGGTTTCTATCACTGTGTTCCTACACAACCATGGGAGAAAGAGGATTATTTCATCTTAGAGTTTATAATGCATCATTTAGGGGAGTAAGGGCTGGGACCCAAGGCAGTAACCAGTGCAGAGACCAGGGAGGAGTGTGGCTTCCTGCTTTGTCAGTCTTCTTTCTTACACCAATCATGACTACCTCCCCATGGGTGGCAGCACCCACAAGTTGGTGGCCCCTCCCACAGCATGCATCAATCAAAAAAAAAAATCCACCACTGGCCAGTCTGCCAGTAGCATCTTCTTAATCTAGGCTCTCTGTTCCCAGAAGACACTGGCCTGTGTCCAGCTGACAGGACTGGCACATGTAGAGACAGTAGAGGGAGGAATTATGACAGTTTATGAGGACGTTAAGGAAAATGAACACTTGGTGGGTGATCTGGGAGAATTTGGGGAAGCAAAGGAGTAGTAAAAATTTATCTGATGAAAAAATGTTTTCAGCCAGGTGGTGGTGGAGCATGCCTTTAATTCTATCACTTGGGAGTCAGAGGCTGGTCAATCTCTGTGTTTGAGGCCAGCTTGGTCTACAGAGTGAGTTCTAAGACAGCCATGACCATAGAGAAAAATTCTGTCTCAAAAAAAAAAAAAAAAAAAAAAACCAACCACGAAACAAAGAAATAATAACCCCCCAAACCTATACAATTCCTTAAAAAGACTCCAACCTACAGTTGTGTCAATGATATAGCTCAATAGTAAAGCATTTGTTTATGGCAATTCTACATTGTAGGTCTGTCAGATAATCCTGGGCCAGAGGTTGAAGATCAGATGCTCCAACATTTTGTAGTATAAAGGACAACCAGGTAATCAGTGGTCTATATAGTTGGCTATGTTTTGGAAGCTATACTTTGTGTTTCCCAAATCTTCAGTTAATTCAGTCATTCTGTATTTCTGTTGGGGTTGAGGACTGATGGTCTCTTAGCCAGCCCAGGTCATTTACTTTGAGAGAACAGATTTGAGAGGATGGTTTTCTGATGGCATTCATTCTAAAGCCAAGACATAAGCCAGGTACAGAACTATAGTCTTTTAAGTCAAGATAGATGACAATGATCTTTTTATTGACAATATTGGACTGGGTATTAGGTCTGTCTTGTACATTATTATTACAAATTGGTAATAGTTGTGCTCTATATTTTGAGAGAATATTTTTTCTCTTTTATTCTAACAGAAAGGTTGATATATAGCAGGATACATATTGTGCTACATTGTATTCCTAGTGGAGGTTTGTGATTAGGCAGTAGAAGTAGCGCTGGAACAGGGATAGAAAGAGAATAATGGGAGAAGAGTAAAAGAAAAAGGGGAGAAGAGGAAGGCTATCAGCCATGGAGAACCACAGATGGGTCAAAAGCTGTCCAGGGTAGCAACTTCTATCAAAATGTTAGATATTGGGTAACAACTCTAATCAAGTGGGCATCTTGTTGATTGAGCATTTCTAAATATATACAATGCTTTAGATAATCATTAAGCTTTAAGAGTCTCATTTCTACAAGGTACTGCAAGGATGGCAGATATTATTATCTGGGGTTCAGACAAGCTTGTAGATGCAGCTAGGTGGATTGGCAGAGCTATATCCCATGCTGGTGTCTCGTGAGTGGGAGCATCTGTGCATCTAGCTAACCAGAGCCCTGGTCAGAGCAGAGGTGCAGCAGGAACATGGTGGCCACCCGGGAACAAGCCATAATGGGCTTTGTTTTCTAAATATCACCCCTAGACAAACATGCATATTCAGACATGTACACATAGACATATGTACACATACATGAATTCATTGCATATACACATGCCAGTACACACAAACCTACACAACACACACATGCCCGCACACGAATTACACATCCCAAACATAAGTAACTATGTAATATACACATGAACACAAACACACACACAACTCTTGGGTATGGAACACTGGAGTGCTGTGACTGAGAATACATAAAGCCTTGTGGTCAATCCTCAACACCACAAGAAGTAAAAGGGTGATGCTTGGATATTAGTGATACCTGACAAAATAAAACAGAAAAGACGCTCAGAAAAATCCATCAGCCTGCCTGGTATGGCAAGGAGTGTGGCCAGAGATGAAGAGTGACCTCAGCTTGGGGTGCTCTGTCCTGCACAGTCCAGCACAACTTCTTGAGTCCTGTCAATCTGTGGGAGACCTTAAGTGAGAGCCTGGGACATGCTGATAGCAATGTCTCCTTACAGCTGGGGCTGAGCACCATGTCGCACCATTTACACCAGCAACAGGGTTTAGAAAAATGGCCTCAGAGTACTTGAGTGTGACTTGGAGCGTTTAAAGACTGGTCAGGCATGTGTGTGCTCCATCTTTCTGACAGCCACCAGGCTCCTGGACAGTGAGTCTCACTGAGGTTCCCTGTGAGCCAAGTACTCAGACTGAGCCACACTGGTGACTGGGAGTCCCACCCTCTGACATAACTGACAGACACCTGAGTGTGTGTCCCACACCCTGAGCTCTGCTGTCACTGTGCCTGCTGCTTCTTTTCTTCTCTGACATTTCTCTGCAGTCACCAATGTGAGGACAACAGGTATTCCAGTAACTCATATCACAGGGTCTTGGGGACCACCATGTCATGTCCCCAGACAGAAGCAGTGCTGACTCTTAGTGGAAGCCTGCTATATCTGTCCCAGAGACCCATGGAGACCTGACCTCTGCCTGTGGTTTGTTAAAACCTGGTCACCACTGATGGGTCTTAGTGGGTGACACATCGTTAGCTGTCAGCTGGAACACAACCTGCCTTTTTGTACCTTTCCTTCCTTCCTCTTCCCTTTCTCCCTTTCTACTTCCTGTCTTCTTGGTGTACCCTCTTCTTAGCTCTGCTTTAGTTTTACCACACAAAATATCCAGGTTATTAGCCCAGGCTGACCTAGGCCTTGTTGTCTATCCCAGGATAGCTCCACACATATGATCCTCCTGATTTGGATCCCAAGTGCTGAAACTGTAGCCCTGTACCAATGGTCCAGGCCCAGCACACTCTTCAATCTCAGCAGTTAAGTTGTCTCCTGGGGAGGGATGAGGCAACTGGGAAAGGGTGGTAGAGAGTGTTGTCTGAGGATCTAGCAAGACAGGGCTGGGGTTGCAGAAGGAAAGAGCAGCTGCCACAAAACAGATTTATTTTGCATGTCTCAGCTTGCCCTGCAGAGCAGGTCTGTAATTAGTGTCCTTGCTCTCTGATCACAGCACAAAGCTGGTAGGGGGAGGGGGCAACTGGAACAGCAAAGGTGCCATAATCACTGGGCCGGGGCTGTCCAGCAGCCATCGAGAAGCTAAAATGCTGCAGGAGGCAGGTGAGGAAGAGGAAGAACTCCATGTGGGCCAGGGGCTCCCCCAGGCATGTTCAGCAGCCTGTGGGTGGGAGAGGGCTCAGTCAGTCTGAGACCTGATTGGGGCTCTATTCTCCAGGCACCCTGGGGACAGCCAGGCCCCCCAGAGTCACCTGCTGAGAATGACATGAAGGCCTCATGCTTCACAAAGTGGCCCTGGACATCCAGGAAGTGTTCAGGATGGAAGTGGAGGGGCTTCTCCCATACAGTCTCATCCTTCAGCACAGAGGACAGGTTGGTGATGAGGATCGTCCCCTGGCAGGAGCCACATTGTGTGAACATGGATAGGGGTTTGGGTGCCTAGACCATAGTCACCAGGATCACATGTGTAACTTTCTCTGCACTTCTTGGATTTCCTCATTCAATCTCAACCCCAGAGGCTCTCAGCATCTTGGAGAGCCCTGTAACAGATCTACCATGGGTGGGCAACCCAGCAGCCATCTTTATGTGCAGTGCTCCATAAAGGTAGTTTTTGCCACTTTGCTTGACATTTCATTTTCTTGAGGACTCTCAAAGACTGAAAACTGCATGCACTGTGTTTCTTTTGAACATGTTGAGAATAGTATGCAGTGATCTCTCCTGCCCTTGTATGATAGTGGTTATGATGAAATAGTAACAGGCCCAGACCTACCTTGGGGATGAAGAAGTCCTGCACTTCAATGTCACTGCTCGTGATTCGTGGCAAATTCAATGGACCAATGTCCCCAAAGCGCTGCACCTCATGGATGACAGCATTGGTGTAGGGCATGCGGGCCTGGTCTGCCATCTCAGGATGCTGCACCTGTCCTATGACCTCATCGATTTCCTGTTGGACTCTGCCTGGAAGGACAGCATCCCCTCAGTGAATCAGTGACAGGGGACTTCCCTGTCTTACAGCTATGTTAAGGGCTGTGTCCATGTAAGAAAAACACCAGTGAGCAGCACTGGAGTCTGGGTTAAGTGTGTGTTGGGAGCCACAAGTGTCTCTCTCAAGTCATCTGGGGAGTGTGCCTCTCCCTCTCTCCCACCCCAGCCATGCTTACGCTGCACATCCGGATGCAGGATCATGAGCAGCAGGGCCTAGGACAGTGTGGTTGACGTGGTCACCATTCCTGCACCAAACAGGTCACCCACCACCATATGCAGGTTCTCCTCATTAAAGCTGCTGTCAGGATTCCCCTTGGCCTGGTCCAGGCAGAAAGAGTAGACTCAGTAGGGAGAGGAAGGTCCACGTGGCTTCCCATTGTCCCCCAAGTAGCCCAGGTGCTGAGTTACTTGGTGATACACAGGACCACATCCTTCTGACCTCTAAGTCCAAGGACTTCATCCCACAGCCCCTGGCCACATCTCTTGGGGCTTCCAATCACCTTCTCTATCTCTGTCAGGAAGGCATCAGTTAAATTTAGGGGTGGCTGGGCAGAGTCCCATGTGGTCCTATTCTCAGTCAGCAGGTTATCCAGTATGGCCCTGAAGGTCTTCTGACCTTGGAAGATTTTGTCAGCCAGCACTGGGATACGAAGGAATATTGGGAACGCATTAAGAACCTGTGAGAACACACAAGAATTCTCAGAGATTACTCTTCATAAAATTATTAGTGAATCATGATTGTGCATGGGGATCATGTGCCACAGTGTGTGTAAATGATAGGACAATGTGTAGATTCAATGTCTCTGTCTTACATGGGTCCCACATATCAAACTCGGGTCTCCAGGCTTGCTTGAGAAGCTCTTACCCACTCACCATTTGGTTGGCTCCTCGGTGCCTGTGATGCTCACCGTCTTCCTGGACCAGGCTCAGTGCCAGCCTCCTTTACAATGAACCCAGAGCCTGTCTGTCCCCACCTGTAACCTGCCTCCACCTCAGTTGTTAAATTTGCAAGAGCCACCTAAAGGTCTCCCAGACCCAGGTGAACAGAAGGAATATTTTCCCCCAGCAATAACCACAGGCTTTGTGTCTTCCATGAAAACAGAGGGCCCATGTTCCCTCCCTTTCTGGAAATCCTGATCTTGGTCCACTTCTCCCTTCCTGCCATTGAACAGATGCCAACAGCCATATCCTCCTGCAGTGGACTTCCAGAAGGCCTCTCACTCATCCATGGAACACAGCATCCCATGGATGATGGAATGCACAGAAGTGACTCTGTTGGCTTCCCTGAACTCCTACCTCAGGAATGAAGCCAGAGACTTCTGTCAAACTTTCTTCCAGTACTTTCAGCATCCTCATGAGGTAAGGGTCTTCATATTCAAGCGCCGGGCAAAAATGAGAGATGCAATCACATTGCACACAGCTTTGTTCAGCATGGTGTTGGGATTCATGGGCTGCCCTGGGAGTAGAGATGGAGTGGAGATAAAAGCAAGTCCATGGACCGCTCATGTCTCCCTGTGACAAATACATCCCTCAACCATCACCCCCCAGCCTGGGCAGTGAAGGCATCACAGAGGTGTCTGGCCTCCTTGGTCATGCATTCCTCCAGGGATTTCTTTACCAGGCCCAAGTTTTGGAGTGTGGAAACAGAGAATCACCTCTGCTCTCTCCACTCAGGTCCATACGATGCAAGGATCACACCTGCAAGTACATCTGTGTGTAAGCAAGGATGCCCAGCTATGCTGTCTCCTGCTCTCATCACCTCTCTTCTCCTCTGGGTTCTGTCCTGTCCTTGAGCCTCTCAAAACTTTGCTACCACAATCCAGTGAGTGCCTTCTAGGTAGTCACACGGATTTCAGTTACTTTCAGTAACTGAATTGCTTGTCCGCATTCCCACCCACTTCATGGCCTGTTCTTCCTCCACTCCTTGACATGTCTCCAAAGTCAGTGACACAGTCCTCAGAGGCCTTTACCTTGAGATCTGGGCTTCAAACCCAGGTACTCAAAGATGGGCACTGGCGGGCAGTCAGCAATGTCTTCTCCACAGGTCCCCAGCACTTCCTGCATTGCCTTCAGTCCGTTGATCACAACCATGGGCTTCCAGGACACCTGCAGGCTGAACACGTCACCATAGCGGTTTTGAAGCTGAAGTAGAGGGACAGAGAACATAGGAAGTGGAGGTCCCCACAGATCGTAGTACCAGGCTCACTGCACAACAGTTGTCATAGTGTGAAAGTACACAGACATTTCTATGTGTGTATGTGCATATGTGTGTATGTTTACACATGCATGCTTGTATATGCGAATGCATGTGCTTACACGTATGTGAGTCTCTGTCTCTCTCTGTCTCTCTCTGTCTCTCTGTCTCTGTCTCTGTCTCTCTCTCTCTCTCTCTCTCTCTGTGTGTGTTAGTGTGTGTGTTGCTTGTTAGTGACCCTTGGTCCTCACATATCCTAGGAAATGCTGTGCACTGAGCTCCATCCCCAGCATGAGGATTCCTACCACTGTGGTTTCTTATCTTTTACATTCAGCAAAGGAATCACAGTAGATATCACACCCCAGTGGTGACCTAGATAGAGCCAGAAATCTCTCCTGGGGTCCCTTATCATGTCAATACTCATGAAGAAACTCTTGTTCCTTGATATACGCAGTGAGTCCAGAGAACACACATCAGCAAGAGTTTCAGGCAGCCACAGCCTCTCTCTCTCCACTTGGTATCCTGACTGATATGGTACAGTGGACCTCACAGAAGGCCAAGGTTATGTCTTTGACAGGATCATAATGTACTTGGGATTTCTATGGCTGCAGCCCTGTCCAGGCAGACTGAACCCTGCTGACACAACATGAGCCACTTCCTGGACTTTGTCTCCCAAAACTTTTGCCCTAGAAAGTCCCAGCAGCTGCCACCAAAACAGTCCTATGCCTGTCCCCTCTTGGGAGACAAGATCCCCATCTGACCTGTGGCTTGATACACTGTGTGCTGCTATGGACACCTCATCCTTAGTTACCATGGACCACTAAGTCACTCACCTTGTAACAAGCTGTATGGCATGTTATCTAGGTCTACTTGCAGCAGGTTACCCAGTAAAGGTCATGGCACAGGGCCAAGTGGGTATCAAGAAGTCCAGCGCTGGCGGCTGTACATCAGGTCCACCAGTAATATGAAGATGACTGTGAATATGGCCACAGGCCACAGGCCAGTCCCAGTCAGCAGCTCCATCACAGCCCCACTGCTGCCCAGGCTTCCAGAGACCAATGACCAACACCCAATATAGCACCTAGAATCAGCAAGCCACAAGTTTGGATCCTGCCACCTTATAAAGAATGCCAGGATTGTCATTTGTCTTCTGTGTCCAGCCCCAATCCAGTGTTTTGTTTATCCAAGTGTAGAGAGCAGCAAGTGTTCTTCTGTCGCTTCCCATGAGCTGAGCATTCTGGGATAATCATGAGAGACAGATGTTTAGTGGACTCCTGTTTCATGGTGGATATTCTGATCATTGCATGTAGAAACATCACCTGGTCTGCTACCCATGCACATCATTGAAGACTTAAGGACATTGCCTCACAAAGGAATGAGACATCCCACACCTTCACGGAGCACTTTGTTGGAAGGACATGAGGGGTGACCGGCACCCAGTCAATGGCTTCTGTGGTATGTCAGCAGTGGGAAGCTGTCTCTTGCAGTTGAGGGAAAGAGGCTGGAGACCTATGGACAATAGAATTGCAGTTGTGGAGAGTAGGTGAAATCCCTGTGTGTCAGTTAGAGGCAGTCGGTGGCAGGTGGCTGTAGCAAGTTCCATCTCAATATAGGTCTGTGGTCATCCTTTTCATCAGGCAAGAAGACATACAACACATGATTTCTCAGACCCAGTTTCAAGAATCTGAGAAATGGTCTGAGAATCTTGGGGGAACCACTAATCTGGTTTAGGAACTTGTCACCTGCTGGCCTCAGTCTCTTATTCATGCTTTGCTTCTTGGTGGGTCAGTGTCTTCTGGCAACAGTCTTCCACATGAAGATAGGTAAGGTAGTTTTCTTCCTCCTGCCAGAGGCCTGTGGTCATTGTGGGCTGCCATGGGGAAACCAGAAAGATGACTTCTGAGCCTTCAAATAAATGGAGCTCTTGAATTGGGCCTTGCTGGACACACTGCATATGCTAGCTCTCCATTTACTAGGGTCAGCAGAGGCTCATTCCCTGTCTTCTTGGGCATCCGGATCTCTAAATATCAATGGTTCAGAAGTCCCAGTGGAATCTAGGCATTGTCTCTGTACTCACCTCTATTGTAGCAGAAGGGTGGCAGGAGCTGAGCACAGACCACACCATGCAGTCCCACAGGAAGGACTACAAACAGTTCTCCTCCTATCTGCTGTCCATGCTACTCCAGCCCTGATCACCTCTGTGTCACTTGAGCCTTTTCTGACCTGAAGCCTCTAATCCTTCTCCCTCTTCCTGTCCATGATTCTTGGTTCTGTCCAAACCTGTTGTCTGAATTTGTACCATAGATTGGGGCTTGAGTTAAAGGTCTTTCTCAAGCCCCAAATTAGACTGAAATGAGACCTCTATGGAAGTCAGGACACCAGCATGGATCATGGTTAGAAAGGGATCAGAGAGACAATTTGCTTTGGTCATTTATAGTTTCATGTTGGGGGGTCCTCCTGATTTGCTCCAGAACCCTTCTAGGGTATGCTCTGGTGCCTGATGATTAAACCTGTATGTCAGTGCTGGGTGAAACATTCAATTTGGCCTCTAATCTCTTACTGTCTATGTGATTCTTGATTTATTAAAGAGAAGCAGTGGAGCTGACTGGGTGCTGTTCCTATTGGGGAATGGGCTGACTCAGGATGGATATTCCTGCATCAGGTAAGTGAGCCTTTTTGCAGTAAATACACAGATAGTTGAAGGATGACATACACTGTATGCTATAATGGGTTTCCTCTCTGTCTCAAGCTCTTGGGAGAGGACTAGGTGCTCTGCTAATCCTCTGCCTGCTGACACTGTACACTTCCTTTCATTGTCAGTCTATGTCCTCTCAGCCATGAGAACAACTGTAGTCTGTCAGGATCATGTGACTTTAGGGGGACTGGGGTCTGCATATTTATATCAACAGCACAGGAGTACTGTGTCCACAACAGGAAGCTGAGACTGAGTCCCTGGCCATCCAGCATTGCTCCACTAGGCCAAAGTGCTCCCAGGTTTGCAGTTTTCTACACACATGTTTAACAGATACTTGTTCACTGTCCTTTGGACTCCACTGGAAGAGGTCAGATGCAACCTGGGCATGTTTCTTCTGGACTCTGTGCTGTGCACTGTTTATTCTCTTTCCTGACTTTGATCTGCCTGGTTTCTTTCACATGAGGTCCAACAGTGAGTCTCAGGGTCATCTCTAGGTCTTTCTATTTCCCTAAGCATTCTCAAAAGTCCAATGTGGGCCACTGGGATGATAATGATTCTTGCATATGGCTTGGGGAAAGCTTAGTTTGGGCAAAAGATGGCTGAGGTTGGTTTGGGTTAGTGATGCTTTCATTCCTGGATAGTTTCTGTAACCCTTATGGTGTGAGGCCACAGTGTACTTTGGTCCATTAGCAAGTAGTGTTACCTATGGAATCTCAAACCATAGAACCAATGCTTGAGCTACACATTCTGTAGGTAACAAAATGCAGGAATTGTAAATATTTTGACTTAAGGTCATTGGTATACAAAGAGAAAATAGTTCCAAGACAGAAATGAAGGGAAAGGGATGGAAAGTACAGCATCAGAACATCAGGTTCCAGACTGAGACTGACGAGGAATAGACAACTGTGTCTCTATGAACAGAGAACCATAATCCCAACGACCCACAGCAATTGAGGCAGCTCTACATTGGTTTTTAGAGCTTTAAAGCTCCTAATCTTCATTGAAGAGAACATTATGAGTCATGGCTCGGTAATGAGAGACCTTCCCAACAAGGCATCCATGAGGTTTGGTATTGTGACTTCCTGTTGTGTTGAGGTAGATGCTGGGATGTGTGCTGGACCAAACAAAGCTGAAGGATACATAGTATTCAAATCAAGAGTTTTCTCTGCACAGGAATCTGTTGAGTCTGCTGCTCAGTGGCCAGTAAAGAAGATGTTTGTGGATAGAGTTATAGGAGATTCTAGGATAGTAGTGTTTCTGGAGATGGAGGCATTAGACATTGTAGAAGGCACAGTAAAAAAAATCAGAGTTATTTGTTGTTGTAACTTGTGACAGTCTTGCTACATTTGTTAAAATTGTTGAGAAATACCACAGTCAAAGTCATAACTTTGGGGTGAACAGGCCTTTCTAAATAAGAAACCTATTTTGCAAGATCACAGAGAGCTCAGGCAGGGAGTTCTGGCTATCTGATGAGCTCTGGATGAGCAGCTGGAGGTGGTTTGGGTGATTGTGATGTTGGAGGGAACTTAGAAGAGGAGGCCATGGTGGTGTCCTCCATAGAGCATTAGATCATTCTGCGGTGATGTCTTGGATATGGAAGTAGAGGGGATATGGTGATGGTACACCAGGATATGGAAACCAAGGTGCTGTATGCAATGACAATGGAAGAAGTTACGATGGCAAACATAAAGGAGGAAATATTGGCAAGGGTATCTGTGAGGAGGAGACTATAGGGATGTTGAAAATTGCAGTGGATAAGGGCAATCAAGTTATGGATCCATGAAGGTAGTCAGAATCAGTGGAGGACCCAGTGGTCCCTATTGTGGTGGCTATGGATCTGGTGGTGCCATGGTGGTAGAAACAGTGGAAGATGGATCTCTGAGTTCAAGGCCAGTCTGATCTACCTAGGGAGTTCCAGGCCAGCCTGGGCTGCATAGAGGGACCCTGACTCCAAAAAATTCATAACAAGATCTTTCCTGCCACTGTGGAATGAGGCTCTACATCTCATTTCAGTAGTGAAATGGACACAGGAGAAGCATGTGGAAATTAGCAACCATGTTAGCAGAGGGTCAAAATTCAAAGGATATTGAACAACTTAAATCAAATGAAAACAATGTTATGCAAATTACAACAACGAGAAAATAAACCATCAACTCTCCCACATATTCAAAAGATCAGAAGTGTCACGAGCATGCTCCTAACCCTGGGCTCAACCCACAGCACCTCAGCAACATATACATAGGAAAATCATAGGAAGAAACAACTGGAGTAGATCCAGACTGCCATTGCTGGATTTCTAGCACTGTGATCCAAGGTAACTGTGGGAGGAAAGGGTTTGTTTCATCTTAAAGATTATAGTGCCATCATTTAGGGGACTAAGGGTGGGACCCAAGACAGAAACCAATGCATAGACCAGGAAGGAGTGCTGCTTACTGGGTTTTCAGCCTTCTTTCTTACATCATTCAGGACTACGAACCCAGGTGTGGCAGCCCCCACAGGATGCTGGGCCCTCCCACACCACCCATCAATCAAGAAAATGCACCCCTGTCCAGTCTGCTGCGAGCATCTTCTCAATCTTGGCTCTCTCTTCCCAGAGGACACTAGCCTGTGTCCAGCTGACAGGGCTGGCACATGCAGAGACAGCAGGGGTGACTTATGACAGTTAACAAGGATGCTAAGGAGAAGGAACACTTGTTGGGTGATCTGGGAGAATTTGGGAAAGCAAAGGACTAGTCAAAATTTATCGGATGAAAACCTGCTTTCAGCCAGGTGTTATTGGAATATGCCTTTAATGCTATCACTTGGGAGTCAGAGGCTGGTGGATCTCTAAGTTTGAGTCCAGCTTGGTCTACAGAGTGAGGTATAAAACAGCCATGACCACAGAGAAAAAATCTGTCTCAAAAAACCACAACAAACCAAAGAAGTAATAAGTACCCCCTATGCCTACAAAATTCCTTCAAAAATCAGAAAGGCAAATACAAGCCCCACAGTTACAGTTATGTCAATGATGTAGCTCAATGGTAAAGCATTTGTTTATAGCAGTTTTAAGGGCAAGCATTGAAAGATACCTCTTTATTTATTTAAGTTTCAGCTCTATGGACAGGATGGCTTTTTTCAGCATTCTTTCAATCCAATACCAGGATGGAGCCATGTAGGAGCAGGTCAGAGAGATCCTCCAACCCTGCAGGTTGTTAGTTTGTGCCAGAACTACATTTGCTGCCTTCTTGTGGCTACTGAGAGAGAGCTCAGCCCATAGGTCTGTGACCTTCACTAACTACAGCTTCCCAGAATAGACTGGGGACACTAGAAGCTAGAAAAGTCATGACATCTGTAATGAGGCTATTGGGCAGGGCTGTGCGGACTGTATCCTCCTGATTCTATTGATGGGATGTCAGATTGTAGAGCAGTTCTGGAATGCAGCAGAGTAGATCCAAACACAGAGAAAAAAAGAAGGAGAATAATGTCCAAAGAAACAATCAGTCTAAGTAAGGACAATAATGAGACATGGCATGTGCTTCAGGAATGCTGCTTCTGACATCATATCCAGGGCATTGCAGGGAGGTGGATGCAGAGATAGCTCAGGTGACAGAGGACTTGCTGTGCAGGCACGAAGACCTGAGTTCAGATCCTAGCACCCATGCACACCTGGATTTTGTGTTGTGCTACAGTAACCATAGCACTGGAGGCAGGGACTGGTGCATTTTGGAAAATCACCATCCAGAAAGTCTTCCTGAAAGGATGAGCTCCATGTTCTGAAACCGTAAAGGTGAAAGGGTGCTGGACCATGAAAGGCAGCCTGGTGTCTGGTCAACAACTGACTAGAAACCTCTGGAGACCCCAGCAATGGATTACATGCTTTTTGCCATTCTCCCAGAATCTAGGCTCCTGAAACAAGGCCACAGCCCTCCATAGACTTGTGTTCTTTAGTCATTTAGAACAACACACCCTAGTCCCTCCATAGTTAGAGGCCATGGAGCCTCAAGACATATTTCCATATTAATGAGGTACCTAAAAGCTAGAAGGGTTGTAGCCAATTAAGCATTCCTTCCCAGCGCCTCCTTCCTACAAAAGACAGCCCTCAAAAAGTGGGGTACAGTTTTTCATCTTCTTTTGGCCATTATAATAAACATCTAAAAACCGTGGACTGATTCTTTTATCAAAATTTGCCTTGGGGAACATTGGAGCAGGCTGTCACCTAGAGAGCTGCTGTCTAATCTCCTGTAGAAGACCTGTCTGCATTCTCAGCCAAGGAGATCACCAACACAAGCAAGTCATGGGAGCTGCTGCTGCAAAAACCAAGAGCTCTCATCCTTAGGCTAGAACTTCTCTCACTTTCTTTCCCCTTGGCTGCAGTCCAATGCAGCCCATCCACCCAACTTCTTTTTCCATTCTTCCTCAGCTCTCATAACCCAACATGAGTGCCCAAGAGCCCAAGGACAAAATGAGCTAGCTCTGACTCCCCTGGGATATCAGACTGCCCTCCCTCACTTCGCTGCAGTGTGGTCTCACAGCTTCCCATAGGCAGACACCTGGCCAGAGCCTGGGGAGAGCACAGTTAAACTTGCTGGTGCCTCTGTCTTCCCCAAGTGGCCCTAGCCTCATAGCAGGAAAGACACAAGACACACATCAACCCAACAACTTGTCTAGTACCTACACACACATCAACCCAACAAAAGAGGATTCTGGAAGAAACTTGACTTTGGCCTCTCACATCCTCTCATAGATGCCACAGACCAGAGCATCAGGACACACTGGCACACAAACACGTACACATATATGCATGCACACACACACACACACACACAAACCAACAAACACACAGATGTGCTCAGGCATGCACATACACAGATACACACAAAGATAGACACATGTATTCATACATAGACTCCCAGATGTACACACACAGACACTTACATGCAGAAACAAATACATAGATGGACATTTATACACATAACACGGGCACATACAGACACTTTCACACACAAAGATATTTGATCACATAGACGCACACATGTCACATACAGACACATGTAGTAGGACACTTATTCTGCTACATTGTTTTTGCACGGAGTTCAGTGATTAGGCAGTAGAATAGGAGGTGGAGCTGGGAGAGAAATAGAGGAAGGGGAGTAGAAGAGGAATGCTATCAGCCATGGAGAACCATGGATGGGTTGAAAGCTGTCCAGGGTAGCAACTTCTATCAAAAGGTTAGATATTGCATAACAACTCTAATTGTTTGGGCATCTTGTTGATTGAGTATTTCTAAATATATAAATCCTTTAGGTAATTGTTAAGCTTTAGGAGTGTGATTTCTACTGGGTACTGGGAGGATGGCAGGTATTGTGTGGTGTTCAGCAGAACTTTGTGGACGCAGCCTGGTAGACTGGCAGAGCCATTCCCTATGCTGGCATCTTGTGGGTGCCAGTGCCGGCGCCTCTAGCTAGCTTGAGACCCAGTAATAGCAGAGAGCAGCAGGAACATGCTGGCTATCTGGGAAGAAGCCAAACTGGGCTCCATTTTCTAAATATCAACCCTCCAGAAACATGCATATTCACACATGTACACACAGACATATGTATAGATACATGAATTCATAGCATATACACATGACAATACACACAACCCTACACTACACACACATGCCCACACACAAATTTACATATGGCACACATAAGTGCCTCCATAATACTCACAAGAACACATACACATACACACACACATACACACACACACAACTATTGGGTATGGAGTACTGGAGTGCTCTGGATGAGAATACGTAAGGCCTTGGGATCAAGGAGTGTGGCCAGGGCTCAGGATTGACCTTAGCTTGGGGTGCTATGTCCTGCACAGTCCAGCACAACTGCTTGGGTCCTGTCAGGCTGTTGGAGACCTTGACTGAGAGCCTGGGACATGCTGATAGCAGTGTCTCTGCACATCTGGGTCTGAGAGCCATGTGGCACTATTTACACCTGCAAAAGTGTTCAGAAAAGTGGCCTCAGATTGCCTGAGTGTGACTTGGAGCATTTAAAGACTGTTCAGCCATGTGTGTGTTCCATCTCTCTGTCAGCCACCAGGCCCCTGAACAGTGAATCTCACTGAGGTTCCCTGTGAGTCATGTCCTCAGCCTGAGCCACACTGGTGACTGGGAGTCCCACCCTTTGACATATCTGACAGACAGCTAGGAGTGTGCCAGAGTCCCTAAGCTCTGCTGTCACTTTGCCTGCTGCTGCTTTTCTTCTCTTTAATTTTCTGCAGTCACCAATGTGAGGACAACAGGTATTCCAGTCTCTCATGTCACCACAGGGTCTTGGGGACCAACATGTCATGTCCCCAGACTAAAGCAGTGCTGACTCTTAGTGGAAGCTTGCTACATCTGTCCCAGAGACCCATGGAGACCGGACCTCTGCCTGCAGTTTGTCACCCATCTGGTCACCAATGATGGGTCTTAGTGGGTGACACAGGGTCAGCTGTCACTCTGGAACACAGCATGCCTTTTTGTTCCTTTCCTTCCTCTTCCCTTTATCCCTCCATACTTCCTGTCTTCTTGGTGTACCCTCTTCTTAGCTCTGCTTTAGTTTTACTAGGCAGAATCTCCTGGTGGTATAGCCCAGGCTGACCTAGGCCTTGCTGAATATCCCGGGATAGCTCTACACACATGATCCTCCTGAGTTGGGATCCCAAGTGCTGAAACTGTATCCCTGTAACAATGGTCCAGGCCCAGCATACTCTTCAACCTCAGCAGGTAAGCTGTCTCCTGGGGAGGGATGAGGCAGCTGGGGAAGGGTGGTTGGAGAGTGTTGTCTGAGGACCCAGCAAGACAGGACTGGGGTTGCAGAAGGAAAGAGCAGCTGCCACAAGACTGGTTTATTTTGCATGGCTCAGCCTGCCCTGAAGAGCAGGTCTGGAATTAATGAGTTTGCTCTCTCATCACAGCACAGAGCTGGTAGGGGGAGGGGGCAACTGGAACAGCAAAGGTGCCATAATCACTGGGCCTGGGCTGTCCAACAGGCACTGAGAAGCTAAAACGCTGCAGGAGGCAGGTGAAGAAGAGGAAGAGCTCCATGCGGGCCAGGGGCTCCCCCAGGCATGCTCGTCGGCCTGTGGATGGGAGAGGGCTCTGTCAGTCTGGGACCTGATTGGGGCTCCATCCTCCAATTCACCCTGGGGAAGGACAGGCAGCCAGGCCCCCAGAGTCACCTGCTGAGAATGGCATGAAGGCCTCAGGCTTCACAAAGTTGCCTTGGACATCCAGGAAGTGCTCAGGATGGAAGCGGAGGGGCTTCTCCCAGGCAGTGTCATCCTTCAGCACAGAGGACAGGTTGGGGATGAGGATCGTCCCCTGGTAGGAGGCACATCGTGTGAACATGGACAGATGGAGACTGCCTAGACCTTAGTCACCAGGATCACATGCATAACTTCATCCCTGCACACACTGCATTTCCTCATTCAATCTCAACCCCAGAATCTCTCAGCATCTTGGAGAGCCCTGTATCAGATCTACCATGGGCCAACCCAACAACCATCCCTGTGTGCAATGCTCCGTAAAGTGAGCTTTTGCCATTTTGCTTAACATTTCACTTTCTTGAAGACTCTCAAAGGCTGCAACCTGTATGCAGTGTGGTTCTTGTGAACATGTTGAGAATAGTATGTAGTGATCTCTCCTGCCCTTTTATGATAGTGGTCATGATGAAATAGTAACAGGACGAGGCCTACCTTGGGGATGAGGAAGTCCTGCACTTCAATATCACGACTCGTGATGCGTGGAAAATTCAATGGAGCAATGTCCCCAAAGCGCTGTACCTCATGGATGACAGCATTGGTGTAGGGCATGCGGGCCTGGTCTGACATCTCAGGATGCCGCATCTGCCCTATGACCTCATCAATTTCCTGTTGGACTCTTCCTGAATGGACAGCATCCCCTCAGTAAAACAGTGACAGGGGACTTCCCTGTCTTACAGCTATGTGAAGGGCTGAGTCCATGTATGAAAAACACCAGTGAGCAGCACTGAAGTCTGGGTTAAGTGTGTGTTGGGAGCCACAAGTGTCCCTCTCAAGTCATCTGGGGAGTGTGCCTCTCCTTCTCTCCCATTCCCAATCATGCTTACGCTGCACATCCGGATACAGGATCATGAGCAGCAGGGCCCAGGACAGTGTGGTTGAGGTGGTCACCATTCCTGCACCAAACAGGTCACCCACCACCATATGCAGGTTCTCATCATTAAAGCTGCTGTCAGGATTCCCCTTGGCCTGGTCCAGGCAGAAAGAGTAGACTCAGTAGGGAGAGGAAGGTCCATGTGGTCTCCCATTGTCTCCCAAGTAGCCCAGGTGCAGAGTTACATGGTGATGCACAGGACCACATCCTTCTGTTCTCAGATCTCCCAGGACTTCATCCCACAGCCCCTGGCCACATCTCTTGGGGCTTCCAATCACCTTCTCTATCTCTGCCAGGAAGGCATCAGTTAAATTTCGGGGTGGCTGGGCAGAGTCCCATGTGGTCCTATTCTCAGTCAGCAGGTTATCCAGTATGGCCCTGAAGGTCTTCTGACCTTGGAAGATTTTGTCAGCCAGCACTGGGATACGAAGGAATATTGGGAACGCATTAAGAACCTGTGAGAAACACAAGAATTCTCAGAGATTACTCTTCATAAAATTATTAGTGAATCATGATTGTGCATGGGGATCATGTGCCACAGTGTGTGTAAATGATAGGACAATGTGTAGATTCAATGTCTCTGTCTTACATGGGTCCCACATATCAAACTCGGGTCTCCAGGCTTGCTTGAGAAGCTCTTACCCACTCACCATTTGGTTGGCTCCTCGGTGCCTGTGATGCTCACCGTCTTCCTGGACCAGGCTCAGTGCCAGCCTCCTTTACAATGAACCCAGAGCCTGTCTGTCCCCACCTGTAACCTGCCTCCACCTCAGTTGTTAAATTTGCAAGAGCCACCTAAAAGGTCTCCCAGACCCAGGTGAACAGAAGGAATATTTTCCCCCAGCAATAACCACAGGCTTTGTGTCTTCCATGAAAACAGAGGGCCCATGTTCCCTCCCTTTCTGGAAATCCTGATCTTGGTCCACTTCTCCCTTCCTGCCATTGAACAGATGCCAACAGCCATATCCTCCTGCAGTGGACTTCCAGAAGGCCTCTCACTCATCCATGGAACACAGCATCCCATGGATGATGGAATGCACAGAAGTGACTCTGTTGGCTTCCCTGAACTCCTACCTCAGGAATGAAGCCAGAGACTTCTGTCAAACTTTCTTCCAGTACTTTCAGCATCCTCATGAGGTAAGGGTCTTCATATTCAAAGCGCCGGGCAAAAATGAGAGATGCAATCACATTGCACACAGCTTTGTTCAACATGGTCTTGGGATTGATGGAAAGCCCTGGGAGTAGAGTGGAGATACAAGCAAGTCCATGGACTGCCCATGTCTCCTTGTGCCCAAATACATCCCTCACCCATCACTCACCAGCCTGGGCAGTGAAGGCATCACAGAGGTGTCCGGCCTCCTTGGTCACCCACTCCTCCAGAGATTTCTTGCCCAGGCCAAAGTTTCGCAGTGTGGACACAGAGAATCGCCTCTGCTCTCTCCACTCAGGCCCATACGGTGCAAGGACCACACCTGCAGACACATCTGTGTGTAAGCGAGGATGTACAGCTATCCTGTCTCCTTCTCTCATCACCTCTCTTCTCCTCTGGGTTCTGTCCTGGCCTTCAGCCTCCTAAAATCTTCCTACCACAATCCAGTGAGTGTCTTCTAGGTAGTCACATGGATTTCAGTTACTTTCAGTAACTGAATTGCTTGCTTGCCGCATTCCCATCCACATTCATGCGCTGTTCTTCCTCCACTCCTTGTCATCTCTCCAAAGTCATCTCCACAGTCCTCAGAGCCCTTTACCTTGAGATCTGGGCTTCAAACCCAGGTACTCAAAGATGGGTAGTATAGGGCGGTCAGCAGTGTCCTCTCCACAGGTCCCCAGCACTTCCTGCATTGCCTTCAGTCCGTTGATCACAACCATGGGCTTCCAGGCCATCTGCAGGCTGAACACGTCACCATACCGGGTTTGAAGCTGAAGAAGAGAGACAGAGAATACAGAGAGTAGAGGTTTCCACATATCATAGCACCAGGATCACTGCACAACCATTGTCAAACTGTGAAAGTGCACAGGCAGTTTCTATGTGTCTATGTGCATATGTGTGTATGTTTACACATGCATGCTTGTATATGTGAATGTGTGTGTGTGTGTGCATATGTGTATGTGAGTTCTCTCTCTATGTATGTATATTTGTGTGTGTGTGGGTACATGTATATTTGTGTGTGTGTGCGTATGTGTGTGTGTACATGTGTGTTCGTGTGTGTGTTGCTTGTTAGTGACCCTTGGTCCTCACATATTCTAGGAAATGCTGTGCACTGAGCTCCATCCCCAGCATGAGGATTCCTACCACTGTGGCTTCGTATCTTTTACGTTCAGCAAAGGAATCACAGTAGATGTCACACCCCAGTGGTGACCTAGATAGAGCCAGAAAACTGTTCTGGGTTTCCTTAGCATGTCAACACACATGAAGAAACTCTTGTTCCTTGAGATGGGCAGTGATTCCAGAGAGCACACATCAGCAAGAGATTCAGGCAGCTGGAGGTCCTCCTTCCCCTTGGTGTCCTGACTGATAAGGTACAGTGGACCTCACAGAAGGCCAAGATTATGTCTTTGACAGGATCATAATGTGCTTAGGATTTCTATGGCTACAGCCCTGTCCAACCAGACTGAATCTTGCTGTCACATCATGAGTCACCTCCTGGACTTTGTCTCCCAAAATTTTTGCCCCAGAAAGTCCCAATGTTTGCCACCAAAACAGTGCTATGCCTGTCCCCTCTTGGGGACTGGATCCCTGTCTGAATGTGGCTTGACCCCACTATGTGCTGCTATGGACAACATATCCTCAAGTTACCATAAGTTACTAAGTCACTCACCTTGTACAAGCTGTATGGCATGTTATCTAGGTCCACCTGGAACAGGTTACCCAGCAGAGGCCATGGCACAGGGCCAGGTGGGTATCGAGAAGTCCAGCGCTGGCGCCTGTACATCAGGTCCACCAGTAATATGAAGATGACTGTGAATATGGCCACAGGCCACAGGCCAGTCCCAGTCAGCAGCCCCATCATAGCCCCACTGCTGCTCAGGCTTAGCAGAGACCAATGACCAACACTCAATACAACACCTAGGAAAAGCACATCCCAAGCTTGGACACTGGCACCTTATAAAGGAGTGCCAGTGTTGACCTTTGTCCTCTGTGTCCAGGCCCAATCCTGTGTTTTGTTTAGCCAACTGTAGGGAGCAGTCAGTGACATTCAGTCCCTTCCCATGAGCCTAGCATTCTGGGATAATCATGATAGACTGATGTCTATTGAACCTCTGTTTCATGACAGATGATCTGATAATTGCATGCAGACACATGACCTGGTCTGCTACCCATGCACATCTTTGAAGACTTGAGGACATTGCCTCAGAGAGGAATGGGACCTCCCACACCTTCATGGAGCACTTTGTTGGAAGGACATTAGGGGTGAGTGGCATCCAGTCAGTGGTTTCTGTGGGTGTGTGAGCAGTGGAAAGCTGTCACTTGCAGTTGAGGGAAAGAGGCTGGAGACCCTATGGGAAATAGAAGTGCAGTTGGGGAGCAGCTGAAATCCCTGTGTGTCAGTTAGAGGCAGTGGGGGAAGGCGGCTGTAGCATGTTCCATCTTCAGCACAGGTCTGTGGTCATCCTTTTCATCAGGCAAGAAGACATACAATACATGATTTCTCAGTCCCAGTTTCAGGCATCTGAGAAATGGTCTGAGAATCTTGGGGGAACCACTAATTTGTTCAGGAACTTGTCACCTGCTGGCCTCAATCTCTTATTCATGCTTTGCTTCTTGGTGGGTCAGTGTCTTCTGGCAACAATCTTCCACATGGAGATAGGTAAGGTAGTTTTCTTCCTCCTGCCAGAGGTCTGTGGTCATTGTGGGCTGCCATGGGGAAACCAGAAAGATGATTTCTGAGCCTTCAAGTACATGGAGCTTGTGAGCTGGGCACTGCTGGGCACACTGCAGATGCCAGTTCTCCATTTACTAGGGTCAGCAGAGGTTCAATCCCTATGTTTGCTGGGGATCCAGATCTCTAAATATCAATGGTTCAGAAGTCCTGTGGAATCCAGGCAGGGTCTCTGTACTGCACCTCTAGTGTGGCAGAAGGGAGGTGGGAGCTGAGCAGAGACCACACCATGCAGCTCCACAGGAAGGACTACAAACGTTTCTCCTCCTATCTGTTGTCCGTGCCACTCCTGCACTGACCACCTTTGTGTCACTGGAGCCCGTGGGTGACTCCATGCTTCCTGCTGGCCTGAAGCCTCAAATCCTGCTGCCTCTTCCTGTCAATGATTCTTGGATCTGTCCAAACCTGTTGCCTGGATTTTCACCATAGATTGGGGCTGAGTTAAAGATCTGTCTCAACCCCCAAATTCGACTGAAAGGAGACCTGCATGGGAGTCAGGACACCAGCATGGATCATCGTTAGAAAGGAATCAGAGAGACAATTTGCTTTGGTCATTTGCAGTTTCAGGGTGCTGGGTTCCTCCTGATTTGCTTAAGAACCCTTCCAGGGTATGCTCTGGTGCCTGATGATTAAACCTGTGTGTTGGTGCTGGGAGAAACATTCGATTTGGCCTCTCATCTCTAACTGTCTTTATCATTCATGATATTACTAAAGAGAAGCAGTTGTGCTGACTGGGTGCTGTCCCTGGTAGTGGATGGGTCGACTCAGGATGGATATTCCTGCATCAGGTAAGTGAGCCCTTTTTAGGTAAATGCACAGCTATGTGAGGGATGACATACGCTGCATGCTGTAATGGGTTTCCTCTCTGTCTCTAGCTCTTGGGAAAGGACCTGGATGCTCTACCCATCCTCTGCCTGCTGACACTGTCCACTTCCTTTCGCTGTCAGTCAATGTCCTCTAGTCCACGTGAACAACTGTAGTCTGTCAGGATCATGTGACTTTAGGACGATTGGTGTCTGCATATTCATGTCAGTAGCACAGGTGCACCATGTCCACAACAGGAAGCTGGGACTGAGTCCCTGGCCATCAAGCATTGCTGCACCAGGCCAAATGCTCCCACGTTTGCAGTTTTCTACACACATGTTTAACAGATACTTGATCACTGTCCTTTGGACTCCACTGGAAGAGGTCACATGCAACCTGGGCCTGTTCTTCTGGACTCTGTGCTGTTCACTGTTTATTTCTCTTTTCTACCTTTGATCTGCCTTGTTTTGTTCACATGAGGACCAACAGTGAGTCTCAGGGTCATCTTCCTTCTTTCCTTAAGCCTCCTGAAAAGTCGGATGTGGTTCATTGGAATGATAGTGATTCTTGCACATGGCTTGGGGAAAGTTTAGTTTGGGCAAAGGATGGCTGAGGTTGGCTTTGGTTGGTGACCTTTTCATCCCTGGATGGTTTCTATAACCTTCATGTTGTGAAGCCACCAGTGGTCTGTGGTCCATTACCACATGCTGTTACCCATGGAATTTCAAACCATAGAACCAATGCTTGACCTGCACATTCTGTAGTTAACAAAATACAGGAATTGTAAACATTTTGACTTAACCTTCATGGTAAAGAATGAGAAAATAGTTCCAAGACAGAAATGAAGGGAAAGGGATGGGAAGTGCAGCATGAGAACATCAAGTTCTAGACGGAGACTGACGAGGAATAGGCAAGTGTGTCTCTATGAACAGAGAGCCGTGATCCCAACCATCCACAACAATTAGTCAACTCTGTATTGGCTTTTAGAGCTTTAAAGCTCCTGATCTACCTCACACCAGTCAGATTGGCTAAGATCCAAAACACAGGTGACAGCAGATGTTGGCGAGGATGTGGAGAAAGAGGAACACTCCTCCATTGTTGGTGGGATTGCAAGCTGGTACAACCACTATGGAAAGCAGTCTGGCGATACCTCAGAAAATTGAACATGGTGTTACCTGAGGACCCAGCTATACCCCTCCTGGGTATATACCCAGAAGATATTTCAACATGCAACATGGGCCACATGCTCCACTATGTTTATAGCGGCCTTATTCATAATAGCCAGAAGCTGGAAAGAACCCAGATGTCCTTCAACAGAAGAATGGATACAGAAAATGTGGTACATTTACACAATGGAGTACTACTCAGCCATTAAAAAATAATGAGCTCATGAAATTCTTAGACAAATGGATGGAGCTAGAAAATATCATCCTGAGTGAGATGACCAAATCACAAAGGAACACACATGGTATGCACTCACTGATAAGCGGATATTAGCCCCAAAACACACAATACCTAAGATGCAACGCATAAACTTCATGAAACTCAAGAAGAAGGAGGAAGACCAAAGTGAGGGTGCTTTTGTCCTTTTTAGAACGAGTATCAAAAGATTCAACCAGAGCTCCCAGGATCTAAACCTCCAGCCTGAGAACAGACAGGGGCAAGCTGTCCTCTGAGAGGCTCTAACCAGCAGCTGACTCAGACAGATACAGACATCCAGAGCCAAACAGTGGATGGAGCTTGAGGACTCTTAAAGAAGAATAGGTGGAAGGATTGTGGGCCCTAAGGAGATAGGAACTGCACAGGAAGATCAACAGAGTAAACCAACCTGAACCCTTGGAGCTCTCAGAGACTGAATCACCAACCGTGGAGCATATCTAGTCTACACAGATCTAGCTCCATGGGCTGAACCTAGGCCTCCCTGCACATATGTTGTAAATGTGCAGCTTGGTTTTCATGTAGGTCTCAAACATCTGGAGTGGGGGCTATCCCAAAACATGTAGCCTGTATAGGAGTATGGTCTTCTAAAAAAAAAAAACAGTTGTTCAGTTGTTCATGGAATATTATTTTTTTATATCTCTTGTATTCAGTTTGCAACTACTTCATTGAGAATCTTTGTATGTATATTCATGAGGGACACTGGACTATAACTTATATATTTTTGTTGGGTTTACACTTGATTTCACTATTTCAATATTATTTGCTTTGTGAAGGAGCTTATTGTGGTTCTGAATTTTTTTAAACATAACTCAAAAAGTATTGCTTGTTTGAAGGCTCTATAGAATTCTTGTATAAGTATATCTGACATTGGTATTTTGAAAAAAAAAAAATAAAGCTCCTGATCTTTGTTGAAGAGAAAATTTTGAGTAATGTCTCAGTAATGCGAGAGCTTCTTAACAAGGCATTCATGGGGTTTGGTATTGTGACTTCTTCTTGTCTTGAGGTGGATGCAGGATGTGTGGTGGACCATACAAAGCTGAAGGATAGATACATAGTACAACCATCAACAAATTTTCCCTGCATAGGAATTGGTAGAATCTGCTGCTCACTGGACAGTAAAGAAAATGTTTGTGGATAGAGTTATAGGAGATGCTAGGAGAGTAGAGTTTCTGGAGACCAAGACATTAGACATTGTAGAAGGCAGAGCAAAAAAAGAGAGTTTTTTTGTTGTGCATACATTGTTATGTGCATGCACATTTGGTAAAATTTTGAGATAAAGCAGGTCAAAGGCTAACTTTGGGGTGAACAGGCACTTTCTAAACAAGAAGTATATTCTGCGATCACAAAGAAGTCGCAGGAGTTCTTGCTATCTGATGAGCCTGGAAGAGCAGCTGGAGGTGGTCTGGGTGATTGTGATGTTGGAGGTAACTTAGAAGAGTAGGCCATGGTGGTGTTCTGCATAGAACAGGAGACCAGTCTGCGGTGATGTCTTGGTTATGGCAGTAGAGGGGATATGGTGATGGTACACCAGGATATGGAAACCAAGGTGCTCTATGTAATGCAGGTGGAAGAATATGTGATGGCAAAGATAAAGGAGGAAATATTGGGAAGGGTCTCTGTGAGGAGGAGACTACAGGGATTTTTAAAATTACAGTGGATAAGAGCAATCAAGTTATGGATCCATGAAGGAGTCAGAGTCAGTGGAGGGAACTCAGTGGTCCCTATGGTTGGGGGTATGGATCTGGTGGTGCCATGGTGTCAGAAACAGTGGAAGATGGATCTCTGAGTTCAAGGCCAGCCTGTTCTACATAGAGAGTTCCAGGCCAGTCTGGGCTACAAAGAGAGACCCTGACTCCAAAAATGTCATAACAGGATCCTTCCTGCCACTGTGGAATGAGGCTATAAATCTCATTTCAGTAGTGAAATGCACACAGGACAAGCATGTGGAAATTAGCAACCATTTTCTCAAACAACCAGAGGGTCAAAATGCAAAGTAAATCGCACAACTTAAAGTGAATGAAAATAATGTTATCCAAAATACAACAATGATGAAATAAACCATCTACTGTCCCACACTTCCAAAAGATCAGAGTTGTGAAGTGCATGCTCTAAACCCTGGGCTCAACCCACAGCACCTCAAAAACATATACATAGAAAAATCAGAGGAAGAAACAACTGGAGTAGATCCAGACTGCCATCACTGGGTTTCTATCACTGTGTTCCAACACAACTGTGGGAGGAAAGGGCTTGTTTCATCTTAGAGGTTATAATGCCATCCTTTAGGGGAGTAGGGGCTGGGACCCAAGATAGGAACCAATGCAGAGACCAGTGATGAGTGCTTCTTACTGGCCTGCCAGCCTTCTTTTTATATCATTCAGGACTACCTGCCAAGAATTTGCAGCATACACAGGTTAATGGGCCCTCCCACAGCACCCATCTGTCAAAAAATATGCAACAGGCCCATCTGCTGGAAGCATCTTCTCAATCTAGGCTCTCTCTTCTTAGAAGACACTAGCTTGTGTCCAGCTGACAGAACTGGATGCAGATACAGCAGTGGGGGGACTTATGACAGTTAAGAAGGATGTTAAGGAAAAGGAACACTTGATTTGGGAGAATTTGGAGGAGCAAAGGAATCGTCAAAATATATCAGATGAAAAAATGTTTTTAGCCAGGTGGTGGTGGAGCATGCCTTTATTTCTATCACTTGGGAGTCAGAGGCTGGGGATCTCTCAGTTTGAGGTCAGGTTGGTCTACAGAGTGAGTTCTAAGACAGCCATGACCACAGGGAAAAATTCTGTCTCAGAAAACACAACAAAACAAAGAAATAATAACCCCTCCACACCTATACAACTCCTTCAAATGCCCCACATCTACCGTTGTGTCGATGATATAGCTCAATATTAAATCATTTGTTTATGGCAGTTTTAATGTCAGGTGTTGAAAGACATCTCTCTGTTTATTTGAGTTTCAGCCCCAAGGACAGGATGGTTTCTTTCACTATTCTTTCAATCAGATGCCAGGAGCACCCCTCCATGGTTGTTGCTTCAACTCCTGCCTCCAGGTTCCTGCCCTGTTTGAGTTCCTGTCCTGACTTCCTTCAATGAGATACCAGAAGTATTTCCTTCTCCGGTCTGGGCCCAGGCACGGAGCAGATCCCAGGGCGGCAGCTCTGCACTGAACCTCACAAAACCCGGCAGAAGTGGGGCAACCAGGAGCTCTGACCCAGGCAGTATCTCAGGTAAGGAGATAGCAACACCCACCCCAAACAGGGAGTAACTGGGACCCACTGGGACCCTGGGATTTCACTCCTGGCCTGAAACACCGGTTCCTTCTGGTCTGGGCCTGAGCACGCAGCAGATCCCGGGTGGCAGCTCTGCACCCAATTTCACAGAACCCAGGGGAAGCAGGGCTCCCAGGAGCTCTAACTCGAGCAGCTTCTTAAGCAAGGAGGCAGCAACACTTGCCCCAAACAGGGAATAACCAGGACCCACTGGGACCCAAGTACTCACTACTGGCCCAGAGCACTGGTTCCTTCCAGTCTGGACCCAAGCACTGAGCAGATCTTGGGCCCTAGCTCTAACCTCAGCAGCAACACCCAACCTAAACAGTTCTGACACAACCAAGAGAATAGGAAAGACAGGCTCCAGTCAGAGACAGCACAGGTAGCACCGAGGAGAACCAGATGGTAAAAGGCAAGTGCAAGAATACAAGGGCCAGCAACCCAGAGCACATGACATCATCAGAACCTAGTTCTCCCACATTAAATCCTGAACTCCCCATATTACCAGAAAAGCAAGAGTCATATCTAAAATCACTTCTAATGATGATGATAGAGGACTTAAAGAAGGATATAAATAACAGTCTCAAAGAAATCGAGAACACAGGTAAACAGGTAGAAGCCCTTAAAGAATCACAAGAGAACACAACCAAACAGGTGAAGGATTTGAACAAAACCGTCCAGGACATAAAAATGGAAATAGAAACAATAAAGAAATCACAAAGGGAGACTACTCTGGAGATAGAAACTTAAGAAAGAAATCAGGAGTCACAGATGCAAGCATCACCAACAGAATACAAGAGATAGAAGAGAGAATTTCAGGTGCAGAAGATTCCATAGAAAATACTGACACAACTGTCAAGGAAAATGCAAAATGCAAAAAACTCTTAACACAAAACATCCAGGAAATCCAAGACACAATGAGAAGACCAAACCTAAGTATAATAGGTATAGAAGAGAGTGAAGATTCCCAACTTAAAGGGCCAGTAAATATCTTCAACAAAATCATAGAAGAAAACTTCCCTAACCTAAGGAACAAGATGCCCATAATCATACAAGAAGCCTACGGAACACCAAATAGACTAGACCAGAAAAGAAATACCTCCCATCACATAATAATCAAAACATAAAATGTACAAAACAAAGAAAGAATTTTAAAAGCAGTAAGGGAAAAAGGCCAAGTAACATATAAAGGCAGATCTATCAGAATTACACCAGACTTCTCACCAGACTATAAAAGCCAGAAGATCCTAGACAGATGTCATACGGACCCTAAGAGAACACAAATGCAAGCCCAGGCTACTATACCCAGCAAAACCCTCAATTACCATAGATGGAGAAACCAAGATATTCCACAACAAAACCAAATTTACACAATATCTTTCCACAAACCCAGCACTACCAAGGATAATAGCAGGAAAGGTCCAATACAAGGAGAGCAATCATACCCTAGAAAGAGCAAGAAAGTAATCCTCCTCCAACAAATCCAAAAGAAGATAGCCACACAAACAATGCTTCCACTTTTAGCAAAAATAACAGGAAGCAACAGTCTCCTCTCCTTAATATCTCTTAATGTCAATGGACTCAATTCCCTAATAAAAACACATAGGCTAACAGACTGGATATGCAAACAGAATCCAACATTTTGCTGCATACAGGAAACCCAACTCAGTGATAAGGACAGACACTACCTTAGAGTAAAGGCTGGAAAACAATTTTTCAAGCAAATGGTCCTAAGAAACAAGCTGGAGTAGCCATTCTAATATCGAATAAAATTGACTTTCAACTTAAAGATATCAAAAAGGATAAGGAAGGACATTTCATATTTGTCAAAGGAAAAGTTAACCAACATGAACTCTCAATTCTGAAGATCTATGCATCAAATGCAAGAGCACCCACTTTCATAAAAGAAACCTTACTAAAGCTCAAAGCACACATTGCACCTCACACAATAATAGTGGGAGACTTCAACACCCCACTCTCAGCACTGGACAGATCATGGAAATGGAAACTAGACAGAGGTACAGTGAAACTAACAGAAATTATGAACCAAATGGACTTAACAGATATCTATAGAACATTTCACCCAAAAACAAAAGAATATACCTTTTTCTCAGCACCTCATGGTACCTTCTCCAAAATAGACCATATAATTGGTCACAAGACAGGCTTCAACAGATACAAAAAAATTGAAGTAATCCCATGCATCTATCAGATAACCAAGGTCTAAAGCTGGTCTTCAATAACGACAAAGATAATGGAAAGCCCACATTCACATGGAAACTGAACACTACTCTACTCGTTGATAATGGGGTCAGAAAAGAAATAAAGAAAGAAATTAAAGACTTTCTAGAGTTTAATGAAAATGAAGACATATCATACCAAAACCTATGGGACACAATGAAAGCAGTGCTAAGAGGAAAACTAATAGCTCTAAGTGCATACAAAAAGAAACTGGAGATAGAACACACTAGCAGTTTGACAACACACCTGAAAGCTCTAGAACAAAAAGAAGCAAATACACCCAAGAAGAGTACACGGCAGGAAATAATTAAACTCAGGGCTGAAATCAACCAAATAGAAACAAAGAGAACTATACAAAGAATCAATAAAACAGGAGCTGGTTCTTTGAGAAAATCAACAAGATAGATAAACCCTTAGCCAGACTAATCAGAGGGCAGAGAGACAGTATCCAAATCAATAAAATCAGAACTGAAAAGGGAGACATACCAACAGAAACCAAGGAAATTAAACAAATCATCAGATCCTACTACAAAAGCCTATACTCAACAAAAATGGAAAATCTGGATGAAATGGGCAATTTTCTAGACAAGTACCAGTTACCAATGTTAAATCAGGAGCAGATAAACCATCTTAACAGTCCCATAACTGCGAAAGAAATAGAAGCAGTCATTAAAAGTCTCCCCACCAAAAAAAGTCCAGGTCCAGACGGTTTTAGTGCAGAATTCTATCAAACCTTTAAGGAAGATCTAATCCCAATTCTCTTCAAACTATTCCACAAAATAGAAACAGAAGGAACACTACCTAATTCATTCTATGAAGCCACAATTACGCTCATACCTAAACCACACAAAGACCCATCAAGAAAAGAGAACTTCAGACCAATTTCCCTTATGAATATCGATGCAAAAATACTGAATAAAATTCTCTTGAACCGAATCCAAGAACACATCAAAACAATTATCCATCATGATCAAGTAGGCTTTATCCTAGGAATGCAGGGTTGGTTCAATATATGGAAATCCATCAAGGTAATCCACTATATAAATAAACTCAAAGAAAAAAACCACAGATCATATCTTTTGATGCTGAGAAAGCATTTGACAAAATTCAACACTCCTTCATGATAAAAGTCTTGGAAAGATCAGGAATTCAAGGTTCATACCTAAACATAGTAAAAGCAATATACAGCAAGCCAATAGCCAACATCAAACTAAATGGAGAGAAACTTGAAGCAATCCCATTAAAATCAGGAACTAGAGAAGGCTGCCCACTCTCTCCCTACCTATTCAATGTAGTTCTGGAAGTCCTAGCCAGAGCAATTAGGCAACAGACGGAGATCAAAGGGATACAAATTGGAAAAGAAGAAGTCAAAGTTTCACTATTTGCAGATGATATGATAGTATACTTAAGTGACCCCAAAACTTCCACCAGAGAACTCTTAAACCTGATAAACAAGTTTAGCAAAGTGGCTGGGTATAAAATTAACTCAAATAAATCAGTAGCATTCCTCTACACAAAGGATAAACTGGTTGAGAAAGAAATTATGGAAATGACACCATTCACAATAGTCACAAATAATATAAAATACCTTGGTGTGAATCTAACCAAGCAAATAAAAGACCTGTATGACAAGAATTTCAAGACCCTGAAGAAAGAAATCGAAGGAGATCTCAGAAGATGGAAAGATCTCCCATGCTCATAGATTGGAAGGATTAGTATAGTAAAAATGGCTATCTTGCCAAAAGCAATCTACAGATTTAATGCAATTCCCATCAAAATTTCCACTCAATTCTTTACAGAGATAGAAAGAGCAATCTTAAAATTCATTTGGAATAACAAAAAACCCAGGATAGCGAAAACTACTCTCAACAATAAAAGAACTTCTGAGGGAATCACCATCCCTGATTTCAAGCTATACTACAAAGCAATAGTGATAAAACGGCATGGTATTGGAACAGAGACAGGCAGGAGGATCAATGAAATAGAATAGGAGACCCAGACATGAACCCCCATACCTATGGTCACTTGATCTTTGACAAAGGAGCTCAAACCATCCAGTGGAAAAAAGACAGCATTTTCAACAAATGGTGCTGGTCCAACAGGAGGTCAACATGTAGAAGAATGCACATTGATCCATACTTATTTCCTTGTACAAAGCTCAATTCCAAGTGGATCAAGGACCTCCACATAAAACCAGCTACACTGAAACTAAAAGCCTTGATCACATGGGCACAGGGGGAAAGTTCCTTAACAGAACACCAATGGCTTATGCTCTAAGATCAAGAATTGACAAATGGGATCTCATAAAACTGCAAAGCTTCTGTAAAGCAAAGGACACTCTCAATAGGACAAAGCGGGAACCAACAGATTGGGAAAAGATTTTCACCAACCCTACATCTGATAGAGGGCTAATATCCAAGGTATACAAAGAACTGAAGAAACTAGATTCCAGACAATCAAATAACCCTATTAAAAAATGGGGTGAACAAAGAACTCTCAACTGAGGAAACTTGAACGGTTGAGAAGCATCTAAAGAAGTTTTCAGCATCCCTAGTCATCAGGGAAATGCAAATGAAAACAACACTGAGATTCCACCTCACACCAGTCAGAATGGCTAAGATCCAAAACACAGGTGACAGCAGATGTTGGCGAGGATGTGGAGAAAGAGGAACACTCCTCCACTGTTGGTGGGATTGTAAGCTGGTACAACCACTATGGAAAGCAGTCTGGCAATACCTCAGAAAATTGAACATAGTGTTACCTGAGGACTCAGCTATACCACTCCTGGGCATATACCCAGAAGATATTTCAACATACAACAGGGCCATATGCTTCATTATGTTCATAGCAGCCTTATTTATAATAGCCAGAAGCTGGAAATAACCCCGATGTCCTTCAACAGAAGAATGGATACAGAAAATGTGATACATTTACACAATGGAGTACTACTCAGCTATTAAAAACAATGAGTTCATGAAATTCTTAGGCAAATGGATGGAGCTAGAAAATATCATCCTGAGTGAGATGACCCAATCACAAAAAAACACACATGGTATGCACTCACTGATAAGCAGATATTAGCCCAAAAGCACACAATACCTAAGACACAATGCATAGACCTCATGAAACTTAAGAAGAAGGAGGAAGACCAATGTGTGGGTGCTTTTGTCCTTTTTAGAATGAGTATCAAAAGATTCAACCAGAGCTCCCAGGATCTAAACCTCCAGCCTGAGAACAGACAGGGGCAAGCTGTCCTCTGAGAGGCTCTAACCAGCAGCTGACTCAGACAGATACAGACATCCAGAGCCAAACAGTGGATGGAGCTTGAGGACTCTTATAGAAGAATAGGTGGAAGGATTGTGGCCCCTAAGGAGATAGGAACTGCACAGGAAGATCAACAGAGTAAACCAACCTGAACCCTTGGAGCTCTCAGAGACTGAATCACCAACCATGGAGCATACCTAGTCTACACAGATCTAGCTCCATGGGCTGGACCTAGGCCTCTCTGCACATATGTTGTAGATGTGCAGCTTGGTTTTCATGTAGGTCTCAAACATCTGGAGTGGGGGCTATCCCAAAACATGCAGCCTGTATATGGAGTATGGTCTTCTAGCTGGGTGCCTCATCTGGCCTCAATGGGAGAGGAAGCACCTAGCCTCTCAGAGACTTAAAGTGGCAGGGTGGGGGATACAGGAGGAGGGAGTACTCAGAAAACAAGAGATGGCGAAGGATTGTGGGAGGGGGTGACTGGGACGGGTTATAAAGTGAATAAGCAAAAAAATAAAATTAAAAAAGGAAAAAAAAAAGAAATCAATATAAAAAAATTGAGCTGTATTTATAAAATTTGAAAATTAGCAATATCTAAAAAAGAAACAATTTCAAGCAATTATAAATCATAAGCCATATACTGGCCGTAATAATACCAATTGAAAGCTTTTTTTTTTTTTTTTTTCATTTTAAATAGTGGCTACAGCATGTAGTTTAATTATTTGTACTGAAGGGGGGGAACTCAAGAGAGTAAACATGTAATCTAATTATACATACTGTCTTTTCATTAAATGAGATGTCTATTAATACAGTAAACACACCTTTTATGGGCTATATTTATAAATTCATAAGAAATACAAGAGCACGTATAGAGAAAAGCTGTAACAAATTGAACATGTATTAGGCCAAATATCAGTATTGTTAAATAACCAATTATATTATTATTTGGAATAAGAAATACTTCATTAAGTTCTTCTTTAAGATACCTTTGTGATTTTGACTTATAATTTTGTATTAACACAGCAACAGCTTCAAAACAGGATGTTAAACATCTTTTGGAAATAAAGAAATATAATTCTATATTAATAATCTCTTTTATCAAAGGACTGTTATAAAACAGCCAACAACTAATTAATTTATATATCTATTAAAAACAGCTTTTTCTATTTTCTGTAAAATTATTCTTCTATCAGCCAATTGTAGAAAGAAATTAAGGTTTGTATCTCTCTTGAGAACATTAAACAGAGGCTTAAATTCTTTTGTGGAGAGTTTAAAATAAGGTCTTAGCCAATTAGCATCTCCTAGAAACTTTTGAAAATAATTTCAAATAAGTAAACTATCTTTTCTTATTTGAATCTTATGTCACAATTTATTTAAGAATATAGCTGATGTCTCAAATATTAAAAAAGATATTGTCTTTGGATGCTTTTGGAGCAACAAGCACTCTCTAAAATATTAAAGCTCGTTGTATGAGAGCAAAGGCTTGTATCAAAACTCCATTAGAGGAATCAACTAATAAGCCAATGGTATAACAGGAGAAGGTGTTCATTAGGGCTTTGTTTGATCTTGGATAAAACTCTTACTGAAATCTCTTTTATAAATTTGATTTTTGAATGACTCTAACTCTAAATTATCAGTTTTAATCTAGTTTTTTATTACCAAATTATAAATTTGCAATCATACCCAATAACATATAACCAGGACATATAGAACATACTTATATATTTTTTAAACCAATTAAGAATAAGAATAAATGTACATCTAAACAAAATTTTCTTACCTTTTTAACTGTAATTTAAGAGAAACGCATCCTTTTACCACTATCAACTCCCTTACTACAGAAACCGTTGGCCTCCTTCCAAGAGCCGCTTATGAAAACAGTTAACTCTTTTCAAGGTTCTTTCTGCCAGTGCTCTTCTCCCAGCCACAGAGCAGGGTAAATCATCAGTTTTTGCTGTGTAAATTGAGACTGCCTCTGAAGCAAGTTTCAAACTAAATCGAGCAAGCAGTTTTAACCAGTTTTTCTTTTAAACATGACACATAGACAACAATCATTCATACCAGACAAAGACAGGCAAAAGACACACATGAACAATATTGGCGCGCTAATGATAGACAATAGACAGGGAAAGCAGAACTGAGAATCTCTCCTAGAGAGAGCCAGAGAGACTAGGACGTCCCCCAATCATCTCTTGCTTCTCAGGAGGGCTCTGTAATAAGCTTTTTGTTTTCCTTTTGTTAACACACCAGAGAGCAAGCAACTTCTTTCCTTTTCGCCCTTCCTCTCTCATTTTCAAGGTTCAACTTCTTATCTCCTCCTTAGGAGGTATAACATTTTTTATCAATAGTCCTCTCTTGGAAGAACAACACTAATGAAAGCAAAGAATTTTTAAAGATCTGTTTTTCTTAACTCTAGTTCCCCATGTTCTGAAGATAGGGTCCTGGAGCCGTGTCACAAAGAATGACTGCTTAGAAAATGTTTGTCCCATGTCTTTTTCTTAACCTTAATTCTTTTTCTTAACCTAGACTCTTTTTTTTAACCTAAACTCTTCTTCTTGACCTAAACTGTTATTGCTAACCTGAATTCTTTTTCTTAACCTGAACTCTTATTCTTAACCTGAACTCTTATTACTAACCTGAACTCTTATTACTAACCTGAACTCTTATTCTTAACCTAAACTCTTATTACTAACCTGAATTCTTATTCTTAACCTAAACTCTTATTACTACCTGAATTCTTATTCTTAACCTGAACTCTTATTACTAACCTGAATTCTTATTCTAAAGCTAAATTCTTTTTCTTAACCCTAATTCATAGCGTCTGGGGTGATTCACTCCTAGAGTGTCACTAGATGCCTATCCCGGGGGGCCTTTTACTTCAAGGCCGATGCCACTCCAATCCTCCCAAGGATCATGCCACAGTTGGGTGGACTGTGCTATCCTTCTAACTGGGAGTGCTCTCAAGCAACTCCGGGGAGGAAACATCTCATTTGGGTATTCCTTTGGGGGAGTCACTCTAAAAAGTGCTCCGAAGGAGTACCTCCATGCACTCCAGGCAGCCACCCTCAATGCTCCCAGAAACCTGGTAGGTCTACCTTCTTTGGGGGAGTCAGCGTACCCTCTTCTGTGATCTCCTCGAGCTCCTGAACACTGTGGGGCAGAATGTCTCATCTTGAAGCCTTCACAATGCTGCGCACCACAATGTCCTGGCCTGCAGGACATTAAACAGGGGTCCAGGGAGATCACCTGAAAGAGAGCGTGGGGTAGCAAACAAAGATTCGAGGAATCACGACCTGTCTATAGTCTGATCAGATGGTAATCTTTACTGTTTCACACAGGGCTTATATACACAAAAGAGCAGGATGTGGAGAAGGGGATGACACAGGAATGTGGGTATTCAGGGGGAGTACAGATATCTTCCAGAACAGAGTATCAGGGGAATGGAGGTTCAGGGGACATGTCACTATGACTCTAACTATGATTCACTTGTCTTTATCTAAGTTGGTACTATCCACCAAGGCTACCTATCTACAAGGTCTATGACTACTCAGGCTTGGCAGCCTTCCACCAAAGCTGCTTGTTTACAATAGCTTATAGCTATCTGTTTCAGTGTTTTTCCACAGAGACCAAGACTTGGTGTATGTCAGGTCTATTGCTGATTTTAGGCCTTCAGTGTATAAGCAGGGCTGCTCCTGACAGTTTTGTGTAACAACTGAGCCATGGGGGGAGACACATTGAAGCTAGTGTGTAGCTGACAGCTCCTGGGAGAAGCTGGGAGTTGGCAAGCAGTTTCTCCAGGCTCAGCCTGGAGTTTTAGCCATGAAAAAGAAAATGTGAGGAACACTGGGGCAAAGGAAGCAGACAGGGTTGTTTTAGGTGAGCCAGTTGAACAAGGTAGTTGTAACCTGTGATGAGGGGAAGGATAGCTAGCAGGCAGGCTGCAAAAGACTGACCCCCTGGGGGAAAGACATTGGGAACTAGAGCTTGGAGTCAGTGTTCTTGAGAGAGAGTGAGAACAGTCTCAGCCTGGAGAAGGAGTCTCTCACACAAGGAAATGTCTTAGAATGAGGATGGCAGTCGGCACTGTGGCCTTAAAGACAGTTGTTAGCTATGAAGGAGCCCTCTCTGTGGAGCTGGGGCATGGGCAGACTGGAGGCTAGGGAGTCACCACCCATCTTGCCCTTGAGCTGGAGAACACGTGGAGGAGAGGGAGAAGGAGATGGAGAGGGAGAGAGAGAGAGAGAGAGAGAGAGAGAGAGAGAGAGAGAGAGGAGAGAGAGAGAGAAACTTAGTCTTTTTAGCCAGGCAGGAATTAGTGGTAGCTAAGAGTCAGAGAGAAGACTGGGGGCATTTGGGCTCACGACCAGCCAACCCACAGATGAGAGAAACAAGAAGGGGATGGAAGAAAGAGGCCCCGGCAGCACCCCATGGGAGAGATTTGGTTACTGTACTCGCTTAGCAGACTCAGCGGCCTGACTAACTTGCTTGAAGATGTGTGTCCCCTGTGGCTGGAATGCAGAGAAGTCCTCCAGGTGATAGATTAAGCAGCTGCAGCAGCGGTGGCATTGAAGGCCTTTTCTGTAGCTACCCCACAGCAGGCCCCCTTAGCTGGCTGGAACCACAGCTCAGCATGGGATAAGCACAGAATCTTCACTGAGTTGATTCCTCACAGCACCAGACAAGGTGCTCCACCCGGCATGGCAAATTACCACTCATTCTTGGGTTCTGCAAGGCTGGGCAGAGCACTCAGGTGGACCCGGGGTCGATGTCTCTATTTGGAGCCCCCAGACGGCACTGGGTGGGGGTGCACAGCAAAACAGAATCAGGAATTCGCGAGCTCAGCTGGTGGCTCATGCACCAAGAGAGAGACAGAGAGAGCCCTGGCACCACACCTTGTGGAAAGTGTTCGCTTGTTATACTTGCTTGGCTGAGAGACGGCTGTTCAGCTAGCTTGTTTAGTTTCTGTAGCTGCATGGCTGTTCAAGGACCTATGATGGGAGCCAAATATAGGATAAAGGGCAGCTGCGGAGTTGTCCTGGAAAGGGGCTGCAGTGAAGTAGTCCTGGAGGCTTCCAGGCAGTGAGTCCCACATACAGGAGAAAGTCTAAGGTTCCAGAGGCTAGAAGCTTTGGTGACGGCAGGCCCCAATGATACGAAGAAGTCCTAGGTTCCAAAAGGGTTTATTTTCATGGTGGGTGGTGGATGGATCTGGATGTACCCCCCAAAAGCTCAGGGCTGACCTGAGTTAAATAGGGAGGGAGAAGTGGGAAGGGTCTTGGAAGAATGCTTAATTGGCTCCACCCTCTGATCTTCATTAGTATGTAAATCTCTAGGGCCTGAGGCCTATATAGTCACACCCTCTATCTGTGCACTTTGGGAGGGGCGGTAATGGCCTACGTGACTGAACAATGTAGGTCCATGGATATTAGACTGCTTGTTAGGACCCTGGGTTCTGGGGACATGGCTAAACTCCTGCCGTTTCTCCATGGAGTTTCTGATTCTAGGACCATGCCCAGCCAAGAACCAAGATACCCTTATGCAGTCCCACATCTATCTTTGTGTGTGTCTGTGTATGTGCATGCCTGGGCATGTGTGTGTTTGTGTGTGTGTGTGTGTGTGTGTATGTGTGTGTGTGTGTGCTGATGCTCTGGCCTGTGCATCTATGTGAGGATATGACAGGTAAAGGTCAAGTTTCTTCCAATATACCATTTTGATGGGTTGATGTGTGTGTGGCTTCTGGACTAGTGGTTGAGTTGATGTGTGTCCTGTGTCTCCCCTGCTATGAGGCTAGGGCCACTTGGGGAAGACAGAGTCACCAGGAAGTTAAACTGTGCTCTCTCCAAGGATATGGGTGCATGTCTGCCTATGGGAAGCTCTAAGACCGAGCTGCAGTGAAGTGAGGGAGAGCAGTCTGATGTCCCAGGGGAGACAGAGCTAGCTCACTTTGTCCTTGGGCTCTTGGGCACTCACTTTGGGCTATGAGAGCAGAGGAAGAACTGAAAAAGAAGTGGGGTAAACGGGCTGCATTGGCAAACAGCCAAAGGGAAAGAAAGTGAGAAAAGCTCTGGATATGCCCCTTGAGGATGAGAGCTCTTGGTTTTTCTGAAGAGACTCCATTGACTTGCTTGGGTTGGTGATCTCCTTGGGTGGGAATGCAGAGAGATCTTCTATTGGAGATTAGACAGCAGCTCTCTGGGTGAAGGCCTGCTCCACTGTTCCCCAAGGCACATTCTGATAAAAGAAACAGTCCATGGTTTTAAGATGTTTATTGAAATGGCTGGAAATAGATAAAAAAAAACTGTACCCCAGGTTTTTCAGGGCTATCTTTTGTAGGAAGGAAGGGCTATGAAGGAATGCTTAATTGGCTACACCATTCTGGACTTTAAGTACATAAATAATATGGAAATATGTGTTGAGGCTCCATGGAGTCTACTCTAACAATAGAGGGTCTAAGGGGTTGTTGTCCTACCTGACTAAAGAACACAAGTCTGTGGAGGACTGTGTCCCTGTGTCAGGAGCCTGAATTCTGGGAGCATGGCAAAAAGCATCTCTTGCTGAGGTCTCTGGAGGTTTCCAGTTGGTAGTTGACCAGACTCCAGGCTGCCTTTTATGGTCCTACACCTTTCACCTTTACTGTTTCAAAACATGGAGCTCATCCTTTCATGTAGTAGTGATTATTATTTAAACCCCAAATTTATCACTGTAAAATCTCCTACCTGAAGGAGACAAGTAAAGGAAAACACAACTCAATAATTATGGTATAAATAGCACACCTAGATTGGGCAGATTTGCCACTACACTACTCCAATCCCTGGCTATGAGATCCCTTATAACTTACAGTTTATCCAGGCTGTGGGGTGGTCCTTCCGGCTCTGGCTCCTCCATCGTTGTCTTCCTTCTACCACTGGCTTCCTTCTGCTTCTACTTCCTCCTGCTTCTACCTCTGCTGCTGCTTCTGCTCTACCTTTTATATCGAATTCCTCTCACTTTCTCCTCCCCTAAGCCTTTTTCTCTGCCTCCCCTTCTACTGCCCAATCACTGGCTCCAGCCCTTATTTTAAAAGTTTTAATTGTACAGAAGTTTCACAAGACATCACTTGTGTACAGATTCAATCGTCCTCTGCAGCCCCTCCCAGGAAAGAGAAACTAGGATCAAAATACAAGGCTGAGACTATCCACAACACTTTCAGGGAGACTTTCAGGATGATGAGATTCAAAAATGCACCAGTCCCTGCCTCCATTGCTGTGGTTGCTGAGACACAACACAAAGCCAAGGTGTGCATGGGTGCTAGGATCTGAACTTAGGTCTTCGAGCCTGCACAGCAAGCCCTCTATCCCCTGAGCCATCTCTGTAGCAACCTCCCTGAAATACCTTGGATATGGTGTCAGAATCAGCATTCCTAAAGCACATGGCATTGTGGGGAAAGCAGGTGCAGGGTGGCCCTGGGCCCATGAGGCATCCCTCCCGAGACCATGGTGGAGGTGGAGTCCTGGGAACTTCTATGTCAGCAGGTCCCAGTTGGGTCACACATACACGAGAAAGTCTGGTTCCAAAGGCTGGAAACCTGGCAGCAGGCCCAGAAGACACATGGAGTTCAAGAGAACAAAGCTTTATTGTTCATGGCATGATCACTGGATCTGGATGTGCATGTGTACCACCATCCCCAAAACTCAGGAGGAGCTAGCGTAAATAGGGAATGGGAAAGAGGAGGGACTGGGAAGGAATGGCTTCATTAGCTATGCCCCCTGGCCTTTAGATTACTCATTAATATGTAAATGTATCAAGGCTGAAGCCTGTTAGTCATGCCCTCTACCTGTGTCCTACCTGACTGAACGGAGAAGGTCAAAAGGAGATTAGACCACGTGTCAGGGTCCTCGGCTTTGGGGACATGGCTGAAAACCTTCTCTTTTCTCCCTTGGAGTCTCAGGGTTCCAGGTTCATGCAAACCCAAGAACCAAGATACACTTCCACGGCCCGACATGGCATGTCTCATTACTGTCCTTACTTAGACTGATTGTTTCTTTGGACATTATTCTCCTTCCTTTGTCACTTGTGTTTTGGATCTACTCTACTGCTTTCCAGAACTGCTCTACAATCTGACATCCCATCAATAGAATCAGAAGGATACAGGTGCAGAGCCCTGCCCAAAATCAATAACTCAGGTGATAGCAGATGCTGGCGAGGATGTGGAGAAAGAGGAACACTCCTCCATTGTTGGTGAGATTGCAAGATGGTGCAACCACTATGGAAAACAGTCTTTAACAATCACAAAAACATGGTATTCACTCACTGATTATTGTATTTTAGCTCAGAAGCTTGAAATACCCAAGATTCAACTCACAGACCACATAAAGCTCACGAAGAATGACAACCAAGTAGGGGGGGCTTCAGTCCTTCTTAGAAGGAGTAACAAATACTCAAGGGAGCAAATATGGAGACACAGTGCAGGGCAGAAACTGAAGGAGGGGCTGTCTACAGACCATTCCACCTGGATATCCATCCCATGTGCAGTCATCAAAAGTAGATATTGATGTGGATGTCAGGATGTACATGCTGACAGGAGCCTGATATAGCTGTCTCCTTAGATGTCTGCTAGAGTCTGACATACCCAGAGGCAGATGCTCACAGCTAACCATCAAACTGATCATGGGGTTCCCAATGGAGAAGATAGAATGAAGGCTGAAGGAGTTGAAAGGATTCGCGACACCACGAGGAAAGCAACAATACCAACCAACCAGAGCCCCCAGGGTGTAAACCACCAGCCTGGGAGCACTTAGGAGGGACCCATGGCTCCAGCTATATATGCAAGGGAGCTATATATAAGTGGGAGAAGAGATCCTTGGTCCCATGAAGGCTGGAAGTCATGGGGGGGATATTCGAGGGTGGGGAGGTGAGGTACGGGGGAGGTTGGGTGGAGGTACACAAACGTGGAGGCAGGAGGATGGGGGAAGGGATAGTGAGTTCCTGGGAGGGAGGGGGAAATAGGGTAAGGAGAGAACATCTGAAATGTAAATAAAATTTCTAAAAAAAAAAAAAAAAAAGAACAATTGAGGAGGAGGCAGGTTACAGGTGGAGACAGACAGGCTCTGGGTCCATTATTAAGGAGACTGGCACTGAGCCTGGGCCAGGAAGACAGTGAGCATCACAGACACCGAGGAGCCAACCAAATGGTGAGGAGATAAGAGCTTTTCAAGCAAGACTGGAGACCCAAGTTTGATATGTGTGTTCCTTGTGAGATAGAGACAATTGATTCTACACATTGTCCTATCATTTACACACACTGTGGCACATGATCTGCATACATGATCATGATTCATTAATGATTTTATGTAGAGGCAGCTCTGAGAACTCCTTTGTCTCTTTCAGGTTCTTAATGCCTTCCCTATACTCCTGTACATCCCAGGGCTGGCAGACAACATCCTCCAAAGTCAGAAGGACTTCATGGCCATAGTCGATAACCTGTTGACTGAGAATAGGACCATGTGGGACTCTGCCAAGCCACCCTGAAGTTTGACTGATGCCTTCCTGGCAGAGAGAGAAGGTGATTGGAAGCCCCAAGTGATGTAGACAGGGGCTGTGGGATGAGATCCTGGGAGATCTGAGGCCAGAAGGATGTGGTCCTGTGCATCACCACGTAAATCAACACCTGGGCTGCTTGGGAGACAATGAGAGGCCACATGGACCTTCCTCTCCCTACTGAGTCTACTCTTTCTGCCTGGACCAGGCCAAGGGGAATCCTGACAGCAGCTTTAATGATAAAGGTCAAGTAACATATAAAGGCAGACCTCTCAGAATTACACCAGACTTCTCACCAGAGACTATGAAAGCCAGAAGATCCTGGTCAGATGTCATGCAGACCCTAAGAGAACACAAATGCCAGCCCAGGCTACTATACCCTGCAAAACTCTCTATTACCATAGATGGAGAAACCAAGATATTCCATGACAAAGCCAAATTTACACAGCTCAATTTTAAAAACATATATTTTCCCTTAATTTTATAAGACATTTAAGATCTCATACTTGATTGCCTAGATCCCAGGAAAATGCCATAACAAATTTGTATATGAGATAAATTAAAGACCTTACAAAAAACAATTGGCCATGCAATTTTATTCTTTACATTGGGGTTACTATATAATAAAAGTTTGTCTATCTAGATTGCTGTGCCACTGTAGCTGATCTGCCTTTTGTGATCCTTGAGGCCAGAAACTACAGGTTTTGGCACTTAGCAACTCATTCTAAAAACAGCCAAAGACTGAGTAGACAGCTTTTGTTTTGTCTCAGCAAAAAACTTATGACTACAAGTCTGAGGCCACTTAAATAAGTTATTAAAGAGTTTATCATTAAGTGTAAAAAAGTTTTCTACGAAAGCTATCTAAAGAAAAAGTACAAAAGAAAACTTCTATTTTATTTGAAAAAGGGAAAAAGTTCTATTTTTTACTATCCTAATTGGGAAAAAGGCAGAGTTCTGTTTTATCTCTCCATTACATTTGCCCTTTTATCCTTTTGTCCCCAGTATTCATATATTTTTTTAAAATATGTGATCATATGTTACGAAGTTCGTTACAAGTTTATACCAAAAATTAAACTGAGATATAAAGGTTTATAATGAAAAATGTTTATATACATATTTGTTTGAAGTGATTGCCTGGCTAAACATTCATTACCTGTGTGATTCCACAAGTTCACTGAGGGCTTAGAACTCTACCTGGGTTATCAGTAAAGATTTGTGTAGATGAGTCCAGATAATATTTTATTGTTCTATCCTAACATCTATGGTACATTGTTGGTTCCCTTTTAATGATGATTGACATTATTTTATAACCTCCTAGAGTGTACTTTAAAGTGGAAGAAAGTCTGGTTATTATCTAAGAACAATTAACTGATGATACTTGAGAGACTGATAGAATTCTCATTACAGTTTTGAGTATCAGAAAAAGACTTAGTAACAGTCTCATTATAAAAGAGCTTAATAATCATAGATATATTTTTAAAAAAAATTTTATAAGATCATCATTAAGATTTAAAAAGTCATCTATTATATAACATCACCACAAGATAGTGCATCTTTGTAGATCTACAGAGATCTGCTCCAAAGTGGTGTGCTGTTGCCTAGTGATTATTACATATGTTTAATAATAATAGCTTGAGACAACAATTTAATATTTTTAGAGAGTGTATAGGTCAAATTATAAAAATTTGTTTTTAGTGTCCACAATTTTTTTTTCATTAATAGTGTTAATACTTGAGTTGCTTCAGTGTCCAGGTACTGGTAGTCACGTTTGGTGTGTGCTCATTCAGCCAAGATGCCTGAGGAAACCCAGACCCAAGTCCAGCCAATGGAGGAGGAGGAGGTCGAGACCTTTGCCTTTCAGGCGGAAATTGCCCAGTTAATGTCCTTGATCATCAATACTTTTTACTTGAACAAAGAGATCTTTCTGAGGGATCTCATTTCCAATTCATCAGATGCTCTGGATAAAATCAGATACGAGAGCTTGACGGACCCCAGTAAACTCGACTTGGGGAAGGAGCTGCACATTAATCTCATTCCCAACAAACAAGATCGAACCCTCACTATTGTGGATACTGGAATTGGAATGACCAAGGCTGACTTGATCAATAACCTTGGCACTATTGCCAAGTCAGGCACCAAAGCCTTCGTGGAGGCTCTGCAGGCTGGTGCAGATATCTCTATGATTGGCCAGTTTGGTGTTGTTTTTTACTCTGCGTATTTGGTTGCTGAGAAAGTGACTGTCATCACGAAGCACAATGATGATGAGCAGTATGCCTGGGAATCCTCAGGGGGGGGGATCCTTCACAGTGAGGACTGACACAGGTGAACCAATGGGTCATGGAACAAAGGTTATCTTGCATCTGAAAGAAGACCGAACTGAGTATTTGGAGGAGAGGAGAATAAAGGAGATTGTGAAGAAGCATTCTCAGTTTATTGGCTATCCCATTACTCTGTGGAGAAGGAACGTGATAAGGAAGTCAGTGATAATGAGGCTGAGGAAAAGGAAGAGAAAAAGGAAGAGAAAGAAAAAGAAGAAAAGGAGTCTGATGACAAGTCTGAAATAGAAGATGTTGGTTCTGATGAAGAAGAAGAAGAGAAGAAGGATGGTGACAAGAAGAAAAAGAAGAAGATAAAGGAAAAGTACATTGATCAAGAAGAACTCAACAAAACAAAGCCAATTTGGACCAGAATCCTGATAACATTACTAATGAAGAATATGAAGAGTTCTACAAGAGTTTAACCAAAGATTGGGAATAGCATTTGGCAGTAAAGCATTTTTCCGTTGGAGGAAAATTAGAATTCCGGGCCCTTCTTTTTGTCCCAAGACGAGCTCCTTTTGATCTGTTTGAAAACAGAAAGAAAAAGAACAACATTAAGTTGTATGTTCGCAGTGTTTTTATCATGGATAACTGTGAGGAGTTAATCCCTGAGTATCTGAATTTCATTAGAGGGGTGGTGGATTCTGAGGATCTCCCTCTAAATATTTCCTGTGAAATGTTGCAACAAAGCAAAATTCTGAAAGTTATCAGAAAGAATTTGGTCAAGAAATGCTTAGAACTATTTATTGAACTGGCAGAAGATAAAGAGAACTACAAAAAGTTTTATGAGCAGTTCTCAAAAAACATAAAGCTTGGAATTCACAAAGATTCTCAAAATTGGAAGAAGCTTTCAGAGCTGTTGCGGTACTACACATCTGCTTCTGGGGATGAGATGGTGTCTCTGAAGGACTACTGCACCAGAATGAAGGAAAACCAGAAGCACATCTATTTTATCACAGGTGAGACCAAGGACCAGGTTGCTAACTCAGCCTTTGTGGAACATCTCGGAAAGCATGGCTTAGAAGTAATCTATATGATTGAGCCCATTGATGAGTATTGTGTGCAACAGCTGAAGGAATTTGAGGGCAAGACCTTGGTGTCTGTTACCAAAGAGGTACTGGAACTTTCAGAAGATGAAGAGGAAAAGAAGAAACAATAAGAGAAAAAGACAAAATTTGAGAACCTCTGCAAAATTATGAAAGATATTTTGGAGAAAAAGGTTGAAAAGGTGGTTGTGTCAAACCGATTGGTGACATCCCCATGCTGTATTGTCACAAGCACGTATGGGTGGACAGCAAACATGGAGAGAATCAAGAAAGCTCAAGCCCTCAGAGACAACTCAACAATGGGTTACATGGCAGCAAAGAAACACCTAGAGATAAACCCTGATCACTCCATTATTGAAACCTTAAGGCAAAAGGCAGAGGCTGACAAGAATGACAAGTCTGTGAAAGATCTGGTCATCTTGCTGTATGAAACTGCACTCCTGTCTTCCAACTGCAGTCTTGAAGATCCTCAGACCCATGCTAACAGGATCTACAGGATGATCAAGCTTGGTCTAGGTATCAATGAGGATGATCCTACTGTGGATGAGACCAGTGCTGCTGTAACTGAAGAAATGCCACCCCTGGAAGGAGATGACGACACATCACGCATGGAAGAAGCAGACTAAGCTTCACCAGAACTATGTGTTTGATGCTTACCTTCATTCCTTCTGATAATATATTTTCCATGATTTTTGTTTATTTTTGTTAACATTTAAAACATCTGTGTGGCATGAAAACTAAGGGGAAGATAAAACTTCTACATGTGATACTGTGATACTATAGGTTTGACTCAAGAGGTTGATAGAACGTTTGTTGTAAGACGTAACCTTCTATTGTTAACTGTGTGGTCTGAAGTGTTTAGCTGTTGAGCTGGATTCCTTAGTAGACCAAATTAAGATGGCTTAAGTTACATCTTAAAATTTTCATTCCCTGCAGTTAATTCTGCATGTACTAGTCTTAGAAGTAAACACAAGTTAAAACAACTTGACAGGAATTCCCCAAGTGGTTTGTTTTCCAAAGTACCAAGAACAAACCCTGAGTTTCCCTAGGTCTTGTAACTCTCAGCAAGGCTTGTGAATGGAAATAATAGTGCCCAATCACATTCTGCTTTAAAAGGTAAATACAGATGAGATAAAAAAAATAGTGTTAATACTTGAGGACTTATATTTAATCAATTATGGTAAGTAGATGTTACTCATTTTTTATTTAAAAAATTAAAATATGCATATGTGATTTAACACCTTTTTAAGATTTCTAGTTACAATTACTTTAACCAGAAAAACAATTGAAACAATTAGTTATTGCCTACATTATCTTTTTATACTTGGTGTTCCATATCATATTAAAATAAACAAAATTGACTGTTACAGTCAGACATTTGAGATGTTTTATTGACAATTTGGTATTACCCATGTTACTAAATTCCTTATAATACTCAAGGACAAGGTATTGTAAAACAGATAATGTGGAACTTTAAAATAGTGTCTTCATGACTCTCTGAGTGTGGGAGAAGCGAGTGCTAGCACTTCTGCCCTGGTTTTACTAAGAACTCTAAAAATTGACTTTTAAAAACAAAAGAGGGGGAGTTACACTCCCAGAAGGTGTCTCCCAGAAATACTCTCCATCATGCTTTGTTCATTCACAATTTTCTAAATCTGAATGCTCATGGCAAACCTGCTGTTGATTGCCTTTGACATTCTGAGACCAATAAAAACTATGCCACAGTTATGTGGAAGGACCCTCTTGCCTTTAAATGGAATGGCCCAGACCCAGTTCTCATATGGGGTTGAGGATTGATATGCCTGTTTGATACCAAAGAAGGCACAGCTAAATGGCAGCCAAAAAGATTAATTGAAATAAATAGATACCCCACAAAGCCAGGCCTAATTATAAATAAGATTAATAACAATTGATATCCAGGGAAGAGAAATCTCCCTGAGATTTCCCTTCTTTTTCCTTTCCAAATAAAAGTGAATCACCCGTGGTGTTTGCTGTTGGAAGTTCTAATTCTGATGCTGGTCTCCAGACTTACACTACTCAGACCTTTGATGGGCCATTGACAAGGACATCAAACAGCAAGAGATTGACATCACTAATCTGAAGAAATCCCTTGTTTTGCTGTCTGAAGTGATCTCCAAAAATTGCAAAGGACTTTATTGGACTTGATTTATCCTTTTAGAATAGAAATGCTTGTGTATAGCTCTAGACTGTGTACAACTCTTAAATAAAAATGTTGCTTTTACATAGACAAAACAGGGATGGTTAAAGAGAGCATTAAAAAGGTAAAAAGGTCAGAGAAGGCCCTGAGAAAAGACAGAATAGAGAGGGAAAAAGATGAGAGCTGGTACAAGAGTTAGTTTTCAACCTCTCCATGGTTGTCAACCCTACTTCCTACAATTTTGGGACCATTAATTGGGTTACTTCTGCTTATTTCTTTTGGTCCCTGGGCCTTAAATAGGCTGACTAACTTTGTGAAACAACAGATAGATGATTTGATAGCAAAACCTATTCAGATACATTATGATAAGTTAGCTATGGAGGACCACGAGACTCAAGATGAGATTGTTACTTTATCCAGGATGTTCCCAAAACCCATCTCCACTCAACCTAAAAGAGGGGACTCCCACCCCTAGACCAAGCAGAGAAGGGCCACCCAGAACTCCCTCTGACTGGTGATCTAAATTCTTGCTTAGGCTGTGATGCTAAGCACTGCAAGCGAATATAAAATTTAAAATATCTTTCTGGGTTCCCTGAGAGACAAGCCTGACTGCATAGGGGTTAATATCAAAAGTATCCCCTCTCCAGGAAAAAGACATCTGGATGGGTATGGCTCTCACGCCTCACTGAACAATGACAGGAGGACCAGAGACATTACAAGATCCCCTTTAATTACTGGAGGTCAGGCCTCTATCCTCGCCTTTGCAAGATTGGAATTGCCACGGTCCTTCTATACTTGGAGAGAGGGGGAATTGTCAGGGGAAGCCCTGCTTATACACTGAAGGCCTAAAATCAGCAATAGACCTGACATACACCAAGTCTTGGGTCTCTGTGGAAAAACACTGAAACAGATAGCTATAAGCTATTGTAAACAAGCAGCTTTGGTGGAAGGCTGCCAAGCCTGAGTAGTCATAGACTTGGTAGATAGGTAGCCTTGTTGGATAGTACCAACTTAGATAAAGACAAGTGAATCATAGTTAGAGTCATAGTGACATGTCCCCTGAACCTCCATTCCCCTGATACTCTGTTCTGGAAGATATCTGTACTCCCCCTGAATACCCACATTCCTGTGTCATCCCCTTCCCTACATCTTGCCCTTTTTGTGTATATAAGTCCTGTGTGAAACAGTAAAGATTATGATCTGATCAGACTATAGACAGGTCGTGATTCCTCGAGTCTTTGTCTGTTACCCTCCCCCCTAGATGTCTCTCAGGTGATCTCCCCGAACCCCTGTTTAATGTCCTGCAGGCCAGGGCACAAAACCTCACTCTTTCTGACTCTCCTATCAAGCCTCTATGTTTCTTCCTCTAAGCTTTTCTTCAAGGTTGGTCTTTTACTTCTCTACATTTAAGACTGCTAAGAACAACAAATGGATAATACCCTGGCCTCTGCTAGAGCACCCAGCCACCACATGGCAGCCCAGCACATGGCAGAGCAGGTCCCTCCCCCACTGCTTCTAAACCCTCCTTTAATGCTTTTTCTCCCCAACAGGAAGACCTACAACAATGTTCATAATTTTCAACCTAAAATTTTCTTGTTTTTGTTAAATGTTTTCTTTTCTCTATAACACTCATCATATATTCCCAACATTTTTTTCAATATTTAAGACTTCTTCAAGGTTCCAAAGTCATACTTCCACAGGTCAAATCAACGATGCTGATCACTATTTTTCAATCCTTAATTAGCAACTAGTTTCCTTTTACAGACAAACTGTTGCTCCCTATTCCAGATACATAATTAATATGATGTTTTTCTCCCTCAGCCATCCAAAATTAGACTCAAAGATACCTTCCAGGACTTAAATTTCCTCAAACACCTTTTCCTTTCTAGGATCTTATCAGCACACCATGATGTCCTTGCTCCCAAGTAGCTTAATGCTTACTACACACCCTTTGCAGACATCCCACTGCCAGGGTGCTGCTTCCTTGTTGTGATTATCCTATAGGTGATCCCACAAGTCCAACAGAGACAATGCCACCTCCTGGAACCTGCCTAGGAGGCCAAGCTGTCTTCTGCAGCCACACCACCTGACTGAAGATTCCAGAGACAACACTGAGATCCAGAGACACATGCTAAAACCCTAGCGAAGACAGATCCAGACCTTCCAGTTACAGATGGACTCTTTAGCCAAAGTCAAAAAGCTAAAGTTACATGTTAGTGAGGAAAACTTAATGTCTATCTAGATTAGTCAGATGTTATTGCCCTCAAACTGTACCACCTGTATTCAATTGATTCAGTGATCCTTTGCCTTCCTAACTCCCACCCTCAACTCCCCTTATCCTGTAACTTAATTGTGCTAACCCCTCTGGCCTAAATAGTGCTTTCTTTTGACTTCTTCATCCAAAATTATCACCACAGATAGACACATACATACATTCTCCAGCTCAAGGGCAAGATGGTGGCAACTCCCTAGCCTCCAGTCTGCCCATGCCCCAGCTCTACAGAGAGGGCTCCTTCACAGCTAACAACTGTCTAGATGTACACACACAGACACTTACATGCAGAAACACATACATAGATGGACACCTATACACATAACACATGCACATAGAGACGCTTTCAGGCACAAAGACATTTGTTCACAGTGATACACACAATTCACATACAGACACATGTAGCAGAAAGCAGAATACTCATTCTGCTACATTGTATTTACAGTGGAGCTTGGTGATTAGGCAGTAGAAGAGGAGGTGGATCTTGGAGAGAAAGGAAGGTGAGGAAAGGAAGGGGAGGGGAGAAATAGAGGAAGGCTATCAGTCATGGAGAACCTCAGATAGGTTGAAAGCTGTCCTGGGTAGTAACTTCTATCAAAAGATTAGATATTGGGTAATAACTCTAATTGTGTGGGCATCTTGTTGATTGAGCATTTCTAAATATATATATATATATCCTTTAGATAATCATTAAGCTTTAAGAGTGTCATTTCTACCCAGTACTTTGAGGATGGAAGATATTGTCTGGGATTCAGCTGAGCTTTGTGGTTGCAGCATGGTGGATTAGCAGGGCCATCCCCCTTGCTGGTGTCTCATGAGTGCCTGGGCCTGTGTATCTAGCTAGCTGGAGCCCTGGCCATAGCCTAGGAGCAGTTGGAACATGGTGGCTGCCCAGGAACAAGCCGGACCAGGTATAATTTTCTAAACATCACACTTACAAGTTGCACCCAATGTGGGGCACGAGCTCACCACACTGAGACTGAGAGTTTCATGCTTTATGGACTGAACTAGCCTGTCAGACAGGGCACCATTTTCTAAATATCACCCCCATAAGTGCTGCAGCAACACAGGGGAAAAATTTGTTTGAAATTTAAGACTATTCACCGGAGAGGTAAAGTTGTATTTTTTTTAATTTTTTTATTTTTTAAAAGTGAATGAGTGAGTTGTGTTGATATGAGTCAAGGAACTTTAGTGAGGGGACTTTGAACTCTGAAACTGCTTGTAGGCAGGTCCCCTGCTGAGAGAAATTGCAGGCTGCTCTGCATCAAGAGTGCCAAATGAGTAAGCCTCCATTTTGGAGCAGTTACCGATTTAACTGTAAATTTATAATATAGAGATTATTTGCTTTTAGGTAAGAATTTATACACAGATTTGTCCGAATCACGTGGGAAATCTAGCCTGGGGTTCAGAACTAGATAGGGAAAGATAGAGAAAATTGTCACTGACTCCAGGTACAGAGTCTAGTGATATTCATTGCCTTCTTTGATCAGGTAATAAAGTTTGTCTGTGGCTCATATAGAGAGACTTACAGATAAATAAATAACTAGAAGGCTGCTCCTGACAGAGAGCCAAACTGATCTATGATATAAATGTTAAAGCTGTTCTAGGTAGAGAGCCAAAGAGAAAGATAATGAAAATCAGGTGGCAATGTCAATGGATCAATGTCCCCAAAGCACTGCACCTCATGGATGACAGCATTGATGTAGGGCATGCAGGCCTGATCTGCCATCTCAGGATGCCGCACCTGCCCTATGACCTCATGGATTTCCTGTTGGATTCTGCCTAGAGGGACAGCATCCCCTCAGTGAAACAGTGATAGGGGACTTCCCTGTCTTACAGCCATGTTCATTTCTGAGTCCACGAGAGAAAGACACCAGTCAGCAGCACTAGCGTCTGGGTTAAGTTAGTGCTGGGAGCGACAAGTGTCTCAAGTCATCTGGGGAGTGTGCCTCTCCCTCTCTACCACCCCAGCCATGCTTACACTGCACATCCAGATGCAGGATCATGAGCAGCAAGGCCCAGGACAGTGTGGTTGAGGTGGTCACCATCCCTGCAGAGAACCAGTCAAGGACTATCATGCGCAGGTTCTCCTCATTAAAGCTGCTGTCAGGATTCTCATTGGCCTGGTCTAGGCAGAAAGAGTGGGCTTAGTAGGGAGAGGAAGGTCCTCCCATTGTCCCCTAGGAACTTCAGGTCTGAGTTATGTGGTGATGCACAGGACTATATCATTCTGGTCTCAGAGCTGCCAGGATTTCAGCCCATAACCCCTGGCTACATCTCTTGGGGCTTCCAATCAGATTCTCTATCTCTGCCAGGAAGACAATAGTCAAATTTCATGTGGCTGTGCAGATTCCCTCGTGGTCTTATTCTCAGTCAACAGGTTATCCACTATATCCATGAACATCTTCTGACCTTGGAAGACCTTGTCAGCCAGCCCTGGTATCCGAAGGAGTATCGGGAATGCATTAAGAACCTATGAAAGACACAGAAATTCTTGGAGTTTCTGTTCATAAAATTATTAGTGAATCATGATCATGTATGGGGATCACGTTCCACAGTGTGTGTAAATGATAGGACAATGTGTAGAGTCAATTGTCTTGATCTTACATGGGTCCCACTTATCAAACTTGGGTGTTCAGACTTTCTTGACAAGCTCTTACCCACTCACCATTTGGTTGGCTCCTCTGTGCTAGTGATCCTCACTGTCTTCCTGGACCAGGCACAGTGCCAGCCTCCTTTACAATGGACCCAGAGTGTGTCTGTCCCCACCTGTAGCCTTCTTCCTCCTCAGTCATTAAATTTGCAAGAACTACCTAAGTGTCTCCTAGACCCAAGGTGAACAGTAGTAAGATTCTATTCAGGCAACAACAACAGGCTTTGTGTCTTCCATGAAAACAGGGGGCTCATGGTCTCTCCCTTTCTGGAAATCCTGATTTTGGTCCACTTTTCTCATCCTGTCATAGAAGAGTTGTCAACAGCCATATCCTCCTGCAGTTGACACCCAGAAGCCTCTCTCTCATCCATGGAACACAGCTTCCCTGGGAAGATGGAATGCACAGAATTGGCTCTGTCAGTTTCAGTGAACTCCTACCTCAGGAATGAAGCCAGATATTTCTGTAAAACTTTCTTCCAATACTTTCAGCATCCTGTTGAGGTAAGGGTCTTCATATTCAAAGCAATGGACAAAAATGAGAGATGCAATCACATTGCACACAGCTTTGTTCAGCATGGCCTTGGGATTGATGGAAAGCCCTGGGAGTAGAGATAGAGTGGAGATACAAGTAAGTCCATGGATTGCTCATGTCTCCCAAATACATCCCTCACCCATGACGCAGCATCCTGTGCTGTGAAGGCATCACAGAGGTGGCCTGCCTCCTTGGTTACCCATTCCTCCAGAGATTTCTTGCCCAGGCCACAATTATGCAGGGTGGACACAGAGAATCGCCTCTGCTCTCCCCACTCAGGCCCATATGGTGCAAGGATCACACCTGCAAGTACATCTGTGTGTAAGCAAGGATGTCCAGCTATACTGTCTCCTGCTCTCATCAACTCTCTTATCCTCTGGATTCTGTCCTGACCATGAGCCTCTCAAAACCTTGCTACTATAATCCAGTGCATTCCCTCTGGGTAGTCACATGGATTTCATTGACTTTGAGTAATTGCTTGTCCACATTCCCACTCAGATTCATGCCCTGTTCTTCCTCTGCTCATTGCTATATATCAAAGCCATCTTCACAGTGCTCACAGTCCTTTACTTTGGGATCTGGTCTTCACATCCAGGTACTCAATGATGGGCACTGGCTGGCGGTCAGCAGTGTCTTCTCCACAGATCACCAGCACTTCCCTCACTGCATTCAGTCCATTGATCACGACCATGGGCTTCCAGGCCATCTGCAGGCTGAACACGTCACCATAGCGGTTTTGAAGCTGAAGTAGAGAGACAGAGAACATAGGAAGTGGAGGTCCGCACAGATCATAGCACCAGGCTCACTGCACAGCCATTGTCAAAGTGTGAGAGTGCATAGGCAGTTTCTATGCTTGTATGTGCATATGTGTGTCTGTTTATACATCCATGCTTGTATGTGTGAATGTGTGTGCTTATGTGTATGTGGATCTCTCTCTCTCTCTCTCTCTCTCTCTCTCTCTCTCTCTCTCTCTTCTGTATGCATATTTGTGTGTGTGTTGCTTGTTAGTGACCCTTGGTCCTCACATATCCTAGGAAATGCTGTGCACTGAGCTCCATCCCCAGCATGAGGATTCCTACCACTGTTACTTCTTATCTTTTAAGTTCAGCAAAGGAATCACAGGAGATGTCACATTCCAGCTCTGACCTAGATAAAGCCAGAAAACTGTCCTGGGGTCCCTTAGCATGTCAAGACACATGAAGAAACTCTGGTTACTCGAGATGGGTACTAATTCCAGAGAGGACACATCAGCAAGAGATTCAGGCAGCCACAGCCCCTCTCTCCACTTGGTGTCCTGACTGATATGTTACAGTGGATCTCACAGAAGGCCAAGATTATGTCTTTCACAGGATCCAAATGTACTTGGGATTTCTATGGCTGCAGCCCTGTCCAACCAGACTGAACCCTGCTGTCACAACATGAGTTCCTCCTGGAATTTTTGTCCCAATACCTTTGGCCTAGAAAGTCCCAGCAGCTGTCACCAAAACACTCCTATGCCTGTCCCCTCTCAGGGACATGATCCCCATCTGACCTGGGGCTTGATCCACTATGTGCTGCTATGAACATCATATCCTCAGTTACCATGGACCACTAGTCACTCACCTTGTGCAAGCCGTATTGCATGTTATCTAGGTCTACCTGCAGCAGGTTACCCAGCACAGGCCATGGCATGGGCCCTGGTGTGTATCGAGAAATCCAGCGCTGGCGCCTGTACATCAAGTCCACCAGTAATATGAAGATGACTATGAAGACGGCCACAGGACACAGACCAGTCCCAATCAGCAGCCCTATCACAGCCCCACTGCTGCCCAGGCTTCCATGATACCAATAACCAACACTCATTACAACACCTAGGATAAGCAATCCCAAGGTTGGATTCTGTCACCTTATAAAGGAGTGCCAGAATTGCCTTTCTTTCTCTGTGTCCATACCCAATCCTGTATTTTGTTTAGCCATGTTTAGGGAGCAGCCAGTGATATTCCGTCCCTCACAAGGAGGCGACCATTCTGGGCTAAGCATGATAGACAGATGTCTAGTGGACCCCTGTTTCAAGATAGATGTTCTGATCATTGCATGCAGAAACATCTGGTCTACTACCCTGCAAATCTTTGAAGGCTTGAGGACATTGTGTGAGAGAGGAATGAGACCTCCCATATCATCATGGAGCACTTTGTTGTCAGTACATGAAGAATGACCGGATTCTTTTCAGTGACTTCAGTGGATGTGTCAGCAGTGGGAAGCTGTCTTCTGCAGTTGAGGTAAAGAGCCTGGATCCCTTGTTGGCAAATGAAGTGAAGTGGAGAGGGCAGGTGGAACATGTATAAGACTGTAGCAAAGCAGGCCTAAGTTTATTGGAGACCTCCTGAGAGAACCATGTGGACACGAGCGATTGTTGCAAAACACAAGAGGAATTTTATTCCCATGCATTAGGGTCACTTTACTCTCACAGGAGAAAGGACCCCGAATTTATGAAGCACATACCTTTTATACTTTAGCATAGGCAGACTTCAGCAACAACAAAAACATGTCTAAACCTAATTGAACATTTTGCTTAGCCTTTAAGATTATTGGCAACACTCACTCAGGTAGTTATTTCTGGTGGGCTATGTTTATCTAGGGCTGTAGAGGACACAGATCGTTACTAATCAGAACATTCTGCAGTTTTTCCCCCAAATTGTTTTTTTTTTTTTTAAACTTTCTCCTGGTCATCAGGAATAGACTGATCAGTGGGGTGGTTCTATCTTTAATTTGTCATTGGTCTCACAAGGTTGTCTCCTACAGGTGAGGAAAAGAGGCTGGAGACACCATGGGCAAAAGAAGGGTAGTGGAGGACAGATCCTTGTGAGTGTGGCAAAGGCAGCTGGAACATGTGCAATCTTCAATACAGGTTTGTGGTCATCCAGTTGATCAGGTAGCAAGACATACAACATGGGAATTCTCAGACCTAGTCTGTGGAGTTGAGAATTGTTCTGAGAATCTTTTGGGACCAGTAAAACTGGTTCAGGGACTTTTCACATGCTTGCCTCTGTCTCTTATCCATCCGTTGTTTCTCGTTGGATCAGTGTTTCTTGGGAACAGTCTTACACCTGAGTAGGTAAGGCAGTTTTCTTCCTCATACCAGAGGCCTGTGGTCAGGGTGAGCAGCCATGAGGAGGACAAAAGATGACTCCTGAGCCTTCAAACAAATGGAACTTGTGTGCTGGGCTCTGCTGGGCACACTGCACATGCCAGCTCACCATTCACTAGGGTCAGCAGAGGCTCAGTCCCTGTCCTTCTTGGGGAATCCAGATCTCTAAAGATCAATGTTTCAGAAGTCCCTGTGTAATATAGGCAGGGTCTCTGTACTGCACCTCTAGTTTTGGAAGAGGCGAGACAGGAGCTGAGTAGAGACCACACCATGTAGTCCCACAGGAAGGACTAAAAACAGTTCTCCACCTATCTGTTGTCCATGCCACCCTGCACCAACAACCTGTGTCACTGCAGCCAGAGTTGACTCCATTCTTCTTGCTGGCCTTAAGTCTCTAATCTTGCTCCCTCTTTCTATTCATGACTCTTGGCCCTGTCCATCCTAGTTCTCTAGAATGGCATCATAGATTGGGGACTGAGTTAAAGGTCTTTCTCAAGCCCAAATTGGACTCAAAGGGAACCCGCATGGGATTCAGGACACCAGCATGGATCATGGTTAGAGAGGGATCAGAGAGACAATTTGCTTTGGTCAATTACAGTTTCAGGCTGGGTTCCCCCTGGTTTGCTCTGATCACTTCCAGGATATGCTCTGGTACCTGATGATTAAACCTGTGTGTCGGTGCTGGAGGAGAAACATTAGATTTGGTCTCTCATCTCTACATGTCCGGTGTCCAAGTCTTCTGAAACCATTCGGGTCAACTGTTAGAGGCTTTGAGAAATCTGTTGTCCATAAGCTTAAAAAAATACTATCAGCAGACTTCTGACAATATTGAGAGCCATAAGAACTGGTAGTAATAGTAGTAAAAATCTATTCAGGCATGATAGAGTCTTAAGTAACTTTGGTGGGTTGGATAGGCAGAGAAAAGCACACTTTTGTATTAGCAAAGAAACATTTGCCTAGGGCCAGAATAAGAAAGCTGGTAACAGTGGCATATGATCGCATGGCAGGTTGGTTGGAGCTAAGAACCATGGGTGCAGTGAATTAGGTCTGCAGTCAGCAAAGGCAGCAGGGCGGGACTTCCTGCTAGCAGCTGGAAGTTGCTGCCTAGTGCCTCTGGCAGCTAGTCTGCAGTGGGCAAGGAAAAAGCAAGTGTGTTCCATATCACAGCAACTTTCATATTAGCGGTTTTTGTGGTGGAAGACACCATTAGCACTCACTTCATAGTTCTCAGGCAGCGAGGGAGAGAAAGCACCTCCCTGCATTCTTGGGCAGCCAAGCCCTTTGCGCAGGTGGTTGTGCATGTGGGGAAACAAGTCTCAGAAGACCCAGAGCAGAGCTAAGAAACAAAGAGGGGGAAGAGAGTAAGCAGGGTCCCGAACCCGCTGCTTCAGGCAAACTGGTGGACTGGCTGCAGAGGAGACGAAGGGGAAGGGAGCAAGCAGGGTCCCATACCACTGCTTTCCAGGCAAACTTACAGAACTAAGTGGGTCCAGGAGCCTGCAGATGATGGGGAGGAGGGGGAGAATTTCACGAAAGGCTGACCCATAAAAGAGACATGTTGGGGACTAGAACTTGGAGCCGGTGCTCCTGAGGCAGAGAGAACAGTTTGTCCAGGCCTGGCCTGGGGTACTCAGTCATGAGAAAGTGTCTCAAGAGGAGAGGGGAAGTGTCTCACCCAAGGGAGCAGTCCTAGAATGGGGGTCAGGGAAGCACAGGGTTACAGGGTTAGCTCTCAGTTCAAGAAATCTTTCCTAGGACCATGTGGATGGTTACTCTGGCCAGTGGGTATGGGGAAGCTTATGTGTTCTAGGCTAGGCTAGTAAGTGAGGATAAGCTTTGGTAGCTGGTCTGATGCAAACCAGCAGACATTTGCCAGAGTCTCAGCAATTCACCCATTTTGTTTAATTAAAAAAGAAAGATTAGAAAGAGGTGTGTTGTTGAGCAGGTTTCATGGGTAAGAGAACCAGGGATGGGGAACAGGAAGAACACATGGAAGGAGTATAGTGCAGGTAGATAAATGCTCGGACATAAGGAATTTCTTTTTATCTTCCAGACTGCTGGCAATATGTGTTAACACCCTTTAAAATGATTGGGCCTAGCATGCCATTAAGTAGTCACTTTAGCCCACTATCTAGAGGGTACTGAATCCAGACCTTATTGCTAAGGTGTATCAATTTGGAAGGCCTCAACTCAGGCATTAATCTTAGAGATTTGAGGTTTTTCAGTAGACAGCCCAGTGGGGTGTCCATGGGTACAGATGAAGACGATGTGCCCATTGTGTAACGTTGTTGTTACCAGACTTTCAATTGGTGCCTTGAAAGAAAAACCTGGTAATGAAAATCAGGCTAGCCTAGATAATCAGGTTGTCACCAGAATATCTAGTGGCCTCTGCAGAGCTAGTCAACCAGAAACTAGTCCAACAGGAAATAGCCACCTGGTACCAGGATTTCCGGCAGCTGCGAGAGCTTGGGGGAGGGTGGGAGCTATTTCAAAGAGGCAAAAATCACCCAATGGGCTAATGTCCTAAGTCTTAGGACAGCTAGAGGCCACTCATATGGACTGGGGCCATGAAAAGCCAACCCCTTAATCCAGGAAATGCTGGCCAGGCGCTAACTGGTGGTCCAGGGTCCCTCCCACCAAATGGAAACTCATTACCAATTAGTGTGCCGGTGTGTGTTTGTAAGTTTGTGCAGTCTGATATTGGGAAAGGTGGAACCATGAGTTCTGTGTTTATCTGGCTACCCAGCCCACATGGCAGAGCACCACATGGGGGCCAAAGTGGCACATCTCATGTGGTGGAAGTTTTGCAGCAGCAGTGGAAATTCACGTGGTCGGTGACATCAGGTAGTAGCAGATAAAGTCATTGTGGAGTAGCATTGGCGGCGGTGGTGGTGGGGTTGTGGCGGGCCACCTGGCATTTGTCCTGCATGGTCACAGCAGCCAGTGCCGGTGGTTGCACGGGTCTCAAGGTTCCCAAAATCTTTAAGTCCTGGATTTCAGCACCATTGTTAGATTTCAGTGCAGCAGCTTAGACAGACAACACCAGACCAGATGATTCCACTAAGGGAGGGGGTTTTTCAGCATGGAGTGTGGGAAGAGAAATGGGAGGAATGGTGGAGAGAAGAGAGAAGAGAGAGAAAAGAGAAGTGGAGGCTGGCCATGACCACGTGGAGGAGAGGGGGAAAGAAAGGGGGTAGGGCACACAGAGAACTGCAGGTGAGAGATGAAGGGAGCAAGAGGAAGAGGAGGGGTAGACAGCCCCTTTTATAGTGGGCAGGACTACCTGACTGTTGCCAGGTCACTGTGGGGAGGAGCGTACCTGGGTGTTGCCAGATAGCTGTTGAAGTTGGGTTTAGACAGAATGCTAACAGTACCATCAAGAGTTTTCTTGGTACAGGAATCTGTAGAACCTGCTGCTCTCTGGACAATAAAGAAAATGTTTGTCAATAGAGTTATAGGAGATGATTGGATAGTAGAGTTTTTGAAGACCAAGATGGTAGACATTGTAGAAATTAGTGTGAAAAAAAAAGAGTTATTTGTTGTAATTTGTGATTGTTGTGCTACATTTGGGAAAATTGTTGAGAAATACCACAGTCAAAGGGCATAACTGTGGGGAAAACCACAGTCAAAGGGCATAACTGTGGGGAGAACAAACCCTATCTTAACAAGAGATGCATTCTGCCAGATCACAGAGAGGTCAGGGAGGGAGTTATGGCCATCTGATGAGCTCTAGAGACATGTCTGGAGGTGGTCTGGGTGACTGTCATGTTGGTGGGAATGTAGAAGAGGAGGCCATGGTGGTGTCCTGCATAGAGCAGTAGAGCAGTCTGCAGTGATGTCTTGGTTATGGCAGTAGAGGGGATATGGTGATGGTACACCAGGATATGGAAACCAAGGTACTGTATGCAATGCAGGTGGAAGAAGATGTGATGGCAAAGATAAAGAAGGAAATATTTGGAAGAGTGTCTGTGAGGGGAAGACTAAAGGAATTTTTAAAATTACAGTGGATAAGAATAATCAAGTTATGGAACCATGAAGGGAGTCAGAGTCAGTGGAGGGTACTCAGCTGTCCTTATGGCAGTGGCTATGGATCTGGTGATGCCATGGTGGTAGAAACAGTGGAAAATGGATCTCGGAGTTCAAGGCCAGACTGTCCTAGTTAGGGAGTTCAGGTACAGAGTATAATGATATTCATTGCCTTCTTTGATCAGGTAATAAAATTTGTCTGTGGCTCCTATAGAGAGACTTACAGATAAATAAGTAGAAGGCTTCTCCAGACAGAGAGCCAATCTGATCAAGGGTATAAATAAAAAACATGTAGAGAGCCAAACAGAAAGATAGTATAAATCAGGTGTATTAAAGTTGTATAAAGTTTTATTGCCTCCTAGTATACTCAGATTATGTCTAATGTAGGCCACATGGGAATTCTGAGTTTATTTTTGCTTGGCATACAGGAAGACCTGAAAATAGGCATATACAATACATTACATATTCATTGACTTTAGATTGCTTTAACTTTCAAATGGGTATAATTCTGAGTTGTGTAGTTATACTTTTCCTCTGGAGAATAGGTCAAGATAAAGGTTTTTCTAGTTACTGCTTCAAGGACATTCTGATTTGGGAAAAAGGTTTTGTCTGTGTTATTTCAGAGAGGTCATTAAGGTAGTTATATCTTCCAGAATTGTATCAGACATGATAGATGTAGGCCTCCAGAAGACTAGATTCCAGAGAATCAAACAAAAAATTATCTGGATGAGACTAAAATTTGTTTTGAGATTTGTGTATTACAGAATATACAGCCCTGGTGAATGAATCTCCTCATGAGAGCATGCTGAACTGACCTGCTTGAACTCCTGATGTCCTGAACTTCCAGCTGGATCCAGTTAAGACACAGACACAGAGCCTTTTCAATCTCTGGTGTGGCTTCTTAGACCAACTAACTCCACTATTACCCTTCCACCTCGCCCATCTTCAAACATCTCAAGGCCCAAATTCAGCTTGAAGAAGTTAATGAAGAATCAGAGCCCCAATTCCTTGAACTTTTGAACTGAGGTGGTTAATATTAAGCTGTCTTTCTAGGGGGAAGTAATGGTTTTATTGGAACAGGGAGAATAGCTAGAATTGATTGGATAGGCATATCTGTTGATAGAACTCTGTATAATTGTTACTAAGCTAAAGTTTAATTTCTTAGATGGTACAAAATATATTTTGATGCAAATTAAAGGGTTTCATTGGTATAATTTCTTCTATTAATTCCAAATTTGTGGATTCAAGGCTTAGATCCAGTACTTCTTTTTTTTTTAATGTACATTTTAATGTATTATTACATTAAATGTGAGTTAAGGGCCTATGAAAATTCATGGCTCTGAGTTTATTGTTAGTGTGTTTTCTAGATTTTAATTAGAAATAGCTGAGTGTAATTAACAGACAATATTCCAGATTGCTTTAAATAATAGCTGTTTTTCAAAAACATCAGAATTCCACAGAATTCATGGTAAAGACATTTGTTTATTACAGATCACTTGGCTGTCTCCTGAATGCTTCCCCTTCTTGGAATCTAAGAAGAAATTGAGTATCTTTCAAGTTATTCCAGTAGTGGTGTGCCAGCCACTAGGCAAACTGCCTCTTTTCATCTACAGACAAAATACTGTCCAGGAAAAGAACACACTTGCAGAATAGTCCACTGATTATATCTGCCAAGATAGAGTATCAGACCTTCAATATTCTGCATTGTAGGTCTGTCAGATAATCCTGGGCCAGAGGTTGAAGACCAGATGCTCCAACATTTTGTAGTATAAGGGACAACCAGGTAATCAGTGGTCTATATAGTTGGCTATGTTTTGGAAGCTATACTTTGTGTTTCCCAAATCTTCAGTTAATTCAGTCATTCTGTATTTCTGATGGGGTTGAGACTGATAGTCTCTTAGCCAACCCAGGCCATTTACTTTGAGAGAACAGATTTGAGAGGATGGTTTTCTGATGGCATTCATTCTAAAGCCAAGACATAAGCCAGGTACAGAACTATAGTCTTTTAAGTCAAGATAGATGACAATGATCTTTTTATTGACAATATTGGACTGGGTATTAGGTCTGTCTTGTACATTATTATTACAAATTGGTAATAGTTGTGCTCTATATTTTGAGAGAATATTTTTTCTCTTTTATTCTAACAGAAAGGTTGATATATAGCAGGATACATATTGTGCTACATTGTATTTCCAGTGGAGGTCCGAAATTAGGCAGTAGAAGTAGAGCTGGAACAGGGATAGAAAGAGAGTAACAGGAGAGGAGTAAAAGAAAAATGGGAGAAGAGGAAGGCTATCAGCCATGGAGAACCACAGATGGGTCAAAAGCTGTCCAGGGTAGCAACTTCTATCAAAATGTTAGATATTGGGTAACAACTCTAATCAAGTGGGCATCTTGTTGATTGAGCATTTCTAATATATACAATGCTTTAGATAATCATTAAGCTTTAAGAGTCTCATTTCTACAAGGTACTGCAAGGATGGCAGATATTATTATCTGGGGTTCAGACAAGCTTGTAGATGCAGCTAGGTGGATTGGCAGAGCTATATCCCATGCTGGTGTCTCGTGAGTGGGAGCACCTGTGCATCTAGCTAACCAGAGCCCTGGTCAGAGCAGAGGTGCAGCAGGAACATGGTGGCCACCCAGGAACAAGCCATAACGGGCTTTGTTTTCTAAATATCACCCCTAGACAAACATGCATACTCAGACATGTACACACAGACATATGTACACATACATGAATTCATTGCATATACACATGCCAGTACACACAAACCTACACAACACACACATGCCCGCACACGAATTTACATATCCCACACATAAGTAACTACGTAATACACACATGAACACACACACACACACACACACACACACACAACTCTTGGATATGGAACACTGGAGTGCTGTGACTGAGAATACATAAGGCCTTGGGGTCAATCCTCAACACCACAAGAAGTAAAAGGGTGATGCTTGGATATTAGTGATACCTGACAAAAATAAAACAAAAAAGACGCTCAGAAAAATCCATCAGTCTGCCTGGTATGGCAAGGAGTGTGGCCAGGGATGAAGAGTGACCTCAGCTTGGGGTGCTCTGTCCTACACAGTCCAGCACAACTGCTTGAGTCCTGTCAGTCTGTGGGAGACCTTGAGTGAGAGCCTGGGACATGCTGATAGCAATGTCTCCTTACAGCTGGGGCTGAGCACCATGTCGCACCATTTACACCAGCAACAGGGTTTAGAAAAATGGCCTCAGAGTACTTGAGTGTGACTTGGAGCGTTTAAAGACTGGTCAGGCATGTGTGTGCTCCATCTTTCTGACAGCCACCAGACCCCTGGAGAGTGAGTCTCACTGAGGTTCCCTGTGAGCCAAGTACTCAGACTGAGCCACACTGGTGACTGGGAGTCCCACCCTCTGACATATCTTACAGACACCTGAGTGTGTGTCCCACACCCTGAGCTCTGCTGTCACTGTGCCTGCTACTTCTTTTCTTCTCTGGCATTTCTCAGCAGTCACCAATGTGAGGACAACAGGTATTCCAGTAACTCATGTCATCACAGGGTCTTGGGGACCACCATGTCATGTCTCCAGACAGAAGCAGTGCTGACTCTTAGTGGAAGCCTGCTATATCTGTCCCAGAGACCCATGGAGACCTGACCTCTGTCTGCAGTTTGTCAACAACCTGGTCACCCATGATGGGTCTTAGTGGGTGACACAGCGTTAGCTGTCAGTCTGGAACACAGCCTGCATTTTTCTTCCTTTCCTTCCTCCTCCCTTTATCTCTCTCTACTTCCTGTCTTCTTGGTCTACCCTCTTCTTAGCTCTGCTTTGATTTTATCACACAGAAAATACTGGTTGTTTAGCCCAGGCTGACCTAGGCCTTGCTGTCTATCCCAGGATAGCTCCACACATATGATCTTCCTGATTTGGATCCCAAGTGCTGAAAATGTAGCCCTGTACCAATCGTCCAGGCCCAGCACACTCTTCAGTCTGAACAGTCAAGTTGTCTCCTGGGGAGGGATGGAGCTGCTGGGAGAGTGTTCTATGACAATCAAGCAAGATGGCTGGGGTTGCAGAAGAAAACAGCAGCTGCCACAAGACTGGTTTATTTTGCATGGCTCAGCCTGCCCTGAAGAGCAGGTCTGGAATTAATGAGTTTGCTCTCTCATCACAGCACAAAGCTGGTAAGGGGAAGGTGCAACTGGAACAGCAAAGGTGCCATAATCACTGGGCCGGGGCTGTCCAGCGGGCACCGAGAAGGTAAAGCGCTGCAGGAGGCAGGTGAAGAAGAGGAAGAGCTCCATGCGGGCCAGGGGCTCCCCCAGGCATGTTCGGCGGCCTGTGGGTGGGAGAGGGGCTCAATTAGTCTGGAACCTGATTGGTGCTATACACCCTAAGGCAACCTGAAACAGCCAGGAAGCCAGGTCCCCCAGAGTCACCTGCTGAGAATGACATGAAGGCCTCATGCTTCACAAAGTGGCCCTGGGCATCCAGGAAGTGTTCAGGATGGAAGTGGAGGGGCTTCTCCCAGACAGTCTCATCCTTCAGCACAGAGGACAGGTTGGTGATGAGGATCGTCCCCTGGCAGGAGGCACATCGTGTGAACATGTACACGGGTTAGGGTGCCTAGACCATAGTCACCAGGATCACATGTGTAACTTTCCCTGCACTCCTTGGATTTCCTCATTCAATCTCAACCCCAGAGGCTCTCAGCATCTTGGAGAGTCCTGTACCAGATCTACCATGGGTGGCCAACCCAGCAACCTTCTTTATGTGCAATGATCCATAAAGTTAGCTTGTGCCATTTTGCTTAACATTTCACTTTCTTGCGGACTCTCAAAGACTGCAGCCTGCATGCACTGTGTTTCTTGTGAACATGTTGAGAATAGTATGTAGTGATTTCTCCTGCCCTTGTATGATATTGGTCATGATGATATAGTAACAGGACCAGGCCTACCTTGGGGATGAGGAAGTCCTACACTTCAATGTCACGACTCGTGATGCGTGGCAAATTCAATGGACCAATGTCCCCAAAGCGCTGCACCTCATGGATGACAGCATTGGTGTAGGGCATGCGGGCCTGGTCTGCCATCTCAGGATGCCGTACCTGTCCTATGACCTCATCGATTTCCTGTTGGACTCTCCTGGAGGGACAGCATCCCCTCAGTGAATCAGTGACAGGGGAATTTCATGTCTTACAGACATGTTAAGGGCTGTGTCTATGTAAGAAAAACACCAGTGAGCAGCACTGGAGTCTGGGTTAAGTTGTGTTGGGAGCCACAAGTGTCTCTCTAAAGTCATCTGGGGAGTGTGCCTCTACCTCTCTCCCACCCCAGCCATGCTTACGCTGCACATCCGGATGCAGGATCATGAGCAGCAGGGCCCAGGACAGTGTGGTTGAGGTGGACACCATCCCTGCAGTGAACAGGTCAGCCACCACCATGCGCAGGTTCTCCTCATTAAAGCTGCTGTCAGGATTCCCCTTGGCCTGGTCCAAGCAGAAAGAGTAGACTCAGTAGGGAGAGGAAGGTCCATGTGGCTTCCCATTGTCCCCAAGCAGCCCAGGTGCTGAGTTACTTGATGATGCACAGAACCACATCCTTCTGGCCTCACAGCTCCAAGGATCTCATCCCACAGCCCTGGCCACATCTCTTGTGGCTTCCAATCACCTTCTCTATCTCTGCCAAGAAGGCATCAGTGAAATTCCGGGGTGGCTGGGACGAGTCCCACTTGGTCGTATTCTCAGTCAGCAGGTTATCCACTATGGCCATGAAGGACTTCTGACCTTGGAAGATCTTGTCAGCCAGCACTGGGATACGAAGGACTATCGGGAATGCATTAAGAACCTGCGAGAGACAAAGGAGTTCTCAGAGATTCCTCTTCATAAAATTATTAGTGACTCATCATCATGTATGGGGCTGCTGTGCCACAGTGTGTGTAAATGACAGGACAGTGTGTAGAGTCAATTGTCTCGATCTTACATGGTTTGCTCATATCAAACTCAGATCTCCAGGCTTGCTTGACAAGCTCTCACCCACTCACCATTTGGTTGGCTCCACAGTGCTAGTGATGCTCACTGTCTACCAGTAGCAGGCTCAGTGCCAGCCTCCTTTACAGTGGACCCAGAGCCTGTCTGTCTCAAAGTGTAACTTGCCTCTTCCTCAGTTGTTAAATTTGCAAGAACCATCTAAGGGGTCTCACAGACCCTTTAGAATAGAAGGAATATTTTTCCCCAGCAATAACCACAGGCTTTGTGTCTTCCATAAAAACAGAGGACACATGTTCTCTCCCTTTCTGGAAATCCTGTTTTGGTCCACTTCTCTCATCCTGCCATGGAACAGTTTTCAACAGCCATATCCTCCTGCAGTTCATCCCTAGAAGACCTCTCCCACAACCTTGGCAAAGAGCTTCCTGGGGAAGATGGAATGCACAGAAGTGACTCTGTTGGCTTCCCTGAACTCCTACCTCAGGAATGAAGCCGGAGATTTCTGTCAAACTTTCTTCCAGTACTTTCAGCATCCTCATGAGGTAAGGGTCTTCATATTCAAAGCGCCGGGCAAAAATGAGAGATGCAATCACATTGCACACAGCTTTGTTCAGCATGGTGTTGGGATTCATGGGCTGCCCTGGGAGTAGAGATGGAGTGGAGATAAAAGCAAGTCCATGGACTGCCCATGTCTCCCTGTGCCCAAATACATCCCTCACTCGTCACCCACCAGCCTGGGCTGTGAAGGCATCACAGAGGTGGCCGGCCTCTTTGGTCACCCACTCCTCCAGAGATTTCTTGCCCAGGCCAAAGTTTCTCAGTGTGGAAACAGAGAATCGCCTCTGCTCTCTCCACTCAGGCCCATACGATGCAAGGATCACACCTGCAAGTAATTCTGTGTGTAAGCAAGGATGCCCAGCTATGCTGTCTCCTGCTCTCATCAACTCTCTTCCCCTCTGGGTTCTGTCCTGGCCTTGAGCCTCTCAAAACCTTGCTACCACAATCCAGTGCATGCTTTCTCGCTAGTCACATGGATTTCAGTTACTTTCAGTAATTGCTTGTCCGCATTCCCACCAACTTCATGCCCTGTTCTTCCTCCACTCCTTGTCATCTCTCCAAAATCAGCTACACAGTCCTCAGAGCACTTTACCTTGAGATCTGGGCTTCACACCCAAGTATTCAAAGTGGCACTGGCGGCGGTCAGCAGTGTCCTCTCACAGGTCACCAGCACTTTCGCATTGCCTTCAGTCCATTGATCACACAATGGGCTTCCAGGCATCTGCAGCTGAACACGTCACCAAGCGGTTTGAAGCTGAAGAGAGAGACAGAGAACAAGGAAGTGAGTCCCACAGTCATAGTACCAGATCACTGCATAACCATTGTCAAAGTGTGAAGTGCCAGGCAGTTTTTATATGTGTATGTGCATATGTGTGTTGTTTACACTGCATGCTTGTATATGTGAATGCGTGTGCTATGTGTTGTGAGTCTCTGTTCTCTCTGGTAGTGTGTGTGCATATGTGGTGTGTACATGTGTGTTCGTGGTGTGTTGTTTGTTATGACCCTTGGTCCTCACATATCTAGGAATGCTGTGCATGAGCCATCCCAGCATGAGGATTCCTACACTGTGTTTCTTACTTTCACGTTCAGCAAAGGAATCACAGAGATGTCACACCCAGTGGTGACCTAGATAGAGCCAGAAATCTCTCCTGGGGTCCCTTATCATGTCAATACTCATGAAGAAACTCTTCTTCCTTGATATACGCAGTGAATCCAGAGAACACACACCAGCAAGAGATTCAGGCAGCAATAGCCCCTCTCTCCACTTGGTGTCTTGACTGATATGTTACAGTGGACCTCACAGAAGGTCAAGATTATGTCTTTCACAGGATCATAATATACTTGGGATTTCTATAGCTGCAACCCTGTCCAACCAGACTAAACCCTGCTGTCACAACATGAGCCACTTCCTGGATTTTGTTCCTCAAAACTTTTGCCCTAGAAAGTCCCAGCAGCTGCCACCAAAACAGTCCTATGCCTGTCCCCTCTTGGGGACTGAATCCCCGTCTGACCTGTGGCTTGATCCACTATGTGCTGCTATGGACACCATATCCTCAGTTACCATGGACCACTAAGTCACTCACCTTGTACAAGCTGTATGGCATGTTATTAAGGTCCACCTGCAGCAGGTTACCCAGCAGAGGCCATGGAATAGGTCCAGGTGGGTATCGAGAAGTCCAGCGCTGGCGCCTGTACAACAAGTCCACCAGTAATATGAAGATGACTGTGAATATGGCCACAGGCCACAGGCCAGTCCCAGTCAGCAGCCCCATCACAGCCCCACTGCTGCTCAGGTTTCCCAGAGATCAATGACCAACACTCAATAGAGCACTTCAGATCAGCAAGTCACAAGCTTGGATCCTGCCACCTTATAAAGAATGCCAGGGTTGCCCTTTGTCCCCTGTGTCCAGCCCCAATCCTGTGTTTTGTTTAGCCAAGTGTAGAGAGCAGCAAGTGTTACTCTGTCCCTTCCCACGAGCCTAGCATTCTGGGATAATCATGATAGACAGATGTTTAGTGGACTCCTGTTTCATGATGGATATTCTGATCATTGCATGTAGAAACATCACCTGGTCTGCTAACCATGCACATCTTTGAAAGCTTGAGGACATTGCCTTAGAGAGGAATGAGACCTCCCACAGCTTCTTGGAACATTTTGTTGGCAGGACATGAGGGGTAACCAGTATAAAGTCAATGGCTTCTCTGGTTGTGTCAGCAGTGGGAAGCTGTCTCTTGCAGTTGAGGGAAAGAGGCTGGAGACCCTATGGACAATAGAAGTGCAGTTGTGGAGAGCAGCTGAAATCCCTGTGTGTCAGTTAGAGGCAGTGGGGGAAGGCGGCTGTAGCAAGTTCCATCTTCATTACAGGCCTGTGGTCATCCTTTTCATCAGGCAAGAAGACATACAACACATGATTTCTCAGACCCAGTTTCAGGAATCTGAGAAATGGTCTGAGAATCTTGGGGGAACCACTAATTTGGTTCAGGAACTTGTCACCTGCTGCCCTCAGTTTCTTATTCATGCTTTACTTCATGGTGGGTCAGTGTCTTCTGGCAACAGTCTTCAACATGGAGCTAGGTAAGGTAGTTTTCTTCCTCCTGCCAGAGGCTTGTCGTCATTGTTGGCTGCCATGGGGAAACCAGAAAGATGACTTCTGAGCCTTCAAATAAATGGAGCTCTTGAGTTGGAGCCTGCTGGGCACATGGCATATGCTAGCTCTCCATTCACTAGGGTCAGCAGATTCTCAGTCCCTGCCTTCTTGGGCATCCAGATCTCTAAATATCAATGGTTCAGAAGTCCCAGTGGAATCCAGGCAGGGTCTCTGACTGCACCTCTAGTGTAGCAGAAGGGAGGCAGGAGCTGAGCACAGACCACACCATGCAGCCCCACAGAAAGGACTACAAACGGTTCTCCTCCTATCTGCTGTCCATGCTATTCCAGCCCTGATCACCTCTGTGTCACTGGAGCCTGTGGGTGACCTGAAGTCTCTAATTCTTCTCCCTCTTATTGTCCATGAGTCTTGGTTCTCTCCAAACCTGTTGTCTGGATCTGCACCATTTATTGGGCCTGAGTTAAAGGTCTTTCTCAAGCCCCAAATTAGACTGAAAGGAGACCTGTATGGAAGTCAGGACACCAGCATGGTTCATCGTTAGAAAGGAGTCAGAGAGACAATTTTCTTTGGTCATTTGCAATTTAGGTTGGGGTGGGGTCCTACTGATTTGCTCCAGAATCCTTCCAGGGTATGCTCTGGTACCTGATGATTAAACATGTGTGTTGGTGCTGGGAGAAACATCGAATTTGGCCTCTAATCTCTTACTGTCTATGTGATTCTTGATATTATTAAAGAGAAGCAGTGGAGCTGACTAGGTGCTGTTCCTATTGGGGAATGGGCTGACTCAGGATGGATATTCCTGCATCAGGTAAGTAAGCCTTTTTGCAGTAAATGCACAGCTAGTTGAAGGATGACATACACTGTATGCTATAATGGGTTTCCTCTCTGTCTCCAGCTGTTGGGAGAGGACCAGGATGCTCTGCTAATCCTCTGCCTGCTGACACTGTACACTTCCTTTCATTGTCAGTCTATGTCCTCTCAGCCATGAGAACAACTGTAGTCTGTCAGGATCATGTGGCTTTAGGGGGACTGGGGTCTGCATATTTTTATCAGCAGCACAGGTGTACCATGTCCACAACAAGAAGCTGGGACTGAGTTCCTGGCCATCCAGCATTGCTCCATTGCTCCACTAGACCAAAGTGCTCCCAGGTTTGCAGTTTTCTACACACATGTTAACAGATACTTGTTCACTGTCCTTTGGACTCCACTGGAAGAGGTCAGATGCAACCTGGGCATGTTTCTTCTGGACTCTGTGCTGTGCACTGTTTATTGTCTTTTCTGACTTTGACCTACCTTGTTCCTTTCACATGAGGTCCAACAGTGAGGCTCAGGATCATCTCTAGGTCTTTCTATTTCCCTAAGCATCCTGGAAAGTGTGATGTTGGCCACTGGGATGATACTGATTTTTGCATATGGCTTGGGGAAAGCTTAGTTTGGGTAAAGGATGGCTGAGGTTGGTTTGGGTTAGCGATGCTTTCATCCCTGGATAGTTTCTGTAACCCTTATGGTGTGAGACCACAGTATACTTTGGTCCATTAGCAAGTAGTGTTACCTACGGAATCTCAAACCATAGAACCAATGCTTGAGCTGCACATTCTGTAGGTAACAAAATGCAGGAATTGTAAATATTTTGACTTAAGGTCATTGGTAAACAAAGAGAAAATACTTCCAAGGCAGAAATGAAGGGAAAGCGATGGAAAGTACAGCATCAGAACATCAGGTTCCAGACTGAGACTGACGAGGAATAGACAAGTGTGTCTCTATGAACAGAGAGCCATAATCCCAACCACCCACAGCAATTGAGGCAGCTCTACATTGGTTTTTAGAGCTTTAAAGCTCCTAATCTTCATTGAAAAGAACATTATGAGTCATGACTCGGTAATGAAGACCTTCCCAAGAAGGCATCCTGGAGTTTGGTATTGTGACTTTGTGTTGTGTTGAGGTGGATGCTGGGATTTGTGCTGAACCACACAAAGCTGAAGGATACATAGTATTCACATCAAGAGTTTTCTTTGCACAGGAATCTGTTGAGTCTGCTGCTCAGTGGACAGTAAAGAAAATATTTGTGGATAGAGTTATAGGAGATTTTAGGATAGTAGAGTTTCTGGAGACGGAAACATTAGACATTGTAGAAGATAGAGTAAAAAATGAGAGTTATTTGTTGTTGTAACTTGTGACAGTCATGCTACATTTGTTAAAATTGTTGAGAAATACCACAGTCAAAGGTCATAACTTTGGGGTGAACAGGCCTTTCTAAATGAGAAACCTATTTTGCAAGATCACAGAGAGCTCAGGCAGGGAGTTCTGGCCATCTAATGAGCTCTGGATGAACAGCTGGAGGTGGTTTGGGTGATTGTGATGTTGGAGGGAACTTAGAAGAGGAGGCCACGGTGATGTCCATTGAGCATTAGATCATTCTGTGGTGATGTCTTTGGTATGAAAGTAGAGGGTATATGGAAACCAATGTGATGTATGCAATGAAGGTTTAAGAAGTTATGATGGCAAACATAAAGGAGGAAATATTGGCAATGATATCTGTGAAGAGGAGGCTATAGGGATGTTGAAAATTACAGTGGATAAGAGCAATCATGTTATCGATCCATGAAGGGAGTCAGAGTCAGTGGAGGGAACTCAGCGGTCCCTATGGTGGTGGCTATGGATCTGGTGGTGCCATGGTAGAAACAGTGGAAGATGAATCTCTGAGTTCAAGGCTAGCCTGTTCTACATAGGGAGTTCCAGGCCAGCCTGGGCTGCATAGAGAGACCCTGACTCCAAAAAAGTCAGAACAAGATCTTTCCTGCCACTGTGGAATGAGGCTGTATATCTCATTTCAGTAGTGATATGGACACAGGAGAAGCATGTGGAAATTAGCAACCATGTTAGCAGAGGGTCAAAATTCAAAGGATATTGAACAACTTAAATCAAATGAAAACAATGTTACGCAAAATACAACAATGATAAAATAAACCATCAACTCTCCCACACACCCAAAAGATCAGAAGTGTCACGAGCATGCTCCTAACCCTGGGCTCAACCCACAGCACCTCAAAAACATATACATAGGAAAATCATAGGAAGAAACAACTGGAGTAGATCCAGACTGCCATTGCTGGATTTCTATCATTGTGATCCAAGGAAACTGTGGGAGGAAAGGGTTTGTTTCATCTTAAAGATTATAGTGCCATCATTTAGGGGACTAAGGGTGGGACCCAAGACAGAAACCAATGCATAGACCAGGAAGGAGTGCTGCTTACTGGGTTTTCAGCCTTCTTTCTTACATCATTCAGGACTACGAACCCAGGTTTGGCAGCCTACACAGGATGCTGGGCCCTCCCACACCACCCATCAATCAAGAAAATGCACCCCTGTCCAGTCTGCTGGGAGCATCTTCTCAATCTTGGCTCTCTCTTCCCAGAGGACACTAGCCTGTGTCCAGCTGACTGGGCTGGCAAATGCAGAGACAGCAGGGGTGACTTATGACAGTTAACAAGGATGCTAAGGAGAAGGAACACTTGTTGGGTGATCTGGGAGAATTTGGGAAAGCAAAGGACTAGTCAAAATTTATCGGATGAAAACATGTTTACAGTCAGGTGTTATAGGGGTATGCCTTTAATACTATCACTTGGGAGTCAGACGCTGGTGGATCTCTAAGTTTGAGTCCAGCTTGGTCTACAGAGTGAGGTATAAAACAGCCATGACCACAGAGAAAAATTCTGTCTCAAAAAAACACAACCAAACAAAGAAGTAATAAGAACCCCCTATGCGTACACAATTCCTTCAAAAATCAGAAAGGCAAATACAAGCCCCCAGCTACAGTTGTGTCAATGATGTACCTCAATGGTAAAGCATTTGTTTATAGCAATTTTAAGGCCAAGCATTAAAAGATACCTCTTTATTTATTTAAGTTTCAGCTCTATGGACAGGATGGCTCTTTTCAGCATTCTTTCAATCCAATACCAGGATGGAGCCAGGTAGGAGCAGCTCAGAGGGATTCTCTAACCCTGTAGGTTTCTCCTTTGTGCCAGGGCTACATTGGCTGCCCTCTTGTGGCTACTGGGAGACAGCTCAGCCCATAGGTCTGTGACCTTCACTAACCAAAGCATCCCAGGATGGACTGGGGATACTAGAAGTTAGAAAAGTCATGAAATCTGTAATGAGGCTAGTGGACAGAGCTCTGGAGCCTGTATCCTCCTGATTCTATTGATGGGATGTCAGATTGTAGAGTAGTTCTGGAAAGCAGCAGAGTAGATCCAAACACAGAGAAAAAAGGAAGGAGAATAATGTCCAAAGAAACAATCAGTCTAAGTAAGGACAATAATGAGACATGGCATGTGCTTCAGGAATGCTGCTTCTGACATCATATCCTGGGCATTGCAAGGAGGTGGATGCAGAGATGGCTCAGGAGACAGAGGGCTTGCTGTGCAGGCACGAAGACCTGAGTTCAGATCCTAGCACCGATGCACACCTGGATTTTGTGTTGCGTTACAGTAACCACAGCACTGGAGGCAGGGACTGGTGCATTTTGGAAAATCATCATCCAGAAAGTCTCCATGAAAGGATGAGCTCCATGTTCTGAAACAGTAAAGGTGAAAGGGTGCTGGACCATGAAAGGCAGCCTTGTGTCTGGTCAACCAGTGACTAGAAACCTCTGGAGACCCCAGCAAGCGGCAGCATGCTTTCTGCCATGCTCCCAGAATCCAGGCTCCTGACACAAGTCCACAGCCCTCCATAGACTTGTGGTCTTTAGTTATTTAGGACAATGCCCCATCCCCTCCATAGTTAGAGGGCGTGACTACAGGCCATTGAGCCTCAAGACATATTTTCATATTAATGAGGTACCTGAAGTCCAGAAGTGTGTAGCCAATTAAGCATTCCTTCCCAGCCCTTCCATTCTATAAAAGATAGCCCTGAAAATCCTGTGGTACAGTTTTTCATCTACTTTCAGCCATTACAATAAAAATCTTAAAACTATGGACTGTTTCTTCTATCAGAATGTGCCTTGGGAAACAGTGGCGCAGGCCTTCACCTAGAGAGCTGCTGTCTAATCTCCAATAGAAGACCTCTCTGCATTCCCAGTCAAGGAGATCACCAAACCATGCAAATCAAGGGTGCCACTGCAAAAAACAAGAGCTCTCATCCTCAAGGGACATATCCAGAGTTTTTCTCACTTTCTTTCCCTTCGACTTCAGGCCAATACAGCCCATCCACCCCACTTCTTTTTCAGTCCTTCCTCTGCTCTCATAGCCTGATGTGAGTGCCCAAGAGCCCAAGGACAAAATGAGCTTGCTATGGCTCCTCTGGGACATCAGACTGTGCTCCCTCACTTCACTACAGAGGGGTCTCACAGCTTCCCATAATCTGACACACACCCAGAGCCTGGGGGAGAGCACAGGTAAACTTCCTGGTGTCTCTGTCTTCCCCAAGTGGCCCTAGCCTCATAGCCGGAGAGACAGAGGACACACATCAAACCAACAACTAGTCCAGAAAACACATATATATCAACCCAACAAAAGAGAATATTGGAAGAAACTTTACTTTGGCCTCTCACATCCTCTCATAGATGTAGAGACCAAAGCATCAGGACACACACACTTACACACACATAAACACAAACATACACACCCATGCCCACGCATGCACAAACACAGATACACACAAAGATAGACACAAGTGTTCATACATAGACACCCAGATGTACATACACAGACACTTACATGCAGAAACACATACATAGATGGACACCTATACACATAACACATGCACATACAGACACTTTCACACACAAAGATATTTGATCACAGAGATACACACAATTCCCTACATACACATGTAGCAGGATACTTATTCTGGTACATTGTATTTGCAGTGGTGTTTGGTGATTAGGCATTAGAAGAGGAGGTGGATCTGGGAGAGAAAGAGAGGAAGGGAGTGGGAGAAATAGAGGAAGGGGAGAAGAGGAAGGCTATCATCCATGGAGAATCATGGATGGGTTGAACGCTGTCCTGGGAAGCAACTTATATCTTTCTTTTTTTTTTTTTTTTTTTGGTTTTTCGAGATAGGGTTTCTCTGTGTAGCCCGGGCTGTCCTGGAACTCACTCTGTAGACCAGGCTGGCCTCGAACTCAGAAATCCACCTGCCTCTGCCTCCCAAGTGCTGGGATTAAAGGCATGCGCCACCACCGCCCGGCTGAAGCAACTTATATCAAAAGGTTAGATATTGGGTAATAACTCTAATTGTGTGGGCATCTTGTTGATTGAGCATTTCTAAATATATAAATCCTTTAGATAATCATTAAGCTTTAACAGTGTCATTTCTACTGCTTACTTTGAGATGGCAGATATTGTCTGGGATTCACTCAAGCTTTTTGGATGCAGCGTGGTGGATTAGCAGGGCCATCCCCTGTGCTGGTGTCTTGTGGGTGCCCAGGCCTGTGTATCTAGGTAGCTGGAGCTCCAGTCATAGCCTAGAAGCAGCTGGAACATGGTCGCTGCCTGGGAACAAGCCGGACCAGGCATAGTTTTCTAAATATCACACCTACAAGTTGCTCCCAACATGAGCAACAAACCCAACACCCTGAAATTAAGAGTTTCATTCTTTACTGACTGATCTAGCCCCGTCAGACCAGTCACCATTTTCTAAATATCACCCCTACAAGTGGCACAGCAACTCATGGGAAAATATTTTGTTTGAAATTTAAGACTATTCACCTGAGAGGTTAAGTTGTATTCTTTATTATTTTTTTTAAAGTGCTTGAGTGAGTTGTGCTGATATGAGTCAAGGGACTTTAGGGAGGGGACTTTGAACTCTGAAACTGCTTGCAGGAAGGTCACCTGCTGAGAGAAATTGCAAGCTTCTCTGAGTCAAGAGAGCCAAATGAATAAGCTTCCAGTTTGGAGCAGTTACTGATTTAACTGTGAATTTACAATATAGAGATTATTTGCTTTTAGGAAACAATTTAAAATCAGATTCGGCCAAATCACATGGGGAATCTAGCCCTGGATTCAGAACTAAGATAGGGAAAATTGTCACTGACTCCAGGTAGTGATATTCATTGCCTCCTTTGATCAGGTAATAAAATTTGTCTGTGGCTCATATAGAGTGAGCTACAGATAAATAAATAACTAGAAGGCTGTTCCAGACAGAGAGCCAAACTGATCGATGGTATAAATGAAAAAGTTGCTTTAGGTAGAGAGTCAAAGAGAAGATAATGTGAATCAGGTGTATTAAAATGGTATTAAGTGCCTCACAGTATACTCAGGTTCTGTCTAATGTGGGCCCCATGGGAATTCTGGGTTTAGTTTCTGCTTGGCAAAATAGGAAAGACATGAAAATAAGCATATACAATACATTACATATTCATTTATTTTAGATTGCTTTAACTTTCAAAATGAGTGTGATTCTGAGTTGTGTAGTTATAGTTTTCCTCTGGAAAATAGGTCAAGATAAGGGTTTTTCTGGTTACTGGTTCAAGGACATTCTGATTTGGGAAAAAGGTTTTGTCTGTGTGATTTCAGAAGAGGTCATTAAGTTAGTTATACCTTCCAGAATTATATGGATCAGACATGACAGAGGTAGGCCTCCAGAAGACTAGATTCCAGAGAATCAAACAAAAAATTATCTTGATGAGACTAAAATTTGTTTTAAGATTTGTATATTACAGAATATACAGCCCTGGTGAATGAATCTCCTCATGAGAGCATGCTGAACTGACCTGCTTGAACTCCTGATGTCCTGGACTTCCAGCTGGATCCAGTTAAGACACAGACATCAGAGGCGTTTCAATCACCTGCATAGCCTTCTAAGACCAACTAACTCTCCTATTTACTCTTCCCCTGCCCCTCTTCAAATATCTCAAGGCCCAAATTCAGCTTGGAGAAGTTAATGAAGAATCAGAGCCTCAATTCTCTGGTCTTCGGGACTGAGGTGGTTAATATTAGGCTCTCTTTTTAGGGAAAAGTAATGGTTTTATTGGAAGAGGGAGGAATAGCTAGAATTGACTGTATAGCCATATCTATTGGTAGAAATCTGTGTAATGTTACTAAGCTGAAGTTATAATTTCTTAGATGGTACAAAATGTATTTTGATGCAAATTCAAGGGTTTCATTGGTATAATTTTTCTGTTAATTCCAAATTTGTGGGTACAAGGCTTAGACCCAGTACTTCTTTAACTGTTTTTTTTTTTTTTTTAACAGATTTTCGATGATCAAACAATGTGAGTTAAGGGCCTATAATAAATTCATGGCTCTTAGTTTACTGTTAGTGTTTTTTCTATATATCAATTAGAAATAGCTGAGAGTAATTAACAGACAAGAGTCCAGATTGCTTTACATAGATAGTTGGTTTTCAAAAATGTCAGAAGTGCACAAAATTCATTGTAAGGCCTTGGGATCAAACCTCAACACCAGAAGAAATAAAATGGTGATGCTGGTTGATATTAGGGATGCATGACAAAAATAAAACAAGAAAGGTGCTCAGACAAACGTATCAATATGTCTGGTATGGCAAGGAGTATGGCCAGGGCTGAAGAGTGACCTCAGATTGGGGTGCTCTGTTCTGCACATTCCAGAACAACTGCTTGAGTCCTTTCAGGCTGTGGAAGACCTTGTCTCAGAGTCTGAGGCATGCTGATAGCAATGTCTTCTTATAGCTGGGGCTGAGTGCCATGTGGCACCATTTACACCAGCAACAGGGTTTAGGCAAGTGGTCCCTGGTTACCTGAGTGTGACTTCGAGCATGTGGAGACAGGTCAGACATGTGTGTGCTCCATCTCTCTGGCACCCACCAGGTCCCTGGACAATGAGGCTCACTGAGGTTCCCTGTGAGTCAGGTCCTCAGTCTGAGCCATACTGGTGACTGGGAGTCACACCCTCTGACACATCTGACAGACAGCTGGGAGTGTGCCAGACTCCCTAAGCTCTGCTGTCACTTTTCCTGCTGCTTCTTTTCTTCTCTGTCATTTCTCTGCAGTCACCACTGTAAGGACAACAACCTTCCAGGCTCTGGGAGCCTTCCCAGTCTCTCATGTCACCACAGGGTCTTGGGGACAACCATGTCATGTCCTTAGACAGCAGCAGCGCTTATTCTTAGTTGAAGCCATCTACAGCTGTCCTAGAGACCCATGGAGACCTGACCTCTGCCTGCAGTTTGTCACCAACCTGGTTACCACTCATGGGTATTTGTGGGTGACACAGGATCAGAAGTCACTGTGGAACACAGCATGCATTTTTGTTTCCTTCCTTCCTATTCCATTTCTCCCTCCCCCTTCCTGTCTTCTTTGTGTACCCTCCTCATAGCTCTGCTTTAGTTTTACCATGCAGAAAATCCTGGTTGTTTAGCCCAGACTGATCTAGGCCTTGCTGTATATCCCAGGATAGCTCTACACACATGATCCTCCTGGGTCGGGATCCCAAATGCTGAAAACGTAGCTCTGTACCAATTGTCCAGGCTCAGTGCACTCTTCAGTCTCACCAGTTAAGTTGTCTCCTGGGGAGGGATGAGGCATCTGGGAAAGGGTGGTTGGAGATTGTTGTCTGAGGATCCAGCAAGACAGGTCTGGGGTCAAGCATGAAACAGCAGCTGCCACAAGACTGGTTTATTTTTCAGAGCAGGTCTGGAATTAGTGTCCTTGCTCCCTCATCACAGCACAGAGCTGGTAGGGAGAGGGGGCAACTGGAATAGCAAAGGTGCCATATTCACTGGGCCAGGGCTGTCCAGCAGGCACCGAGAAGCTAAAGCGCTGCAGGAGGCAGGTGAAGAAGAGGAAGAGCTCCATGCGGGCCAGGGGCTCCCCCAGGCATGCTCGGCGGCCTGTGGGTGGGAGAGGGCTCAGTCAGTCTGGGACCTGATTGGGGCTCCATCCTCCAAGGCACCCTGGGGACAGACAGGCAGCCAGGCCCCCCAGAGTCACCTGCTGAGAATGGCATGAAGGCCTCATGCTTCACAAAGTTGCCCTGGGCATCCAGGAAGTGTTCAGGATGGAAGCGGTGGGGCTTCTCCCAGACAGTCTCATCCTTCAGCACGGAGGACAGGTTGGGGATGAGGATCGTCCCCTGGCAGGAGGGACATGGTGTGAACATGGATAGGGGTTTGGCTGCCTAGACCCTACTCACCAGGACCACATGCATAACCTCTTCCCTGCACTCACTGAATTTCCACATCCATCCTCAACCCCAGAAACCATCAGCACCTTGGTGTTCCCTGTAACAGCTCTCCCATAGGTTGACAACCTAGTAACCATCCCTGTGTGCAATGCTCCATAAAGTGACCTTTTGCCATTTTGTTTGACATTACACTTTTTTGAGGACTCTTGAATGCTGCAGCCTGCATGCACTGTGTTTCTTGTGAACATGTTGAGAATAGTATGTAGTGATCTCTCCTACCCTTGTATGATAGTGGTCATGATGAAACAGTAACAGGCCCAGGCCTACCTTTGGGATGAGGAAGTCCTGCACTTCAATGTCACGACTTGTGATGTGTGGCAAATTCAATGGAGCAATATCCCCAAAGCGCTGCACCTCATGGATGACAGCATTGGTGTAGGGCATGCGGGCCTGGTCTGCCATCTCAGGATGCCGCACCTGCCCTATGACCTCGTCGATTTCCTGTTGGACTCTGCCTGGAGGGACAGCATCCCCTCAGTTAAACAGTGACAGGGGACTTCCGTGTCTTACAGCCATGTTAAGGACTGAGTCCACGTGTGGAAGACACCAATGAGCAGCACTGGTGTCTGGGTTGAGTCAGCATTGGGAGCCACAAGTGTCTCTCTCAAGTCATCTGGGGAGTGTGCCTCTCCCTCTCTACCACCCCAGCCATGCTTACACTGCACATCCGGATGCAGGATCATGAGCAGCAGGGCCCAGGACAGTGTGGTTGATGTGGTCACCATCCCTCCAGTGAACAGGTCAATGACCACCATGCGCAGGTTCTCCTCATTAAAGCTGCTGTCAGGATTCCCCTTGGCCTGGTCCAGGCAGAAAGAGTAGACTCAGTAGGGAGAGGAAGGTCCACGTGGCTTCCCATTGTCCCCCGGGCAGCCCAGGTGCTGAGTTACTTGGTGATGCTCAGGACCACATCCTTCTGGCCTCAGATCTCCCAGGACCTCAGACCACAGCCCCTGTGTACATCTCTTGTGGCTTCCAATCACCTTCTCTATCTCTGCCAGGAAGGCATCAGTCAAATTTCGGGGTGACTGGGCAGAGTCCCACATGGTCCTATTCTCAGTCAGCAGGTTATCCACTACAGCCATGAAGTTCTTCTGACCTTGGAGGATTTTGTCAGCCAGCCCTGGGATGCACAGGAGTATAGGAAGGCATTGAGAACCTGCAAGAGACACAAGAATTCTCAGAGTTTACTCTACATAAAATCATTAGTGAATCATGATCATGTATGCTGGTCATGTGCCACAGTGTGTGTAAATGATAGGACAATGTGTAGAGTCAATTGTCTCTGTCTTACATGGGTCCCACATATCAAACTTGGGTCTCCAGGCTTGCTTGACAATCTCTTACCCACTCACCATTTGGTTGGCTACTCAGTGCTAGTGATGCTCACTGTCTTCCTGGCCCAGGCTAAGTGCCAGCCTCCTTTACAATGCACCCAGAGCCTGTCTGTTCCCATTTAGCACCTGCCTCCACTTCAAATGTTAAATTTGCAAGACCCACTAAATCGTCTCACAGACCCAGGTGAACAGAACGAATATTCTACTCTGGCAGTATCCACAGGCTTTTGTCTTCCATGAAAACTGAAGTTCCATGTTCACTCCCTTTCTGGAAATCCTGATTTTGGTCCACTCCACCTCTCTTGTCATTGAACAGTTGTCAACAGTTGTATCCTTCCTGCAGTTGAGCCCTAGAAGGTGTTTCCCACAGCCTTGGCCCACAGCTTCCTGGGGAAAACAGACAGCACAGAAGTGGTTCTGTTGGCACGCCTGAGCTCCTACCTCAGGAATGAAGCCAGAGAATTCTGTCAAACTATCTTCTAGTAGTTTCAGCATCCTGATGAGGTAAGGGTCTTCATATTCAAAGCGTCGGGCAAAAATGAGAGATGCAATCACATTGCAGACGGCTTTGTTCAACATGGTCTTGGGATTGATGGACCGCCCTGGGAGTGGAGATGGAGTGGAGACACAAGCAAGTCCATGGACTGCCCATGTCTCCTTGTGCCCAAATATATTCCTCACCCATCACCTACCATCCTGGGCGGTGAATGCATCACAGAGGTGTCTGGCCTCCTTGGTCACCCACTCCTCCAGAGATTTCTTGCCCAGGCCGAAGTTGCGTAAGGTGGACACACAGAATCGCCTCTGCTCTCTCCACTCAGGCCCATATGGTGCAAGGACCACACCTGCAGACACATCTCTGTGTAAACAAGGATGCCCAGATATGCTGTCTCCTGCTCTCATCAAGTCTCTTCTCTTGGTTCTGTCCTAGCAATGAGCCTCTCAAAACCTTGCTACCACAATCCAGTGCGTGCCTTCTGGGTAGTCACATGCATTTCAGTGTCTTTCAGGAATTTCAAGTCCGCTTTCCACCCATATTCATGCCCTGTTCTTCCTCTGCTCATTGCCATATATCCAAAGACATCTCCACTGTCCACAACTCTTTACCTTTGGATCTGTGCTTCAAACCCAGGTGCTCAAAGATGGGCACTGGAGGGCGGTCAGCAGTGTCCTCTCCACAGGTCACCAGCACTTCCCGCACTGCCTTCACTCCATTGATCACAACCATGGGCTTCCAGGCCATCTGCAGGCTGAACACGTCACCATAGCGGTTTTGAAGCTGAAGTAGAGGGACAGAGAACATAGGAAGTGGAGGTCCCCACAGATCATAGCACCAGGCTCACTGCACAGCCATTGTCAAAGTATGAAAGTGCACAGGCAGTTTCTATGTGTGTATGTGCATATGTGTGTATGTTTACATATGCATGATTGTGTATGTGAATGTGTGTGCTTATGTGTATGTGAGTCCCTCCCCTCTCTCTCTTTCTCTCTCTCTGTCTCTCTGTCTTTCTCTCTGTCTTTCTCTCTCTCTTTCTCTCATGTGTGTTTGTGTGTGTGTGGGTACATGTGTGTTTGTGTGTTTTGCTTGTTAGTGACCCTTGGTTCTTACATATCCTAGGAAATGCTGTGCACTGAGCTCCATCCCCAGCATGAGGATTCCTACCACTGTGGCTTCTTATCTTTTAAGTTCAGCAAAGGAATCACAGTAGATGTCACACCACAGTGGTGACCTAGATAGAGCCAGAAAACTGTCCTGGGGTCCCTTAGCATGTCAACACACATGAAGAAACTCTGGTTACTTGAGATTGGGAGAGATTCCAGAGAGCACACAGCAGCAAGAGATTCAGGCAGCCACAGCCCCTCTCTCCACTTCGTGTACTTACCAATATGGTACAGTGGACCTCACAGAAGGCCAAGATTATGTCTTTGACAGGATCATAATGTACTTGGGATTTCTATGGCTGCAGACCTGTCCAACCAGACTGAACCCTGCTGTCATATTATGAGTCATATCCTGGACTTTGTGTCCCAATACCTTTGGCCTAGAAAGTCTCAGCAGCTGCCACCAAAACACTCCTATGCCTGTCCCCTCTTGGGGACTGGATCCCTGTCTGACCTGTGGCTTGATCCACTATGTGCTGGTATGGACACCTTATCCTCAGTTACCATGGACCACTAAGTCACTCACCTTGTACAAGCTGTATGGCATGTTATCTAGGTCCACTTGCAGCAGGTTACCCAGCAGAGGCCATGGCACAGGGCCAGGTGGGTATCGAGAAGTCCAGCGCTGGCGCCTGTACATCAGGTCCACCAGTAATATGAAGATGACTGTGAATATGGTCACAGGCCACAGGCCAGTCCCAGTCAGCAGGTCCATAACATCGCCCCCCCTGCTGCCCAGGCTTCCCAGAGATCAATAACCAACCCTCAATAGAACTTCTAGGATCAGCAAGCAACAAGCTTGGATCCTGCCACCTTATAAAGGAGTGCCAGGGTTGCCCTTTGTCCTCTGTGTCCAGGCCCAATCCTGTATTTTGTTTAGCAAAGTATAGGGAGCAGCAATTGATATTCAGTCCCTCCCCAGGAGCTGAGCATTCTGGGCTAAGCATGATAGACAGATGTCTAGTGACTCCCTGTTTCATGGTGGATGATCCGAACATTGCATGCAGAAACATCACCTGGTCTGCTACCCATGCACATCTTTGAAGGCTTGAGGACATTGCCTCAGAGAGGAATGACACCTAACACACCTTCATGGAGCACTTTGATGGCAGGACATGAGTGGTGACCAGAATCCAGTCAGTGGCTTCAGTGGATCTATCAGCAGTGGTAAGCTGTCTCCTGCAATTGAGGTAAAAAGGCTGGAGCCCTTATGGGTATAAGAAGGGCAGTGGGGGAGGGTAGCTGGAGTCTCCTTTAGTGAATGCGCGCCAGTGGTTGAAGGCAGCTGGAACATGTCTAAGACTGTAGTGAGCAGAGCCTAAGTTTACTGGAGACCCCTAGAGGGAACCACATGGACATAATACATGCAAATACATGTATTTGCTGCAAAATACAAGAATTTCATTCCCACGCGTTGGGGTCACTTCACTCTAACAGGAGAAAGGACCCCAGATTTCTGAAGCACATACCTTTTATATTTTATCATAGCAGAATTCAACAACAGCAAAGCTTCTTTAAACCTAGTTGGATACTTTGCTTAGCCTTTAAACTTATTGGCAACACTCACTCAGGCAGTTATTTCTGGTGGGCGATGTTTATCTAGGGCTGTAGACGACACTGCTGGTTACTAATTATTACATTCTCAGTTTTTCTCCGAATTGTTTTGTTTTTGTTGTTGTTTGTTTCTTTGTTTTTTTTTTGTTTTTTTTTTTTTTTTTTAAAGCTTTCTCCCTGTTATCAGGAACAGACTGACCAGCAGGGTGGTTCTGTCTTTAATTCATCAATGGACTCACAAGGCTGTCTTCTGCATTTGAGGAAAAGAGGGGGAGCCCTTATGGGCAAAAGAAGGGTAGTGGGGGAGGGCATCTGGAATCCCTGTGAGTGAGTGAGCACCAGTGGTAGAAGGCAGCTGGAACATGTGCAATCTTCAGTACATGTTTGTGGTCATCCAGTTGATCAGGTAGCAAGACATACAACATGGGAGTTCTCAGACCTAGTCTGAGGGAGCTGAGAAGTGGTCTGAGAATCTAGTGGGCAAGTTGGTTCAGTGACTTTTCCCATGCTGGACTCTGTCTCTTTTCCACCCTTTGTTTCTTGGTGGATCAGTGTCTGCTGCCAACAGTCTTACACCTGAGTTGGTAAGGCAGGTTTTTTTTCTCATGCCAGAGACTTGTGGTCAGGGTGAGCAGCCATGAAGAGTACAAAAGATGACTCCTGAGCCTACAAAAAAATGGAGCTTGTGTGTTGGGCTCTGCTGGGCACACTGCACATGCAGCTCACCATTCACTAGGGTCAGCAGAGGCTCAGTCCCTGTCCTTGCTGGGGATCCATATCTCTAAAGATCAAAGTTTCAGAAGTCCCTGTGGAATCCAGGCAGGGTCTCTGTACTGCACCTCTAGTGTGGCAGAAATGAGGCAGGAGCTGAGCAGAGACTACACCATGCAGCCCCACAGGAAGGACTACAAATGGTTCTCCTAATTGTACTCCATGCCACTCCTGCACTTACCACCTCTGTGTCACTGGAGCCTGTGGATGACTCCATGGTTCTTTCTGGCCGGAAGCCTCTAATCCTGCTCCCTCTTCCTGTCCATGACTCTTGGTTCTGCTGAATCCTGTTGCCTGGAATTGCACCGTAGTTTTGGGCTGAGTTATAGGTCTTTCACAAGTCCGAAATCAGACTGAAAGGAGACCTGTATGGCAGTCAGGACAGCAACATGGATCATGGTTAGAAAAGGATCAGACAGACAATTTGCTTTCATCATTTACAGTTTCAGGCTGCTGGGTTCTTCCTGCTTTGCTCCAGAACCTTTCCAGGGTATGCCCTGGTGCCTGATGCTTAAACCTGTGTGTCGGTGCTGGGAGAAACATTCGATTTGGCCTCTCATCTCTAACAGTCTGCGTCATTCATGATATTATTAAAGAGAAGCAAAGATGCTGACTGGGTGCTGTCCCTAGTGGGGGATGGGCCAACTCAGGCTGGATTTTCCTGTATCAGGTAAGTGAGCCCTTGTGAGGTAAGTATACAGACAGGTAAGGCATGTCACACACTGTGTGCTGTAATGGGTTTCCTCTCTATTTCTAACTGTTGGGAGAGGACCTGTATGGTCTGCTAACCATCTGCCTGTTGGCACTGTCTGTTTCCTTTCATCCTCAGTCCATGTCCTGTCAGCCATGTGATCAACTGGGGTTGTCAGGATCCTGTGACTTTAGGGAGGTGGTGTCTGCATATTCATGTCAGCAGCACATATGCACCATGTCTACAACAGGAGCTGGGACTGAGTCCCTGGCCATCAAGTATTGCTGTACCAGGCCAAAGTACTCCCACATTGGCAATTTTCTGTATACATGTTAATAGATACTTTATCACTGTCCTTTGGACTCCACTTGAACAGGTCAGATACAACTTGGGCTTGTTTCTCCTGGACTCTGTGCTGTGCACTGTTTATTCTCTTCCCTGACATTGATCTGCCCTGTTTCATTGATATGAGGACCAGCAGTGAGTCTCAGGGTCATCCCTAGGTCTTCCTTCTTTCCGTAAGCATCCTGGGAAGTGGCATGTGGGCCACTGGGATGATTGTGACTCATGGCTGTCACTTTGGGAAAGCTTAGTTTGGGCAAAGGATGGCTGAGGTTTGCTTGGGTTGTTGATGCTTTCATCCAGGGAGATCTTTTCTAATCTTCATGGTTTGAGGCCACAGTGGGACTGTGATCCATTACCATGTACTGTTACCTACGGAATCTTCAACAGAGAACCAATGCTTGAGTTGCACTCTCAGTAGGTATCAAAATGCAGGGATTGTAATATTTTGACTTAACTTCCATGGTAAACAAAGAGAAAATAGTTCCAAGACTGAAATGAAAGTTAAGGGATGGAAAATACAGCACCAGAACATCAGGTTCCAGACTGAATCTGACCAGGATGAGACAAGTGTGGATCTATGAATAGAGAGCCATAATCCCAACCATCGTGAATAATTGAGGCAGCTCTATATTGGTTTTTAGAGCTTTATCACTTCTCATCTTAGTTGAAGGGAAGATTTTGAGTTATGGTTCAGTAATGAGTGTCCTGCCTGAGGTGCTGCTCTGGTCTGAGGGTCAAGGGAGAGAGTGGGGCTGGAGGGGCAAGAGGTGCAAATAATGGAGGCAAGACAGGGTGTGTATTCAAGTTCTGTTTACTGAAAAGAAATCCTGGGTGTTTATACACTTTTCCATGTGCCTTGTCATCATGGACAGGCAGGGGAACACAGCTGAAGGAACTATGTCATGTGCCTTGCAGCATGGATATCACGTGTGCCTTGCAGCTGGGGGCACTAAACAGCAAAACAAGATATGTGAGAAAAACATGATGTTTATCAGAGTGTGCTCAGCTGTTGTAGGCTGTTGAAAACAAGTCTCTTGTCACGGTATATGGCCTTAGATAACCACAAAGATGATAGCAGCTTTCTGCTAGGAGTTGGCTCCAAACAGGTCCCCATTTTAAAATTTTTTTCAAAAGTGAAGGCTGGGAAAACTTATGGAAACCATACCTGCCTTACGTTGGAACATAGAACCCCAGCCTCCCTTTCCCATCTTTGGATACTCAACAGCCATTGGTTGAGCTCCTGTCTTAGGATGGTGAGGCCTCCCAGTTAGAGGCAAGGGTCTTGAGGTGTTCTGTTACCCTTTATTGACTATCTGTCTTAGCACGTAAGTTAGCGGTTAATCCTCCTAAGTTCCCTTCTAGCCTGTAATAACGAACCTGTATGGGTTTCTCGATTGTTGTACAAAAGCCATCAGTTTGTTGAACAGCATGATCCCAAGAGACTGAATGCCTTAATGATCAGTATAAAAGCAACACTCTTTTTTAAGGGTAGCACACAACTCCCTTTGTTGATGAAGTACAAAGTATAAGCCTCTTCTATTCTGTAGCACTATTTCAGCTAAGGAGGATAATGAATTTTACAAATGCAATTCTATCAGATTTCATTCATTCTAAATCTAAATCTATAGAAGTATAGAACAGATCATAGCTTTGATCTCAACAAAACAAATAAGGAAATCCCTGTCCCTGCCCCAGTCAATCCTAAACCCAAAAAACAACTATAGTAACTGTGGTAACCTCTTGGGTCTAAACAATGTACCCCACTGAATCATAAGTCAGGGAATCAGAGTCCAATAGAGCCACCCTAGAGGTGCGGGTGGTGATGTTTCCTTCCATAATAAGAACTTCCCAAGTCAGGTTTGCTGGTTGATCTGTTCCAGTTTGAAGGCAATTGTGAAGCATCTTCATGTTTCCTGCAAAGAAAAAATACGCTCCTCAGGGGGTTTCTCCTCCCTGGATTTTGTATTGTTGTCTATTTGTTTAATCAGTCTCTCTGGGAGTCAGTGTGTGGCATCCGCTATTTGGGAATATATGCAGTCAGAACCTCTTCCCCAGATAAGCACTGAATCTGGGCCATTCCAGGTTTCAGTTAATGAGTCTTACCAGAGGACTGTTGCAAAATTCTTTTTGGTATCAGGATGCCAGAATCTATCTGCAGCAGATTTTCCTTCAGAATCCAAAGTTAAAAAATTAAAAATTTCTGGGGGATCTCTCGGTAGGGTACCATTCCTCATTCTTAATTTTTTCAAATTGATTTTTCACTAGCAACTGAGCAGCTTGTAATTTTTCAGTGGTTAGGGACCACCAATCCACCCAGACAGGTGAGTTCCCCTTCCAGGTGATGGGATCCACTCAATGCCCTAGTAGTGCAGCTGAATCAATAGCCCCCATCAAAAATATCTCAAGCCTCTTCTTCCAGGGTTACCATGGATCTCAATAGGATGAATAATCCCATCTTCACTTTTTCCTAATTCTTTCCCTGGAGAAAATCCAGAGTTCATCATTTGAGCTGTGATTACTTCATTGGGGCTGCACATAATCAATACCAACTGGGATAACAGATCTCGGTCTCAGAGATTAATGGGAAGGCCCGGGATGACATAGGGTTGTATATTCCCTGTGTTTCCTTCTTTATCTTTCCACATCAGCACCTTAAAGCTTTGTTGTGGATTTTGACTTTGGCTAATACCCCTTAGATTGGTTAAGGTTGGGGTCAGAGGCCAGGTGGCAGGCCAATCACTTTGTTTTATGATCATCACATCAGCTCCTGTATCAGCCAAGCCTTGGAATGCCTTTCCATCAAGTCATATTGTCATCATAGGTTTTTGTTTAACTATAGGTTGTACCCAGTATGAATCAGAGGAACCAAAGCCTTGATCCCCTCTCTTAGGACTCTTATATTTATGATTAGTAGGAAACAATGGAAGTAACAATAGTTGAGCTATCCTCCTTCCTGAAGGAATGGTAACTATATTCTGTATTGCCTTGGCCATTACCTTAATCTCACCTTGATAATCATTGCCTATAACTCCAGGAAAAAATTGTAGTCCCTGCATGGTAGCACTGTTTCTTCCCACTATCAGGTCAAACACATTTGGATAGGGTGGTCTAAACACTCCAGTGGGTAAGGCCTGAGGTCCCATTTCTGGGGTTAATACTGTGTGGGTGACAGAACTGAGGTCCAGTCCTGCGCTTCCTGGTGTTGCTTGACTAAGTTCAGAAGGGGGTTGTTGTTTGCTGGTATGAAACAGACTGCTCCATACACCTGTTTTGACTTGTGTTGGCTCGGGGCCTGGGGCTGGCCCCTGTTCCCATTTCCCTGATTATGGGAAAGGGTGTTTCCTTGTGCATCTGTCTTGGACCTACATTCATTAGCCCAATACCTTCTACGTTTGCAATGTGGGCATTGCCCAGACTGTTTTCTGGGCTGTCTCTGGGTTAACTCATTTTCTATTTTGCAATATTTTCCAAAGTATCCAGGCTTGCCACAGTTAAGACAGGCCTTTTTGTCTCTACTTGCCAAAAAATCTCTTACTGATTGTCTTTGTAAGGCAGCCGCCATAGCTAAGCCCTGTTGGTAGGAGGGCCCTGTATCAGAACAGAGTCTGATATACCCAGTGAGGTCTGTCTTTTTCTTGTAGAGTCTAATGGCTGCTTGGCAGGCAGGATTGGCATTTTCATATGCAAGTTGTTTCACATAATCTACACCTGCCTTTACATTACCAAAAATCCTCCATGCTGTTGTCATTAATCGATGAACAAAATCAAAAAATCGTTCATCAGGCCCTTGTCTGACTACTGACTGCACCAGGGTCTCCCTTTACTGGGAGTTCACGACAAGCCTTCATGGCTGCATCTTGAATTTGAGCGAATAAGCCTGGGTCATATTGCATCTGGTTATCAGTAGAAGTAAATTGCCCTTCTTCTACTAAGGCATCAAAGGACCAACCATTGCCTGCATGAATGTTTCTCCTAGCTGTCTCTTTACAATTCTCTTGCTATTCTGATTTCCAAATAAGATAGTCTCTGCCATTAAGAACTACTCTCACTAAAGTATTCCAATAGCCAGGAGTCAGCCACTCTTCTGCAGCAGACTCTAAGATTTCAAGAGTAAAAGGAGCAGTGGCACCATATTGTGACACCGCATTTTTTAATTCTTTAATGATTTGAAAACTAAACCCTGTGTGATGTCTCCATGCAACCCCTTGAGCATCTCTGGTCTCTGATACAGGGAAAGCCTCAGCCTCTCCCTCCTCTAGCTGATCTGTGGCTAAACTAAAGCTAGAGGACAGGGGCTGTCTTTGGACTCCAGGTTGAGGAACACAAGGACCTGGGTGATTTTTGCAGTTAGCCTTGCCCTCTCGAGACCTCTTCCCTGTCTTTAATTATTGTAGCTGATTAATTAAGTCCTGATACTCTTTCTCTAACTCTATTTGTTGTTTAAAAAGAGAAATTTGTTGTTTAAGGAGAGAAATTTTGTCCTATAACTCCTTTCTGGAATCTACAACTACCATCTCCTTAGCAGGAGCATCTAGAGGTGGGAGTGCGTAGGGAGGGGATATTCAGGAAGAGGGCCATTCAGGGTGATAATATTTGGCTGCCTCTTCCTCTAGGTCATCCCAGTCTGACTCTGAGAAATCATCATCACCTTTTGGTTGTATTTTGGATTCTATGTGTTTCTTTCTCTTTTGAACATGAACCACAGCATTCAAACAACGAAACAAAAGCAGACAATTGATACATGTAAACAGCAAACAACAAAACAAAAACAGAGAGTTGAGTTCAGGTTGACTTATTTCTTGCCCCATTATCATTACTATGACTTACTGTTCTCGACGAGGCAGTTTCTTGCAGCAATCACCTCTGTTTCACTCTGAATTTTCAGTCAACCCTTCCTCCAATAATGTCTGACACTGGGTCTCACATTCTTGATGCCTCGCGTTGAGTGCCACTATGTAACCAGCTCTGTCAGTCAACAGGTTCTCCAGCACAGGAATGAGGATGCACACTTCCAATTCCTGTGGTGTAATTCACTGTATCCCGCTTATTGGAGCTACATCATTAAGGCGTCATTATGTAGTGACGCATTCTGCCCCATCTTGGGGGCCGCTATGTCCCGGCCCAAGCTGCTGCTCCAGTCCTCGGGTTAGGGTCTAGCAAGAGAGATAGTGAGGATGGAAGGGCAAGAGACTCGAAGAATGGAGACAAGACAGGGTGTGTATTCAAGTCCTGTTTACTGAAAGGAAATCCTGGGTATTTATAAGCTTTACCAGGTGCCTTGCCCTCATGGACAGGCAGGGGAACACAGCTGAAGGCACTATGTTATGTACCTTGCAGCATGGATACCACGTGTGCCTTGCAGCTGGGGGCACTGGACAGCAAAACAAGATATGTGAGAAAAACATGATGTTTATCAGAGTGTGCTCAGCTGTTGTAGGCTGTTGAAAACAAGTCTTTTGTTAGGGTATATGGCATTAGATGGCTGCACAGATGATAGCAGCTTCTGCTAGGAGTCGGCTCCCATCAAATGAGAGTCCTTTCCAACAAGGCATCCTTGAGGTTTGGTATTATGACTTCCTGTTGTGTTGACATGGATGCTGGGATTTGTGCTGGACCACACAAGGCAGAAGAATACGTAGTAGAATCATCAAGAGTTTCCTGTACACAGGAATCTGTAGAACCTGCTCCTCACTGGACAGTAAAGAAAATGTTTGTGGATACAGTTATAGGAGATGCTAGGATAGTAGAGTTTTTCAAGACTGTGATGTTAGACACTGTAGAAGAATGAGTGGGAAAAAAAGAGCCATTTGTTGTAATTTGTGATGGTTGTGCTACATTTGGTAAAATTGTTGAGAAATTCCACAGTCAAAGGCCACAACAGTGGGGTGAACATGCCCTTTCTAAACAAGAAGCAAATTTTGTGGTATCACAGAAGGTCAGGCAGGGAGTTCTGGCCGTCTGATGAGCTCAGGAGGAGCAGCTGGAGGTGGTCTGGGTGATTGTGATGTTGGAGGTAACTTAGAAGAGTAGGCTATGGTGGTGTTCTGCATAGAACAGGAGACCAGTCTGCGGTAATGTCTTGGTTATGGCAGTAGAGGGGATATGGTGATGGTACACCAGGATATGGAAAACAAGGTGCTGTATACAATGCAGGTGGAAGAAGTTATGATGGCAAAGATAAAGGAGGAAATACTGGGAAGGGTATGTGTAAGGAGGACACTATTGGGATTTTTAAAATTACAGTGGATAAGAGCAATCAAGTTATGGATCCATGAGGGGAGTCAGAGTCAGTGGAGGGAACTCAGCGCTCTCTATAGTGGTACCTATGTATCTGGTGGTACCATGGTGGTAGAAACAGTGCAAGATGAATCTCTGAGTTCAAGGCCAGCTTATTCTACATAGAGAGTTCCAGGCCAGCCTGAGCTTCATAGAGAGATCCTGTCTCCAAAAAAGTCATAACAGGATCTTTCCTGCCACTGTGGAATGAGGCTATTTATCTCATTTGAGTAGTGAAGTGGACACAAGACAAGCATGTGGAAATTAGAAACCATGTTCTCAAACAACCAGAGGGTAAAAATGCAAAGTAAATCCCACAACTTGAAGTGAATGGCAACAATGTTATGCAAAATACAATACTGACAAAATAAACCATCAACTCTCCCACAAATCCAAAAGATCAGAAGTGTTACGAACATGCTCCAAACCCTATGCTCAACCCACAGCACCTCAAAAACATATACATAGAAAAATCATAGGAAGAAACAACTGGAGTAGATCCAGACTGCCATCGCCAGGTTTCTATCACTGTGTTCCAATACAACCATGGGAGGAAAGGGATTGTTTCATCTTAGAGTTTATAATGCATCATTTAGGGAAGTAAGGGCTCAGACCCAAGGCAGTAACCAGTGCAGAGACCAGGGAGGAGTGTGGCTTCCTGCTTTGTCAGTCTACTTTCTTACATCAACCATGACTACCTCCCCATGGGTGGCAGCACATACAGGTTGCTGGGCCTTCCTACAGGATGCATCAATCAAAAACAAAAATCCACCACTGGCCAGTCTGCCAGTAGCATCTTCTTAATCTAGGCTCTCTGTTTCCAGAGGACACTAGCCTGTGTCTAGCTGACAGGACTGGCACATGCAAAGACAGCAGAAGGAGGACTTATGACAGTTTACAAGGACGTTAAAGAAAAAGAACACTTGGTGGGTGATCTGAGAGAATTTGGGGCAGTAAAGGATTAGTCAAAATTTATCTGATGAAAAAATGTTTTTAGCCAGGTGGTGGTGGAGCATGCCTTTAATTCTATCACTTGGGAGTCAGAGGCTGGTGGATCTCTGATTTTGAGTCCAGCTTGGTCTACAGAGTGAGTTCTAAGACAGCCATGACCACAGAGAAAAATTCTGTCTCAAAAAAAAAAAAAACAAAAAACAAAAAACAAAGAAATAATAACCCGCCAAACCTATACAATTTCTTCAAAAGACTCCCACCTACAGTTGTGTCAATGACATAGCTCAATGGTAAAGCATTTGTTTATGGCAATTTTAAGACCAGGCATTGAAAGATACCTCTCTGTGTATTTGAGTTTCAGACCCATGGACAGGATAGCTTTTTTCAGCATTCGTTCAATCAGATGCCAGGGTGGGATCAGGCAGGAGCAGGGGAGAGGGATCCTCAGACCCTTCGGGTTGCTCCTTTGTACCAGGGTTACATTGGCTGCCTCTTGTGGCTCCTTAGAGACAGCTCAGCCCATAAGTCTGTGACCTTCACTAACCACAGCATCCCAGGATGAACCGGGGACCCTAGAATCTACATAAGTCCTGACATCTGTAATGTGGCTGGTTGGCAGGGCTCTGCACTGTGGGAAACAAAATGCGGGCGGGTGCCCGGGGGCCCAAGGCCTCCCGTGTGACCCCTGAGGCAGCCAGCGACTGGGGCGGGGTCTCACTCGCGGGATTCGGGCCCGCAGCGGAGGCAGAGTGGGCCGAAGCGGAGGCCTGGGTCCGGGACACTTACTGCCCAGGACTTTGTAGTTCCCACATGGTCGAAGCGGTCGCAGGGTAGAAGTAGGCCCACACAGACACGTGGAATTGAGTTTCCATGAAGTAATTTTATTGACAAGAATAGTGAATCTGGTGCGCTCCCCCCCAAAAGCCAGGAGGGGTTTCCTTATATTGGGGAGTATCAAGGGGAGGAGTTAGGGAGGGGAAAACTTAATTACCTACGTCCCCTGGCCTCATTAATATGCAAATCTCAAGGCAGAGGGCTCTTAGGCACGCCCCTTATACGTGTCTTACGTGTACAGGTGAACCGGAGAGGGCAGGTCTGGGGCCTGGCCTTTGGGGGCGTGGCCACACCTGCAATCTTAGGGTTTCCAGGCCAATGGCAGCCCTTCCATGGCCCAACAACCCACCCTTTTTTCTTTAATAAAAGGAGGGACATTTCTGTAGGTTATTGGAGATGTATGTAGGCTGTACGTGGGGGTTGTCTGGAATCAGGGAGCATGCGGAGATGTAGTGCGGTCCCTGACAGACTGTTGTCTGTTGGGTCACCGGCTATCTCAGACCCAGAGCTCTACCTGGGAGACCAGACCACCTCTTTGTAGCCCCATGTCTCACACACCTTTTGATGAAAGTTTTGAATGAGGTCAAAAGAAAACACTATGCAGGCTGGGGGATGTAGCATAATTAAGTCAAGGGTAAGGGAATTGGGAGTTGGATTGGGAAGGCAAAGGATCATTGAATGATTTAAATACAGGTTGTACAGTTTGCGGGTAATGACATTAGATTAATCTAAATAGACATTATGTTTTCCTCACTAACACGCTATTGTAACGTTAGCAAAAGAGTTCATCTGTGGCTGGAAGGTCTGGATCTGTCTTCTGTCTCAGCGTGTTACTTAGCGAGCGTCTCTGGGTCTTCAGTCAGACGAGATGGCTGGGAGAAGGCAGCTTGGCAGGTTCCAGGAGGTGGTGCTGTCTCTGGAGTCTGCAGTTTGATGAGATGGTTGGGGAGAAGGCAGCTCTGGAGTCTGCAGATGGCTGGAGGGCAGGCTGCTTGGCATCTCAGGCAGGTCGTCTCTGTTGGATCTGTGGGTATAATCACAGGGAAGCAGCATCTCCCGCAGGGAAATGCCTGGAAAGGCTGGACATTGAGCTGTCTTAGAAAGGCAAAAGTGTTAGTCTTGGAAGGTATCTTTGAGTCTGTTTACAGATGGCTGAAGGAGAAAAACATCATGTTAATCTTGTCTCTGAGATAGGCAGCAACAGTTTGTCTGTGAAAGGAAATTAGTTGTAAGTTAAAAGCTGAAAGATGGTGATCAGCATGTTGATTTAACCTGTGGAAGTAGATTTAGATGACTTTTGAACCTTGAAGAAATTTTAAAAATTGGAAAGAAATGTTGAAAATCACGAACATTGTTGCTTTAAAGTTCCTGTTAGGGAAGAGGTTAAAAAGCGTCTGGGTTAAGTCAGTGCTGGGAGCTACAAATGTCTCAAGTCATCTGGGGAGTGTGCCTCTCCCACTCTACCACCCCAGTCAGGCTTACACTGCACATCCGGATGCAGGATCATGAGCAGCAGGGCCCAGGACAGTGTGGTTGAGGTGGTCACCATCCCTGCAGTGAACAGGTCACTGACCACCTTGTGCAGGTTCTCCTCATTAAAGCTGCTGTCAGGATTCCCCTTGGCCTGGTCCAGGCAGAAAGAGTGGGCTCAGTAGGGAGAGGAAGGTCCTCCCATTGTCCTCCAGGAACATCAGGTCTGAGTTATGTGGTGATGCACAGGACCATATTCTTCTGGCCTCAGATCTGCCAGGATTTCAGCCCACAACCCCTGGCTACATCTCTTGGGGCTTCCAATCACCTTCTCTATCTCTGCCAGGAAGGCAATAGTCAAATTTCATGTGGCTATGCAGATTCCCTCGTGATCTTATTCTCAGTCAACAGGTTATCCACTATATCCACGAACGTCTTCTGACCTTGGAAGACCTTGTCAGCCAGCTCTGGCATCCGAAGGAGTATCGGGAACTTATTAAGAACGTGTGAAAGACACAGAAATTCGCGGAGTTTCTATTCATAAAATTATTAGTGAATCGTGATCCTGTATGGGGATCATGTAAATGATAGGACAATGTGTAAAGTCAATTTTCTCTGTCTTACATGGGTCCCACATATCAAACTTGGGTCTCCTGGCTTCCTTGACAAGCTCTTACCCACTCACCATTTTGTTGGCTTCTTGGTGCCTGTGATGCTCACTGTCTTCCTGGACCAGGCTCACTGCCAGTCTCCTTAACAGTGGACCCAGAGCCTGTCTGTCCCCACTTGTAACCTGCCTCCTCCTCAGTTGTTAAATTTGCAAGAGCCACCTAAGGGTCTCCCAGACCCACGTGAACAGAAGTAATATTCTATTCTGGCAATAACCACAGGCTTTGTGTCTTCCATGAAAACAGAGGGCCCATGTTCTCTCCCTTTTTGGAAATCCTGATTTTGGTTTACTTCTCTCATCCTGGCATTGAACAGTTGTCAACAGCCATATCTTCCTGAAGTTGAAACCCAGAAGCCTCTCTCTCATCCATGGAACACAGCTTCCCGGGGAAGATGGAATGCACAAAATTGGCTCTGTCAGCTTCAGTGAACTCCTACCTCAGGAATGAAGCCAGAGATTTCTGTAAAATTTTTTCCAGTACTTTCAGCATCCTATTGAGGTAAGGGTCTTCATATTCAAAGCAAAGGGCAAAAATGAGAGACGAAATCACATTGCACACAGGTTTGTTTAACTTGGTGTTGGAATTGATGGAAAGCCCTTGGAGTAGAGATGGAGTGGAGATACAAGTAAGTCCATGGAATGCACATGTCTCCCTGTGTCCAAATACATCCTACACCCATGACCTACCATCCTGTGCGGTGAAGGCATCACAAAGGTGGCCGGGCTCCTTGGTCATCCACTGCTCCAGCGATTTCTTGCCCAGGCCAAAATTGTGCAGGGTAGACACAGAATCGCCTCTGCTCTCTCCACTCAGGACCATAAGGTGCAAGGACCACAGCTGCAGACAGAATCTGTGTGTAAGTAAGGATGCCCAGATATGCTGTCTCCTGCTCTCATCAACTCTCTTCTCCTTTGGGTTCCATCCTGGCCATGAGCCTCTCTAAAACTTGCTACCACAATCCAGTCCATTCCTTCTGGGTAGTCACCTGGACTTCAGTGACTTTTCCAGAAATTGCTTGTCTGCATTCTTACCCACATTCATGCCCTGTTCTTCCTCTGTGCATTGCCATATCTCCAAAGACATCTCTACTGTCCACAGCCCTTTACCTTTACATCTTGGCTTTACACCCAGTTACTCGAATATGGGCACTGCAGGGCGGTCAACAGTGTCCTCTCCACAGGTCATCGGAACTTCCTGCATCACCTTTGGTCCATTGACCACAACCATGGACTTCCAGGCCATCTACAGGCTGAACACGTCACCATAAAGGTTTTGAAGCTGAAGTAGAGGGACAGGGAACATAGGAAATGGAGGTCCCTACTGATGATAGCAACAGGCTCACTGAATAACCATTGTCAAAGTGTGAATGTGCACAGGCAGTTTCTATGCCTGTATGTGCATATGTGTGTATGTTTACACAGGCACACTTTTATATGTGAATCTGTGTGTCCTTATGTGTATAGAGTCTCTCTCTCTCTCTCTCTCTCTCTCTCTCTCTCTCTCTGTTTGTATACATGTATGTTTGTGTGTGTATGTTGCTTGTTAGTGACCCTTGGTCCTCACATATCCTAGGAAATGCTGTGCACTGAGTTCCATCCCCAGCATGAGGATTCCTACCACTGTGGCTTCGTATCTTTTACGTTCAGCAAGGGAATCACAGTAGATGTGACACCACAGTGGTGACCTAGATAGAGCCAGAAAACTGTCCTGGGGTCCCTTAGCATGTCAACACACATGAAGAAACTCTTGTTTCTTGAGATGGACAGTGAATCCTGATAGCACACATCATCAAGAGATTCAGGCAGCCACAGCCCCTCTCTCCACTTGGTGTCCTGACTGATATGGTACAGTGGACCTCACTGAAGGCCAAGATTATGTCTTTGACAGGATCATAATGTACTTAGGATTTCTATGGCTGCAGCCCTGTTCAGGCAGACTGAACCCTGCTTGTGATAACATGAGTCACCTCCTGGACTTTGTGTCCCAAAACATTTGCCCTAGAAAGTCGGTGCAGCTGCCACCAAAACAGTCCTATGCCTGTCCCCTCTTGGGGACTGGATCCTTGTGTGACCTGTGGCTTGGTCCACTATGTGCTGCTATGAACACCTTATCCTCAGTTACCATGGACCACTAAGTCACTCACCTTGTACAAGCTGTATGGCATGTTATCTAGGTCCACCTGCAGCAGGTTACCCAGCAGAGGCCATGGAACAGGGCTAGGTGGGTATTGAGAAGTCTAGTGCTGGCACCTGTACATCAGGTCCACTAATAATATCAAGATGGCTGTGAATATGGCCACAGGCCACAGGCCAGTCCCAGTCAGCAGCTCCATCACAGCCCCACTGCTGCCCAGGCTTCCCAGAGACCGATACCCAACACTCAATACAGCACCTAGGATCAGCAAGCCCCAAGCTTGGAGCCTGCCACCTTATGAAGGAGTGCCAGGGTTGCCCTTTGTCCTCTGTGTCCAGCCCCAATCCTGTGTTTTGTTTATCCACATTTAGGGAACAGCCAGTGATATTCAGTCCCTCCCAAGGAGCCGAGCATTCTGGGCTAAGCATGATAGACAGATGTCTAGTGGACTCCTGTTTCAAGATGGATGATCTGATCATTGCATGCAGAAACATCACCTGGTCTGCTACCCCTGCAAATCTTTGAAGGCTTGAGGACATTGCCTCAGAGATGAATGAGACCTCCCATACCATCATGGAGCACTTTGTTGGAAGGACATGAGGGGTGACTTGCATCCAGTCAGTGCCTTCAGTAGGTGTTTCAGCAGTGGAAAGCTGTCTCCTTCAATTACAGTTAAAAGGCTGGAGCCCTTATGTGCAAAAGAAGGGTTGTTGGGGAGGCAGCTGGAATTCCCATGAGTGAGTGAGTGAGCGCCAGTGTTTGAAGGCAGCTGGAACATGTGTAAGACTCTAGTCAGCACATAAGGATGGGTATGGCCCTCATGCCTCACTAGACAATGACACAAGGACCAGAGCCATTACAAGGTCCCCTTCAATTATTTGAGGTCAGGCCTCTATCCCCGCCTTCGCAAGATTAGAATAGCCAAGGCCCTTCCATATTTAGAGAAGGAAGGAGATGTCAGGAGCAGCCCTGCTTATACACTGAAGGCCTAAAATAAGCTATAGGCCTAAAATCAGCAATAGTCCTGACATACATACATGCTAACACAAAGTCTTGGGTCTCTATGAAAAAACACTGAAACAGCACGCTATAAGCTATTGTAAACAGGCAGCTTCTGTGGAAACTTAGCCTGAGTAGTCATAGATATTATAAATAGGCAGCCTCGGCAGACAGTACCAACTTAGATAAGGACAAGTGAATCATAAGCAGAGTCATTGTGACCTGTCACCTGAAACTTCACCCAGTTGATACCCTGTTCTGAATGGTATCCATACTCTCCCCGTGAACACCTATGCTCTGGTGTCATTCTCCTCCCCACATCCTGCCTTTTTGTGTTTATAACCCCTGTGTAAATAAGTAAATTACAGTGTGATTTAAATAATTAAATTAATTAATTAATAAAAAAAAAGACTCTAGTCAGCAGAGCCTAAGTTTACTGGAGACCCCCTGAGACAACCACATGGACAGTAGAGATCACTGTAAAATGCAAGAGGAATTTTATTCCAATGGGTTAGGGGTCACTTCACTCTCACATGAGAAATGACTCGGGATTTCTGTAGCACACAACGTTTTTACTTTAGAGTAGGCAGACTTTAGCAACAGCAAAACTTGTCTAAACGTAATTGGAAACTTTGTTAGCCTTTAAACTTATTGGCCACCCCCACTTAGGCAGTTATTTCTAGTGGGCTATGTTAATCTAGGCCTGAAGAAGACACAGCTGATTACTAATCAGTATATTCTGTGGTTTATCTCTGAATTTTTTTGTTTAACTTTTCCCCTGTTATCATAATCAGCCTGACCAGCACTGTGGTTGTGTCTTTAATTCGTCCTTGGTCTCACATTCCTCCCATTTTTCTTGTGACAATTTCAATCTTAAAATGACTTTTCACTTTGTCTGAGAGCCTGGTACTGCTGTTGCAACATAATTTGCACTGTGTTAATGCCCTCTCTAATAATGGCAACTAGTGTATTTAAGATACAAGGTCCAAATGTCAGCAACAAAAGCAAGACTACCTGGGGACCCAGTAAAATATAAATCAAGGTGGTAAACCATGGGGAGAAATTAAACCAGGATTCAAACCAACTTTGAGCTTGCCCCCTCCCTGTTTCTGTCCCTCTCTCCCTATCCCTCTCCCCCTCCCTTTCTCCCTTTCTCTTTCTCTCCCTTCTCAACCTCCCCCCTCTCTCTTTCTCTGTCTTACTCTCTCTCTGTCTCTTGGCTTGTCCCTTCAGTATCTTTGCCATTGAATCTTTAATCTCCCTGAATGGTCTGCAGTATGTACTTCTCAATTTTCTACATACTTAGCACAGAAAAAGCAGAAAAAAGTAGCTGTTCCTTTACACACATACAATGATGGGCCTGCTGCCAGCTTCTTTCATCTTGTGGGCACTCATATATGGGGTTTCTCACAGGACACTCCTCAACTTTGAGTGTATGCACTCTAAGCCCCACCCTCTAAGGCTGCTTCTGGGACATGGTTTAGATTCAAAAGTCTGTTGTCCCCAACATTTGAGTAATCTCCATCTCTGTGTCTCTAGGTTGGGGATATCCCAGGAGTCAAGACCTGCTGCTAACTTATAGAGATCAGAGACAAGGTCCAGGTGCCAGGCACAAGGCAGCCTCCCACTGTAGTGTTCAAGCCACATTTCCATTGGCTTAGAGTACTTGCCAAGTCACTTTGGTCGGGTTATGGGGGGTGCTGAGGCTCAGTGTGGGAAGGAAGATACACCATAGCCATTTAATGATTTCTTTGGCCTTGCAGAGTGGCAGGTGATCTTGAGCTTGAGGGGGTTGTTCAAGTGTCTGGCTGCTCTCCAGTTGGCATCAGGTGCAGGTGCTGGTCTGAGTTATGTGAAGTCAGGCAGTTACTCCATCTACTTAAACGGAGGTCAGGTTGGACAACATTACCAGGAATGGCCCTTTGCACTTGGCTCACCATGTGGAACCTTGGGGACCTGCATTATATAAGGCACTAAGTGTAGGCCACAATACCTGTTGGTTGATCTGAAAAGCTTACAATTGAGCCATAAGATCCTTATCAGCCTGAAAAGTCATTTCTGTGGGGTGAGTCAAGAGCTGGGATCAAGGGTATGGGTGTGCCACACAGGCGGGGTGCTCTGGGCTCAGAACAGGAACAGGAAAAGGGGCACCACTCAGCCAGCGCCAGTTTCTGAGAGAAATTTAGTTAAGGTCTCTATTTAGGGTTCTGTTCATTCTCTCTACTTACCCTGAGCTCTGGGGACAGTACAAACAATGCAGCTTCCAATTAGTCCCCAACATCTCTGACAATCCCTGACTTACCTTAGAAACAAAAGCAAGACCATTATCTGATCCACTTACCTCAGTCACTTGAAACCTCAGGATGATTTTTCTAAATCTTCTGGGTTACCACATGTTGTAGTAATTACTTTAAAAGGCTCTGGCTCTGGTCGACTATCGAAGCTGCAGCGGCTCTGCCTAACCCAGCCACCATGTTTCTCAGCCTGAGGCCATGTGCATGCTGCAACTAGAACCAGTTGCCAGAAACCCAGCCCTGCCACCCACTACATGCCAGCATGAGAGATGGCTTTGCCAATCTTCCCCACTGTCTCTGCAAGGCAAGGCATTGCCCAGACCATTCCGCCATAGGTGCGGGCCCAGTAAGAGAATGAGACTCTAATTCTTATAGATTAATCAAAGGCTTTATATGTTTGATAATGATTAATAACAAGATGCCCATACAAAGAGAGTTGTATCCCAATTAGCTATCCTAATTATAAGTTTATAAGTTGTTCCCCATGAGTGCTCTCCATACCTGTGTGGTTCTCCATCCTCCTCTCTCTCTCTCTCTCTCCTCTCCTCTCTTGCTCCTCCTCTCCCTTTTCTCTTTTCCTCTCCTAACTCCTCCTCTTCCTTTTTCTCTTCCTCTCCTAACTCCTCCCACCTTAACTCCTCCTGCATATCACCCTTTCTGTTAAAATAAAATGATAAAAATAAAAAACCTTTCTCTCAAAATACAATAGAGCATAACTACACCAATTTGTATCAGTAAGGTACAAGATAAACCTAATACCCAGTCCATCATTTTGTTGATGAAACAGAACCTCTGTCATTTCTCCTAACTAAAAGACTTAGTTCTAAACCTGGCTTATGTCCTGGCTTTAGAATGAATATCAGCTGAAAACCATCCTCTCAAGTCTGTTCTCTCAAAGTAAATAGCCTGGGTTGGCTATGAGACTGTAAGTCCTCAACCCCGTCAGAATGACTGAGTTAACTGAAATTATGGGAAGCACAAAGTGTAGCTTCTAAAACTTAGCCAATTTATAGAGACCGCTGAACACCTGGACAATCCCTAAACCTCAAAAACGTTGGAGCATCCAACACACAGTCTAACCATCTCAAATCAGTTAAAAAAGTTAAAGAAGGACTGGGTCTAAACCTTGTATTCCTAAATGTGTTATATAGGCACAATGCCTACGAGAGTAACAATATTAATCTCACTTTTATATCAATAAGAAACTCGTACCAATGAAAACCTTAAATATGAAATCAAAATAAATTTTGTAACATTTAAGAAATATAACTTTAGCTTAATAACAATTATACAGATTTCTACCAAATAGGTTATGGCTAAGTAGTCAATCCTAGCAATATCTCCCTGTCCCAACAAAACCACTACTTTTCACTAGAAAGACAGCCCAATATTAACCACCTCAGTCCCGAAGCCCAGGGTATAGAGGCACTGACTCTTCATTAACTTTTTCAAGCTGAATTTGAGCATTGAGATATTAGAAGAAGGGTAGGGGGAAGAGTAAATTGATAAGCCTCGGATGTCTGTGTCTTCACTGCATCCAGCTGAAATTCCAGGACATCAGAGGTTTGAGCAGGTCTGCTCAGCTTGCTTGATGAGTAGATACAACAAGGCTGTGTATTCTGCAATATATAATTCTCAAAACAAATTTTAGCATCAAGATAATTTTTTGTTTGAATTCTGGAATTTAGTATTCTGGTAGCCTCCCTCTGTCATTTCTAATCCATATAATTCTGGGAGGTTGAAATATCATAATCATCTCTTCTGAAAACACACAGACAAAAGCCTTTTCCCAAAACAGCATTTCCTTCAACCAGTAACCAGAAAAACCTTTATCTTTACCTCTTACCCAAAGGAAAAATATAACCTCAAAACTGTAAATCACACCCATCTTGAAAATAAAATCAACTTAATAACTAAAATACTGTATGTGCCTATTCTTTAGGCCTTCCCTATTTTACCAAGCAAGAAAATAACCTAGAATTCCCGTGTGGCCCAAGTTAGACAGAGCACAAGTCTCCTGTGAGGCAAAGCAACTTTATATCATCTGAATATACCTGATTTACACTATCTTTCTGTTTGGCTCTCTGCCAGAACAGTCTCTGTTTATACACTGTAGTCTCTACCCTAGAGTCAGTGACAGTTTTCCCTATCTTAACTAAAGTACTGCATATGCCTATTCTTAGGCTTTCCCTAACCCACGTTAGACAGAACCCGAGTCTCCTGTGAGGCAATATAACTTTATATCATCTGAATACATCTGATTTACACTATCTTTTGTTTGGCCTTCTGCCTAAAACAGTTTTTTATTTATACCATCTATCTGTTTGGCTTTGTACTCCAGAGCAGCTTCCACTTATACACTATACTCTCTACTCTAGAGCCAGTGACAATTTTCCCTATGTTCCAAACCGCAGGCGATAATCCCCACATGATTCAGACAAATCTGTTTATAGATCTTTCCTAAAAGCAAATAATCGCTATATTTTAACTTTATACTTAAATCAGTAACTGCTCCACAATGGAGGTTTATTTATTTAGCTCTCTTGGTTAAGCGTATACCTGTCTGTCTGTGGTTCTATACCTAGAGCCACAGACAAATTTTCTCTACCTATCTTTGTTCTGAACCCCAGGCAAGATTCCCCACGTGAATTGGACAAAGCCGTTGCAAAATCTATCTTAAAAACAAATAATCTCAATTTTAATTCACAGTCACTGTACTCTCTACTCTAGAGTCAGCTACTTTCTTCTTTTCCTAACAAAAAGCAACTTGTGTTTCCCCACAGCCTGGGAGTTCAGCTGCAGTTTTTTGTTCAGGGTTCCACACTAGGAGTCACGTAACTCCTATCAGTGCCAATCACTCACTCACTCACTTTTTTTTTTTTTTTTTTGGTTTTGTTTTGTTTTGTTTTACGAGACAGGGTTTCTCTGTATAGCTCGGGCTGTCCTGGAACTCACTCTGTAAACCAGGCTCGCCTCAAACTCAGAAATCCGTCTGCCTCTGCCTCCCAACTGCTGGGATTAAAGGTGTGCACCACCACTGCCCAGCTCACTTTTTTAAAAAAAAAAAAAAGAAAAAGAAAAAGAAAAAAATACAACTTTTACACTCAGGTGAATAGACTTAAATTTCTAGTGAATTCATGCCTGAAGTTGGTGTGCCACTTTGTTGTAGTAATTATTTAAAAAGGCCTCTGGCTCCGGTCGACTATCGAAGCTGCAGCGGCTCTGCCTAACCCAGCCACCATGTTTCTCAGCCTGAGGCCATGTGCATGCTGCAACTAGAACCAGTTGCCAGAAACACCAGCCCTGCCACCCACTACATGCCAGCATGAGAGATGGCTTTGCCAATCTTCCCACTGTCTCTGCAAGGCAAGGCATTGCCCAGACCATTCTGCCATAGGTGCAGGCCCAGTAAGAGAATGAGACTCTAATTCTTATAGATTAATCAAAGGCTTTATATGTTTGATAATGATTAATAACAAGATGCCTATACAAAGAGAGTTGTATCCCAATTAGCTATCCTAATTATAAGTTTATAAGTTGTTCCCCATGAGTGCTCTCCATACCAGTGTGGTTCTCCATCTTCCTCTCTCTCCTCTCTCTCTCTCTCTCTCTCTTTCTCTTTCTCTTCTCTCTCATTCTCTCTTGCTCCTCCTCTTCCTTTTCTCTCTTCCTTTCCTAACTCCTCCTCTTACTTTTCCTCTCCTCCCAACATAACTCCTCCTACAACCACAGTAGCTGTTTCCTGCTTGGTGGGGAAAGCCCTAACCCATCTAGAGATAGTATCTACAAATACTAGAGGGTATCCATATTTTTCTGGTTAAACTTCTGCAAAATTGGCCTTCCAACATACTCTAGGCTGTTCTCCCCTAGGTATTTTTCCCTGTTTACTTTTACATAAGCATTTGCTTGCTGGCATACCTTACATTATTCTATCTTTCTGGCTCAAAACCTGATGTCCATTAAATATCTTAAATCCCTTGCATGTTTGGATGCACTTATCTCTGAAATGAGTCCATCTATGCATTTGGACTAGTAAGACGTTTGCTTGTCCCGCCCTCCTTTTTTAAACTTTCTCTATGTTATCAGGAACAGCCTGAGCAGCAGTGTGGTTGTGTCTTTAATTCGTCCTTGGTCTCACATTTCCTCACTATTCTTGTGACAATTTCAATCTTGAAATGACTTTTCACTTTGTCTGAGAGCATAAAAAAAGAAGAAAAAGGGAGTATAATATTTCCTTTTTCTGTGCAACATTGTCCTTTCTTCTCTAGATAACAGTTGGTACGGTGGCTAGCACTCTGAGTCCTTTCTTCTGTGTTTTAAGTGAGGCCATCCCTTAATCTAGTCTCATTCCCCAGTGGGTGTCTCTTGCAGGCCCATAAACAGGATAGGCTCCTGCATAGCCACTTCTTGAGCCACTTGATCTGTCTGGTTATTGCCTCAGGCCACTGAGTCTCCTCCCTTCTGGTCCTGGGCAACAAATAGTACTCACAGTGGCTGGCTTCATCAGGGCATCCAAGAGATCCAAGATTTCTTCTGATGTGAGTGTCCTCTCTCTTGGTATATAGCCCTGTGGACACGGGCTGTGGCAAAGGCATACCTGCTGTCTGTGTAGATGTTAATTTTCTTGCCAGCCCCAAGTTTCAAGGCTGCTTTCTGTGCTGATGTGCTTGGCAGAAGGGAGTAGGAGTTCAGCCCAGATGACATCTGTGCCATCCACCACAACAGCACCAACTTGTCTCTGACCAGCATGTAGAAAACTGCCCCTGTCTCTAAAGAAGGTTGCCCTGTCTCCTGGCAGGGGTCAGTAGGAGAAGTCTTTCCTCCACTCATGGTTCTCCTTTTGGGCCAGTTAGTTGTAGCCCTTCGGGCAGGAAGTGTATCTGGACCCCCATCCTGAGAGTAATCTTGCCCCAACAGAGGGTAGGGACAGTCTGGGATGACCATAAATGAATGGGATACCCAGCCCATCTCTAGGTCCACCATTCTTTTGGTAGTCCATGAATACATTTTGATGCCAGTGGCTCCTTTACTTGCAATGTACACACTGGTTCTTTTCATGGAGTTTTCTATCTCCCTTCGATTGGAGTCTCCCTTCTCTGCTTTCCCTAACTACTGTAGCCAAGATTCTCGTTCTGTAAATTACTTTCCTGTCACCTTTCTTTTTCTCATCTCTCTTTCATCTTCTTTCTTTCTCTTTCTCTGTCTAACTTTTATGGTAGACTTCCTTGACAACCTACACTAAATCCTTTAATGTCTTATCCAGCAGTCCCTCTAGCCTCTGAAGCTTTTTCCTGATATCTAATAGCCTGGACTATAAAGGTCCCAGTGTGTACTCAAAGAATGTTTCCTGAGCCATTCTAGAAAGGCTGTGGGTAACTCATCTGATCCCTGCTTAATCTCATGTGCCTTGGTCAAAATTGATGGGGCATCATGTGGCCCCCTTGAGACCTGCCAATGGAATCTGGTGGTAGGCTTATAGGTGCCCCTTACCTTCTGCCACACTAAAGTCCCAGTCAAATCTGTTCAGAAGAAACCCGTTGTCGACTACAGCCTGGTCAATCGATGGTGCTCCCATGTCTGAGGGAACATTCTTTCTTTCTGGTGTCCTGTCTCCATCTTCAGTCCTGAAGAGCACTCCTGATTGCCACAACCTACAAGAGTCTTGGGAAAGAAAGGCTTTTATCTGTGAAGGGTGGGATGTCCCCTATTAGATTCATCCAGGTAACTATATAGGGCACTTGGTCTGGGTGCCCAAGGGATCTTGGCCTAAAGACTTTCCTCTATTGCTTTGATCACTTGTATGATGGTTCTTACAGGTAGCCATCTTACTCTGAAGGTGGGCCATTTGGAGAAGCAGAGAGTAACTAACTAATGTGTCCTATGTCTGGACAGTAATGTCTGGAGATGAAAAAGGCATTTTTTGCTGAGTATTTGTCTCACCACTACTGAAATAACTCCAAAGATGCTCAATCTCTTCTTAGAATGTAAGACAGGGAAGCTGTCAGGAAAGACAGGTCTCTAATCAAATGAACATTAATACAGAAATGTTTGTAACATCAATTCTGTGGACTTCTGAAAGTTTTGAAAATCAACTATCTATGAAAAGCAATCTGGACTGTTGTCCATTAATATCTCTCAGCTATTTTTAATTAAAATCTAGAAAACACCATAACAATAAACTCAGAACCATGCAATTGCTATAGGCCCTTAACTCACAGCCTAACCATCTTAGAAAGACAGCCTAATATTAACCACCTAAGTCCCCAAGCCCAGGGAATTGGAGCACCAACTCTTCATTAACTTCTTCAAGCTGAAAATGGGTGTTGAGATATTAGAAGAGGGGCAGATGGAAGAGTAAATTGACAAGTAGCTGGATGTCCAGGGCATTCTGTGGAATCCAGTCTTCTGGAGGCCTACCTCTGTCATGTCTAACCTATATATTTTTGAGAGGCATAAATACTTTAATCACCTTTTCTGAAAACACAAAGTTAGAAGTTTTTTCTCATATCAGCATATTTTTGAGTCAGTAACCAGAAAATCCTTTATAATGACCTTTTTTATCCAGCAGAAAACTATAACAAAACAGAAAATCATTGCCATTTTGAGAATTATGTGGCACATTAAAGCAATATCTCTGAGGTCATCTTTACACAAGTGATTTATACGTTTATCTACTTAGTTTTCTGCCTAGAGCAGCCTGCAATTTTTCATTGCAGGGGATCTCTGCCTTCAAGCAGCCTCTTTGTTACAGAGTTCCCTTTCTTGAGTCATGTGACTTGTCTCAGCACTACTCACTCATTCACTTTTTAAAAAGGAAATAAAAAATAAAAAATATAACTATAACTCTCAGGTGAATAATCTTAAGTTATTAGTGAATTTTTGCCTGAAATTGGTGCGCCACCTGAAACAGGTGATAATTTGAAAAGCAGTGTTCCTGCCTGGACCACCATGTTCTCCCACGAGAAGCTGTCAGATTCCAAGGTCCCCGCAAGAGGCAGGTGGGAAGCCACTAGTCTGTTTTGTTGACATGGCTCTGGAAAGTTGCCCTTCTCTCCTTCAGGTTGTTAATCATCTGGGCCCAGCCTATCTTTTTTCAAATGCCCTCGGATTCCTCAGCACTGTCCATGGAGAGTGGGGAGCAAGTGCTGCAGAGCTGCAGAGCCATCCCCCATGCTGGCGTCTCGTGGGTGCCAGTGCCTGTGCATCTAGCTAGCTGGAGACCCAGTCATAACAGAGGAGCAGCAGGAACATGGTAGCTACCCGGGAAGAAGCCAGACTTGGAGCCATTTTCTAAATATCACCTGTACAGACACATGCATATTCACACATGTACATACAGACATATGTATACCTACAGGAATTCATAGCATAAACACATGCCAATAAACACAAACCTACACTACACACATATGCCCACACACAAATTTACATATGGCACATATAAGTGCCTCCATAGTACTCACATGAACACACAGACACACACACACATACACACACACACACATACACACACACACACAAACACAAGTCTTGGGTATGATGTTATTGGAGTGCTCTGGCTGAGAATACATAAGGCCTTCAGATCAAACATCAACACCACAAGAAATAAAATAGTCATGCTTTGGATATTAGTGATGCCTGACAAAAATAAAACAAAAAAGATGCTCAGACAAATGCATCAATCTGTCTGGTATGGAAAGGAGTGTGGCCAGGGATGAAGAGTGACCTCAGCTTGGGGTGCTCTGTCCTGCACAGTCCAGCACCACTGCTTGAGTCCTGTCAGTTTGTGGGAGACCTTGAGTGAGAGCCTGGGACATGCTGATAGCAATGTCTCCTTACAGCTGGGGCTGAGTGCCATGTGGCACCATTTACACCTGCAAGACGGTTTAGCAAAGTGGCCTCAGATTGCCTGAGTGTGACGTGGGGCATTTGAAGACTGTTCAGCCATGTGTGTTCTCCATCTCTCTGTCAGCCACCAGGCCCCTGGACAGTGAGTCTCACTGAGGTTTCCTGTAAGCCACGCCCTCAGCCTTAGCTACACTAGTGACTGGGAGTACTACACTTTGACATATCTGACAGACACCTGAGAGTTTGCCAGACTCCCAGAGCTCTGCTGTCACTTTGCCCACTGCTACTTTTATTCTGAAGTTCTCTGCAGTCACCAATGTGAGGACAACAGCATTTCCAGTCTCTCATGTCACTACAGAGTCTTGGGAATGACCATGTCATGTCCCCAGACAGGAGCAGTGCTGACTCTTAGTGGAAGTCTGCTATATCTGTCCCAGAGACCCCTGGAGACCCAACCTCTGCCTGTGGTTTGTCACTAACCTGGTCACCACTATTGGGTCTTCGTGGGTGACACACGGTCAGCTGTCACTCTGGAACATAGCCTGCCTTTTTGTTCCCTTCCTTCTTTTTCCCTTTATCCTTCCCTCTTTTTGTTTCTTGGGGTATCCTCTTCACAGCTCTACTTTAGTTTTACCAGGCAGAATCTCCTGGTTGTTTAGCCTAGGCTGACCTAGGCCTTGCTGTATATCCCAGGTTAGCTCCACACACATGATCCTCCTGATCCCAAGTGCTGAAACTGTAGCCCTGTACCAATGGTCCAGGCTCAGTGCACTCTTCAATCTCAGCAGTCAAGTTGTCTCCTGGGGAGGCAGCTGGGAAAGGGTGGTTGGAGAGTGTTGACTGAGGACCCAGAAAGACAGGGCTGGGGTTCAAACAGGACACAGCAGCTGCCACAAGACTGGTTTATTTTGCAGAGCAGGTCTGGAATTAGTGTCCTTGTTCCCTCATCACAGCACAGAGCTGGTAGGGGGAGGGGGCAACAGGAAAAGCAAAACTGCCACGGTCACTGGGCCGGGGCTGTCCAGCAGGCACTGAGAAGCTAAAGCGCTGCAGGAGGCAGGTGAGGAAGAGGAAGAGCTCCATGCGGGCCAGGGGCTCCCCCAGGCATGCTCGGCGGCCTGTGGGTGGGAGAGGGCTCAGTCAGTCTGGGACCTGATTGGGGCTCCATCCTCCAAGGCACCCTGGGGACAGAGAGACAGCCAGGCCCCCCAGAATCACCTGCTGAGAATGGCATGAAGGCCTCATGCTTCACAAAGTTGCCCTGGGCATCCAGGAAGTGTTCAGGATGGAAGTGGAGGGGCTTCTCCCAGACAGTCTCATCCTTCAGCACGGAGGACAGGTTGGTGATGAGGATCGTCCCCTGGTAGGAGGCACATGTTGTGAAAATGGACAGACTAAGACTGTCTAGACCTTAGTCACCAGGACCACATGCATAACTTCTTCCCTGCACACACTGAATTTCCACATTCATCCTCAACACCAAGGCTCTCAGAATCTTGGAAGATGCTGTAACACATCTCCCATTGGTTGCCAACCTGGCAACCATCCCTGTGTGCAATGCTCCATAAAGTGAGCTTTTGCCATTTTGCTTGACATTTCACTTTCTTGAGGACTCTCAAAGGCTGCAACCTCCATGAACTGTGTTTCTTGTGAACATGTTGAGAATAGTATGTAGTGATCTCTCCTGCCCTTGTATGATAGTGGTCATGATGAAACAGTAACAGGCCCAGGCCTACCTTGGGGATGAGGAAGTCCTGCACTTCAATGTCACGACTCGTGATGCGTGGCAAAGTCAATGGAGCAATGTCTCCAAAGCGCTGCACCTCATGGATGACAGCATTGGTGTAGGGCATGCGGGCCTGGTCTGCCATCTCAGGATGCCGCACCTGCCCTATGACCTCATCATTTCCTGTTGGACTCTGCCTGGAGGGACAGCATCCCCTCAGTGAAACAGTCACAGGGGACTTCCCTGTCTTACAGCCATGTTAAGGGCTGAATCCATGTTCAAAAGACACCAGTGAGGAGTAATGGAGTTTGGGTTAAGTCAGTGCTGGGAGCCAGAAGTGTCTCTCTTAAGTCATCTGGGGAGTGTGCCTCTCCCTCTCTCCCACCCCAGCCATGCTTACGCTGCACATCCGGATGCAAGATCATGAGCAGCAAGGCCCAGGACAGTGTGGTTGAGGTGGACACCATCCCTGCAGTGAACAGGTCAGCCACCACCATGCGCAGGTTCTCCTCATTAAAGCTGCTGTCAGGATTCCCCTTGGCCTGGTCCAAGCAGAAAGAGTAGACTCAGTAGGGAGAGGAAGGTCCATGTGGCTTCCCATTGTCCCCCAAGCAGCCCAGGTGCTGAGTTACTTGATGATGCACAGAACCACATCCTTCTGGCCTCACAGCTCCAAGGATCTCATCCCACACCCCCTGGCCACATCTCTTGTGGCTTCCAATCACCTTCTCTATCTCTGCCAAGAAGGCATCAGTGAAATTCCGGGGTGGCTGGGACGAGTCCCACTTGGTCGTATTCTCAGTCAGCAGGTTATCCACTATGGCCATGAAGGTCTTCTGACCTTGGAAGACCTTGTCAGCCAGCCCTGGTATCCAAAGGAGTACAGGGAATGCATTAAGAACCTGTGAGAGACACAGAAATTCTTAGTTTCTGTTCATAAAATTATTAGTGAATCATGATCCTGTATGGGGATCACATTCCACAGTGTGTGTAAATGATAGGACAACGAGTACAGTCAATTTTCTCTATGCTTCATGGGTCCCATATATCAAACTCGGGTCTCCAGGCTTGCTTGACAAGCTCTTACCCACTCACCATTTGGTTGGCTCCTTGGTGCCTGTGATGCTCACTGTCTTCCTTGACGAGGCTCACTGTCAGTCCCCTTTACAGTGGACCCAGAGCCTGTCTTTCCCCCTGTATCCTGCCTCCTCCTCAGTTGTTAAATTTGCCAGAGCCACTTAAAGCATCTCACAGACCCAGGTGAACAGAAGTAAATTCTATTCTGGTGATAACCACAGGCTTTGTGTCTTCCATGAAAACAGAGGGCCCATGTTCTCTCCCTTTCTGAAAATCCTAATTTTGGTCCACTTCTCTCATCCTGCCATCGAACAGTTGTCAACAGCCACATCCTCCTGCAATTGATCCCAAGAAGGCCTCTCTCTCATCCATGGCACACAACTTCCTGGGGAAGATGGAATGCACAGAATTGGCTCTGTCAGCTTCAGTGACCTCCTACCTCAGGAATGAAGCCAGAGATTTCTGTCATACTTTCTTCCAGTACTTTCAGCATCCTGATGAGGTAAGGGTCTTCATATTCAAAGCGCCGGGCAAATATGAGAGATGCAATCACATTGCACACAGCTTTGTTCAGCATGGTGTTGGGATTGATGGGCTGCCCTGGGAGTAGAATGGAGTGGAGATACAAGCAAGTCCATGGACTACCCATGTCTCCTTGTGCCCAAATACATTCCTTATTTGTCACCCACCAGCTTGGGCGGTGAAGGCATCACAGAGGTGTCCGGCCTCCTTGGTCACCCACTCCTCCAGAGATTTCTTGCCCAGGCCAAAGTTGCGCAGTGTGGACACAGAGAATCGTCTCTGCTCTCTCCACTCAGGCCCATAAGGTGCAAGGACCACACCTGCAGACACATCTGTGTGTAAGCAAGGATGCCCAGATATGCTGTCTCCTGCTCTCATCAACTCTCTTCTCCTCTGGATTCTGTTCTGGCCACGAACCTCTCAAAACCTTTCTACCATAATACAGTGCATGCCTTCTGGGTAGTCACATGGATTTCAATGACTTTAAGGAGTTCCTTGTCCACATTCCCATCCACATTCATGCCCTGTTCTTCCTCTGCTCCTTGTCATAACTCTGAAGCCATCCTCACTGTCCAGAGTCCTTTACCTTGGGATCTGGGCTTCACACCCAGGAACTCAAAAATGGGCACTGCAGGGCGGTCAGCAGTGTCCTCTCCACAGGTCACCAGCACTTTCTGCACTGATTTCAATCCATTGATCACAACCATGGGCTTCCAGGCCATCTGCAGGCTGAACACATCACCATAGCGGTTTTGAAGCTGAAGTAGAGGGATAGAGAACATAGGAAATGGTGGTCCCCAAAGATCATAGCACCAGACTCACTCCATAACCATTGTCAAACTGTGAGTTTGCACACACAGTTTCTATGTGTGTATGTGCATATTTGTGTATGTTTACACATGCATGCTTGTATATGTGAATGTGTGTGTGATCATGTGTTTGTGAGTCTGCGTGTGTGTGTACTAGTGTGTTTGTGTGTGTTGCTTGTTATTGACACTTAGTCTTCACATATCCTAGGAAATACTGTTCACAGAAATCCATCCTCAGCATGAGGATTCCTACCACTGTGGCTTCTTAACTTTTAAGTTCAGCAAAGGAATCACAGTAGATGTGACACCACAGTGGTGACCTAGATAGAGCCAGAAATCTGTCCTGGGGTCCCTTAGCATGTCAACACACATGAAGAAACTCTTGTTCCTTGAGATGGATAGTGAATCCTGATAGCACACATCAAGAGATTCAGGCAGCCACAGCCCCTCTCTCCACTTGGTGTCCTGACTGATATGGTACAGTGGACCTCACAGAAGGCCAAGATTATGTCTTTGACAGGATCATAATGTACTTGGGATTTCTATGGTTGCAGCCCTGTCCAACCAGACTGAGCCCTGCTGTCACAACATGAGTCACCTCCTTGATTTTGTTCCCGAAAATATTTGCCCTAGAAAGTCCCAGCAGCTGCCACCAAAACAGTTCTATGCCTGTTCCCACTTGGGGACTGGATCCCTGTGTGACCTGTAGCTTGATCCACACTATGTGCTGCTATGAACACCTTATCCTCAGTTACCAAGGACCACTAAGTCACTCACCTTGTACAAGCTGTATGGCATGTTATCTAGGTCCACCTGCAGCAGGTTACCCAGCAGAGGCCATGGAACAGGGCCAGGTGGGTATTGAGAAGTCCATCGCTGGCGCCTGTACATCAGGTCCACTAATAATATGAAGATGACTGTGAATATGGCCAGAGGCCAAAGAACAGTCTCTGTCAGCAGCTCCATCACAGCCCCACTGATGCCCAGGCTTCCCAGAGACCAATACACAACACTCAATACAGCACCTAGGATCAGCAAGCCCCAAGCTTGGAGCCTGCCACTTTATAAAGGAGTACCAGGGTTGCCCTTTGTCCTCTGTATCCAGCCCCAATCCTGTGTTTTGTTTATCCACATTTAGGGAGCAGCCAGCGATATTCAGTCCCTCCCAAGGAGCCGAACATTCTGGGCTAAGCATGATAGACAGATGTCTAGTGGACCCCTGTTTCAAGATGGATGATCTGATCATTGCATGCAGAAACATCACCTGGTCTGCTACCCCTGCAAATCTTTGAAGGCTTGAGGACATTGCCTCAGAGATGAATGAGACCTCCCATACCATCATGGAGCACTTTGTTGGAAGGACATGAGGGGTGACTTGCATCCAGTCAGTGCCTTCAGTAGGTGTTTCAGCAGTGGAAAGCTGTCTTCCTCAATTGAGATAAAGAGTCTGGAGCCCTTATGTGCAAAAGAAGGGTTGTTGGGGGGCAGCTGGAATTCCCATGAGTGAGTGAGTGAGTGCCTGTGGTTGAAGACAGCTGGAACATGTGTAAGACTCTAGTCAGCAGAGCCTAAGTTTACTGGAGACCCCCTGAGACAACCACATGGACAGTAGAGATCACTGTAAAATGCAAGAGGAATTTTATTCCAATGGGTTAGGGGTCACTTCACTCTCACATGAGAAATGACTCGGGATTTCTGTAGCACACAACAGTTTTACTTTAGCATAGGCAGACTTTAGCAACAGCAAAACTTGTCTAAATGTAATTGGAAACTTTGTTAGCCTTTAAACTTATTGGCCACCCCCACTTAGGCAGTTATTTCTAGTGGGCTATGTTAATCTAGGCCTGAAGAAGACACAGCTGATTACTAATCAGTATATTCTGTGGTTTATCTCTGAATTTTTTTGTTTAACTTTTCCCCTGTTATCATAATCAGCCTGACCAGCACTGTGGTTGTGTCTTTAATTTGTCCTTGGTCTCACATTCTCCCATTTTTCTTGTGACAATTTCAATCTTAAAATGACTTTTCACTTTGTCTGAGAGCCTGGTACTGCTGTTGCAACATAATTTGCACTGTGTTAATGCCCTCTCTAATAATGGCAACTAGTGTATTTAAGATACAAGGTCCAAATGTCAGCAACAAAAGCAAGACTACCTGGGGACCCAGTAAAATATAAATCAAGGTGGTAAACCATGGGGAGAAATTAAACCAGGATTCAAACCAACTTTGAGCTTGCCCCCTCCCTGTTTCTGTCCCTCTCTCCCTATCCCTCTCCCCCTCCCTTTCTCCCTTTCTCTTTCTCTCCCTTCTCAACCTCCCCCCCTCTCTCTTTCTCTGTCTTACTCTCTCTCTGTCTCTTGGCTTGTCCCTTCAGTACCTTTGCCATTGAATCTTTAATCTCCCTGAATGGTCTGCAGTATGTACTTCTCAATTTTCTACATACTTAGCACAGAAAAAGCAGAAAAAGTAGCTGTTCCTTTACACACATACAATGATGGGCCTGCTGCCAGCTTCTTTCATCTTGTGGGCACTCATATATGGGGTTTCTCACAGGACACTCCTCAACTTTGGGTGCATGCACTCTAAGCCCCACCCTCTAAGGCTGCTTCTGGGACATGGTTTAGATTCAAAAGTCTGTTGTCCCCAACACTGGAGTAATCTCCATCTCTGTGTCTCTAGGTTGAGGATATCCCAGGAGTCAAGACCTGCTGCTAACTTACAGAGATCAAAGACAAGGTCCAGGTGCCAGGCACAAGGTGTCCTCCCACTGTAGTGTTCAAGCCACATTTCCATTGGCTTAGAGTACTTGCCAAGTCACTTTGGTAGGGTTATGGGGGATGCTAAGGCTCAGTGTGGGAAGAAAGATAGACCAAAGACATTTAATGATTTCTTTGGCCTTGCAGAGTGGCAGGTGATCTTGAGCTTGAGGGGGTTGCCCAAGTGTCTGGCTGCTCTCCAGTTGGCATCAGGTGCAGGTGCTGGTCTGAGTTATGTGAACTTAGGCAATTACTCCATCTACTTAAACAGAGGTCAGGTTGGTCAACAGTACCAGGAATGGCCCTTTCCACTTTACTCAGTCATGTTGAACCTCTGGGGTACCTGCCTTATAAAAGGCATTGTAGGTCACAATACCTGGTAGTTGATCTGAAAAGCTTACAATTGAGCCATAAGATCCTTATCAGCCTGAAAAGTCATTTCTGTGGGGTGAGTCAAGAGCTGGAATCAAAGGTTTGGTGGTCCCACACAGGCGGGTGCTCTGGGCTCAGAACAGGGACAGGAAAGGGGGGCACCACCCAGTCAGTGCTAGTTTCTTAGAGCAATTTAGTTAAGGTCTTGTTTTAGGGTTCTTTTCATTCTCTCTACCTGTCATGAGCTCTGGGGACAGTACAAATAATGCAGCTTCCAATTAGTTCCAACATCTCTGACAATCCCTGACTTACCTTAGAAACAAAACCAAGACCATTATCTGATCAAATTACCTCAGTCACTCGAAACCTTGGGAAGATTTCTTCTAATATCTTCTTCGATACCACAGTAGCTGTTTCCTGCTGGTGGGGAAAGTCCCAACCCATCTAGAGATAGTATCTACAAATACTAGAAGGTATCCATATTTTTCTTGCTTAACTTCTGCAAAATCAGCCTTCCAACATACTCTAGGCTGTTCTCCCTAGGTATTTTTCCCTGTTTACTCTTGACCACATAAGCATTTGTTTGCTGGCATACCTTACACTATTCTATCTCTCTGACTCAAAACTTGAGATCCATTATATATCTGAGATCCCTTATCTGTTTCGATGCGCTTATCTCTGAAATGAGTCCATCTGTGCATTTGGCCTAGTAAGTCTTTTGCTTGTTTCCCACCCCCCATCCCCTTTTTGTAACTTTATCCCTGTTACCTGGAACAATCTGACCAGCAGTGTGGTTGTGTCTTTAATTCGTCCTTGATCTCACATTCCCCCATTTTTCTTGTGACAATTTCAATCTTGAAATGACTTTTCACTTTGTCTGAGAGCATGAAACAGGAAGGAAAAAGGGAGCATAGTGTGCATCATTGCCCGTTCTTCTCTAGGTAATAGTTGGTAGGATGGCTAGCACTCTGAGTCCTTTCTTCTGTGTTTTAAGTGAGGCCATCCCTTAATCTAGTCCATTCCCCAGTGGGTGTCTCTTGCAGGCCCATAAACAGGATAGGCTCCTGCATAGCCACTTCTTGAGCCACTTGATCTGTCTGGTTATTGCCTCAGGCCACTGAGTCTCCTCCCTTCTGGTCCTGGGCAACAAATAGTACTCACAGTGGCTGGCTTCATCAGGGCATCCAAGAGATCCAAGATTTCTTCTGATGTGAGTGTCCTCTCTCTTGGTATATAGCCCTGTGGACAGGGCTGTGGCAAAGGCATACCTGCTGTCTGTGTAGATGTTAATTTTCTTGCCAGCCCCAAGTTTCAAGGCTGCTTTCTGTGCTGATGTGCTTGACAGAAGGGAGTAGGAGTTCAGCCCAGATGACATCTGTGCCATCCACCACAACAGCACCAACTTGTCTCTGACCAGCATGTAGAAAACTGCCCCTGTCTCTAAAGAAGGTTGCCCTGTCTCCTGGCAGGGGTCAGTAGGAGAAGTCTTTCCTCCACTCATGGGTTCTCCTTTTGGGCCAGTTAGTTGTAGCCCTTCGGGCAGGAAGTGTATCTGGACCCCCATCCTGAGAGTAATCTTGCCCCAACAGAGGGTAGGGACAGTCTGGGATGACCATAAATGAATGGGATACCCAGCCCATCTCTAGGTCCACCATTCTTTTGGTAGTCCATGAATACATTTTGATGCCAGTGGCTCCTTTACTTGCAATGTACACACTGGTTCTTTTCATGGAGTTTTCTATCTCCCTTCGATTGGAGTCTCCCTTCTCTGCTTTCCCTAACTACTGTAGCCAAGATTCTCGTTCTGTAAATTACTTTCCTGTCACCTTCTTTTTCTCATCTCTCTTTCATCTTCTTTCTTTCTCTTTCTCTGTCTAACTTTTATGGTAGACTTCCTTGACAACCTACACTAAATCCTTTAATGTCTTATCCAGCAGTCCCTCTAGCCTCTGAAGCTTTTTCCTGATATCTAATAGCCTGGACTATAAAGGTCCCAGTGTGTACTCAAAGAATGTTTCCTGAGCCATTCTAGAAAGGCTGTGGGTAACTCATCTGATCCCTGCTTAATCTCATGTGCCTTGGTCAAAATTGATGGGGCATCATGTGGCCCCCTTGAGACCTGCCAATGGAATCTGGTAGTAGGCTTATAGGTGCCCCTTACCTTCTACCACACTAAAGTCCTGGCCAAATCTGGTCAGAAGAAACCCATTGTCAACTACAGCCTGGTCATCGATGATGCCCCATGTCTGAGGGAACATTCTTTCTGGTGTCCTGTCTCCATCTTCAGTCCTGAAGAGCATTCCTGATGGCCACAACCTACAAGAGTCTTGGGAAAGAAAGGCTTTTATCTGTGAAGGGTTGAGGGGGGGGTCCTCTATTAGATTCATCCAGGTAACTATATAGGGCACTTGGTCTGGGTGCCCAAGGGATCTTGGCCTAAAGCCTCTTTCCTCTACTGCTTTGATCACTTTTATGATGGTTCTTACAGGCAGCCATCTTACACTGAAGGTGGACCATTTGGAGAAGTAGAGAGTAACTAACTAATGTGTCCTATATCTGGACATTAATGTCTGGAGATGAAAAGAGGCATTTTTTGCTGAGTATTTGTCTCACCACTACTGAAATAACTCCAAAGATGTTCAATCTCTTCTTAGAATGTAAGACAGGGAAGCTGTCAGGAACAGACAGGTCTCTAATCAAATGAACATTAATACAGAAATGTTTGTAACATCAATTCTGTGGATTTCTGAAGGTTTTGAAAACCAACTATCCATGTAAAGCAATCTGGACTGTTGTCCATTAATACCTCTCAGCTATTTTTAATTAAAATCTAGAAAACACCATAACAATAAACTCAGAGCCATGCAATTGCTATAGGCCCTTAACTCACAGCCTAACCATCTTAGAAAGACAGCCTAATATTAACCACCTAAGTCCCCAAGCCCAGGGAATTGGAGCACCAACTCTTCATTAACTTCTTCAAGCTGAAAATGGGTGTTGAGATATTAGAAGAGGGGCAGATGGAAGAGTAAATTGACAAGTACCTGGAAGTCCAGGACATTCTCTGGAATCCAGTCTTCTGTAGGCCTACCTCTGTCATGTCTAAGCTATACAATTCTGGGAGGCATAAATACTTTAATCACCTGTTCTGAAAACATAAAGAAGTTAGAGGTTTTTTCTCATATCAGCATATTTTTGAGTCAGTAACCAGAAAACCCTTTATAATGACCTTTTATATTCAGCGGAAAAATATAACAAAACAGAAAATCATACTCATTTTGAGAATTATGTGGCACATTAAAGCAATATCTCTGAGGTCATCTTTACATAAGTGATTTATACGTTTATCTACTTAGCTTTCTACCTAGAGCAGCCTGCAATTTTTCATTGCAGGGGATCTCTGCCTTCAAGCAGCCTCTTTGTTACAGAGTTCCCTTGCTTGAGTCATGTGACTTGTCTCAGCACTACTCACTCATTCACTTTTTAAAAAGGAAATAAAAAATAAAAAATATAACTATAACTCTCAGGTTAATAATCTTAAGTTACTAGTGAATTTTTTCCTGAAATTTGTGCACCACCTGAAACAGGTGATAATTTGAAAAGCAGTGTTGCTGCTTGGACCACCATGTTCTCCCACCAGAAGCGGCCAGAGAACAAGTTCCCCACAATCGGCATGTGGGAAGCCGCTGGGCTGTTTTGCTGTCATGGCTCTCAAAAGTTGCCCTTCTCTCCTCCAGGTTGTTAATCATCTGGGCCCAGCCTGTCTTTTTTCACATGCTCTCAGATCTGTCAGCACTGGCCATGGAGAGCTGGGAGCAAGAGCTATAGCCACAGTGCTGTGGCTCCTCCTCCCCTTCGCTGCCAGAAGCCATGTTACCTCTTTCCCTAACTTCCCTCTAATAGTTAATTAGGATGTTTAACATGGTAGATTCAGTCCAAAATAACGTCAGTCAAAGTCCAAGAACACAGAGAACGACAACCAACACACAGACAGTTTTTCAAGAATACAGAGAAAGACAATCAACACAGACAGCTCGCCCCTGCCACAGGCACAGACAACAGGTTACACAGACAGTCCTTGCCTCTGCCATGGGGTTGCATACACCAGGATATACAGAGAGTTCTCATCCCTACCACTGACAGATCGAGATGTAACACACAGACAGACAATCAAGACATAGGAAAACTGCCAGTGGAAGAATCCAGTAGCCAGGCAACTTGGCCAGCTTATGCTAGACCAAATCTAACAGGTTCCAAAATAGTGGGGTCCTCCAGACCCCCTCCTGGGGACCTCAAGCATCCTTCAGTCTCCCCGCAGTCATGATGATAAGGCACACGTCTGTTGTCACTCTTGATTGTCCCAAACACCATGGGCTCCTTGAGCCACCCAGACACTTGCAATCAAACCAAAAGTTCAGACAGGTTTACAGGTTCAGACTTTGACATACAACAGACACAAGACAGACAAATAAACTGCAGTACCTGCTCTCAAGACCTCTCATCTCCCGTCCTCCAGTGTGTTCTCACAGGAGGTTAATTTCCTGGCCAATGCACCAGAATGTAAGACTCTATCCATCAGAGCCTTAGTTTATGGGAGACCCTCTGAGAGAACCACACGGACACAAGTGATCCCTGCAAAATGCAAGAGGAATTATATTCTGACATGTTGGGGTCACTTCACTCTCACAGGAGAAAGACCCTGAATTTCTGAAGCACACACCTTTTATACTTTAGCATAGGCAGACTTTAGCAACAGTAAAACTTGTTTAAACATAATTGGACACTTTGCTTAGCCTTTAAACTTATAGGCCACACATACTCACACAGTTATTTCTGGTGGGCTATGTTCATCTAGGGCTGTAGACAACACAGCTGGCTACTAATCAGTACATACTGCAGTTTTTCTCCAAATTGTTTTTTTTTTTTTTTTAAACTTTCTCCCTGTTAGCAGGAACATCCTGACCAGCAGTGTGGTTGTGTCTTTTATTCATTCGTGGTCTCACAAGGCTGTCTCCTGCATTTGAGGAAAAGAGGGGGGAGCACCTATGGACAATAGAAGGGTAGTGGGCAGGGCATCTGGAATCCCTGTGAGTGAGTGAGCACCAGTGGTAGAAGGCAGCTGGAACATGTGCAATCTTCAATACAGGTTTGTGGTCATCCAGTTGATCAGATAGCAGGACATACAACATGGGAGTTCTCAGACCTAGTCTGAGGGAGCTGAGAAGTGGTCTGAGAATCTTGTGGGCAAGTTGGTTCAGTGACTTTTCACATGCTTGCCTCTGTCTCTTATCCAACCTTTGTTTCTTGGTGGATCAGTATATCCTGGTAACAGTCTTACAACTGAGTAGGTAAAGCGGTTTTCTTCCTCATGCCAGAGTCCTGTGGTCAGGGTGAGCAGCCATGAGGAGGACAGAAATGTCAGGGGCTGCCTTGCTTATACACTGAAGGCCTAAAATCAGCAATAGGCCAGACATACATGCCTGCTAGCACCAAGTCTTGGGTCTCTGTGGAAAAACACTGAAACAGATAGCTAAAAGCTATTGTAAACAAGCAGCTTTGGTGGAGGGCTGCCAAGACTGGATAGTCACAGACGTTGTAGATAGGTAACCTTGGTGGATAGTACCAACTTAGATAAAGACAAGTGAATCATAGGCGGAGTCATAGTGGTCTGTCTCCTGAACCTTCACCCAGCTGACACTCTGTTCTAGAAGATATCTGTACTCCCCCTAAACACCTACGCTCCTGCATCATCCCCTTCCCCACATCCTGCCTTTTTGTGTATATAACCTGTGTGTGAAAGAATAAACAACATGATCTGATCAACTAGACAGGTCGTGGTTCTTCGCGTCTTTGTCTGCTACCTCCCCACACACCCTCCCCCCTGCTCTCTTTCAGGTGATCTCCCCAGACTCCTGTTTAATGTCCTGCAGGACAGGACATTGTGGCACCCAGCGTTGAGAGGGCTTGAAGATGAGACGTTCCGCCCCCCAGTGTACAGGAGCTTGAGGAGATCACAGAAGAGGGTACGTTGACTCCCCCAAAGAAGGTAGGCCTACCAGGTTTTTGGGAGTGTTGAGGGTGGCTGCCTGGAGTGCATGGAGGCACTCCCTTGGAGCACTTTTTTAGAGTGACTCCCCCAAAGGAGCACCCAAGTGTGACGTTCCTCCCCCCCAAGTTGCTTGAGAGCACTGCTTGAGAGCACTCCCAGTTAGAAGGATACCACAGTCCACCCAACTGTGGGATGATCCTTGGGAGGATCGGCGTGGCATTGGTCTTGAGGTAAAAGGCCCCCCCAGGACAGGCATCTCTTGACACTCAAGGAGTGAATCACCTCGGGCGCGATGAATTAGGGTTAAGAAAAAGAATTTAGGTTAAGATAAGAATTCAGGTTAGCTATAACTCTTAGGTTAAGAAAAATAATTCAGGTTAGCTATAACACTTAGGTTAAGAAAAATAATTCAGGTTAGCTATACACTGTAGTTAAGAATAAAATTCAGGTTAGCTATCACAGTTCAGGTCAAGAATAAGAGTTTAGGTTAAGAAGAATTAAGGTTAAGAAAAAGAATTAAGGTTAAGAAAAAAGAATTAAGGTTAAGAATAAGAATTAGGGTTAAGAAAAAGACATGATACAAACATTTTCTAAGCAGTCACTCTTTGTGACACGGCTCCAGGAGCCTATCTTCAGAACACGGGGAACTAGGGTTAAGAAAAATAGATCTTTAAAAATTCTTTGCTTTCATTAGTGTTGTTCTCCCAAGAGAGGACTATTGATAAAAATGTTATACCTCCTAAGGAGGAGATAAGAAGGTGAACCTTGAAAATGAGAGAGAGGAAGGGAGAAAAGGAAAGAAGTTGCCCGCTCTCTGGTGTTAACAAAAGAAAAACAAAAGCTTATTACAGAGCCCTCCTGAGAAGCAAGAGATGATTGGGGGATGCCCTAGTCTCTGTCTCTCTCATGGAGAGATTCTCAGTTCTACTTTTCTGTTTATTGTGTGTCTTTTGCATGCCAACCTGTCCATGTATGTCATTTGTTTGTCTTTGTCTCGTATGAATGATTGTTGTGTGATATGTTTCCTCCTTAAAAAAGAAACTGGTTAAAACTGCTTGCTCGATTTAGTTTGAAACTTGCTTGGGAAGTAGTCTCAATTTACACAGCAAAAACTGATAATTTACCCTGCTCTGTGACTGGGAGATGAGCACTGGCAGAAAGAACCTTGAAAAGAGTTAACTGTTTTCATAAGTGGCTCTTGGAAGGAGGCCAACAGTTTCTGTAGTAAAAGAATTAATAGTGATGAAAGGGTGTGTGTTTCTCTTAAATTACAGTTAAAAAGGTAAGAAACTTGGTTTAGATGTACATTTATTCTTATTCTTAATTGGTTTAAAAAATATATAAGTATGCTCTCTATGTCCTGGTTATATGTTATTGAGTATGATTGCAAATTTATAATTTTGGTAATAAAAACTAGATTAAAACTGGTAATTCAGAGTTAGACTCATTCAAAAATCAGATGTATAAAAGAGATTTCAATAAGAGTTTTATCCAAGATCAAACAAAGCCCTGATGAACACCTTCTCCTGTTATACAATTGGCTCATTAGTTGATCCCTCTAAAGGAGCTTTAATCCAAGTCTTTGTTCTCATACAACGAGCTTTAACATTTTAGAGAGTGCTTGTTGCTCCAAAAAACATCCAAAGACAATATCTTTTCAATATTTGAGACAACAGTTACATTCCTAAATAAATTTTGACATGACACAGAAAATTCAAATAAGAAAAGATAAAATACTTATTTTAACTTATTTTCAAATGTTTTTAAGAGATGCTAATGGCTAAGATCTTATTTTAAGCTCTCCACAAAAGAATTTAAGCCTCTGTTTAATTTTCTCAAGAGAGATACAAATCCTAATTTCCATCAGCAATTAATTGACAAAAAGAGTAATTTTACAAAAAGTAAAAGAAACTATTATTAATAGATATATAAATTAATTAGTTGTTGGCTGTTTTATAACAGTTCTTTGATAAAGGAGATTATTAATATGAATTAATATTTCTTTATTTCTAAAAGAAGTTTGAACATCCTGTTTTAAAGCTGTTGCTGTGTTAATATAAAATTATAGGTCAAGATCACAAAGGTATCTTAAGAAAGAACTTAATAAAATACTTCTTATTCCAAATAATAATATAATTGGTTATTAAAAAATACTGATATTTGGCTTAATACATGATCAATTTGTTACAGCTTTTCTCTATACATGCTCTTGTATTTCTTATGAATTTATATATATAGCCCATAAAAGTGTGCTTACTGTATTAATAGAAAGCTTATTTAATGAGAAGACAATATATATAATTAGATTACATATTTACTCTTTCTAGTTTCCCCTACTTCAGCAAAGATAATTAAACTACATGCTGTAGCGACTATTTAAAATGCAAAAAAAAAAAAAAAAAAAAAAAAAGCTTTCAATTGGTATTATCATGGCCAGTATATGGCTTATGGTTTATAATTGCTTGAAATTGTTTCTTTTTTAGATATTGCTAATTTTCAAATTTTACAAATACAGCTCAATTTTAAAAACATATATTTTCCCTTAATTTTATAAGACATTTAAGAGTTCATACTAGATTGCCTGGACCCCAGGAAAATGCCATAACGAATTTGTATATGAGATAAGTTACAGACCTTACAAAAATAATCGGCCATGCACTTTTATTCTTTACATTGGGGTTACTATATAATAAAGGTTTGTCTATCTAGATTGCTGTGCCACTATAGCTGATCTGCCTTTTGTGATCCTTGAGACCAGAAACTACAGGTTTTGGCACTTAGCAACTCATTCTAAAACAGCCAAAGATTGAGTAGACAGCTTTCGTTTTGTCTCAGCAAAAAACTTATGACTACAAGTCTGAGGCCACTTAAATAAGTTATTAAAGAGTTTATTATTAAGTGTAAAAAAGTTTTCTATGAAAGCTATCTAAAGAAAAAGTACAAAAGAAAACTTCTATTTTATTTGAAAAAGTCAAAGAGTTCTATTTTTTACTATCCTAATTGGAAAAAAGACTGCCCAGGCTTCGCAGAGACCAATAACCGACACTCAATACAACACCTCGGATCAGCAAGTGCCAAGCTTGGATCCTGCCACCTTATAAAGGAGTGCCAGGGTTACCCTTTGTCCTCTGTGTCCAGGCCCAATCCTGTATTTTGTTTAGCCAAGTATAGGGAGTGACCATTGATATTCAGTCCCTCCCCAGGAACTGAGCGTTTTGGGCTAAGCATGATAGACAGATGTCTAGTAGACCCTGTTTCAAGATGGATGATCTGATCATTGCATGCATAAACATTACCTAGTCTACCCATGCATATCTTTGAAGACTTGAGGACATTGCCTGAGAGAGGAATGAGACCTCCCACATCTTCCTGGAGCACTTTGTTGGCAGGACATGAGAAGTTACCGGCATGCAGTCAATGGCTTCTGTGGGTGTGTGAGCAGTGGAAAGCTGTCTCTTGCAGTTGAGGGAAAGAGGCTGGAGACCCTATGGGCAATAGAAGTGCAGTTGTGGAGAGTAGGTGAAATCCCTGTGTGTCAGTTAGAGGCAGTGGGTGGCAGGCAGCTGTAGCAAGTTCCATCTTCATTACAGGCCTGTGGTCATCCTTTTCATCAAGCAAGAAGACATACAACACATGATTTCTCAGACCCAGTCTTAGGAATCTGAGAAATGGTCTGAGAATCTTGGGGGAATCACTAATTTGGTTCAGGAACTTGTCACCTGCTGGCCTCAGTCTCTTATTCACGCTTTGCTTCTTGGTGGGTCAGTGTCTTCTGGCAACAATCTTCCACATGGAGATAGGTAAGGTAGTTTTCTTCCTCCTGCCAGAGGCCTGTGGTCATTGTGGGCTGCCGTGGGGAAACCAGAAAGATGACTTCTGAGCCTTCAAATAAATTGAGCTCTTGAGCTGGGCACTGCTGGGCACACTGCACATGTCAACTGACCATTCTCTAGGGTCAGCAGAGGCTCAGTCTCTATCCTTGCTGGGGATCCAGATCTCTAAAGATCAAAGGTTCAGAAGTCCCTGTGGAATCCAGGCAGGGTCTCTGTACTGCACCTCTAGTGTGGCAGAGGCAAGGTAGCAGCTGAGCAGAGACCACACCATGCAGCTCCACAGGAAGGACTACAAACGGTTCTCCTCCTTTCTGCTGTCCATGCTACTCCAGCCCTGATCACCTCTGTGTCACTGGAGCCTGTGGGTGACTCCATGCTTCTTGCTGGCCTGAAGCCTCTAATCCTTCTCCCTCTTTCTGTCCATGATTCTTGGTTCTGCTGAAACCTGTTGCCTGGAATTGCACCATTGATTGGAGCTGAGTTAAAGGTCTTTCTCAAGTCCCAGATCGGACTGAAAGGAGACCTATATGGGAGTCAGGACAGCAACATGGATCATGGTTAGAAAGGGATCAGAGAGACAATTTGCTTTGGTTATTTACAGTTTCAGGCTGCTGGGTTCCTCCTGATTTGCTTAAGAACCCTTCCAGGGTATGCTCTGGTGCCTGATGATTAAACCTGTGTCTTGGTGCTGGGAGAAGCATTCTATTTGGACTCTCCTCTCTATGTGTCTATGTGATTCATGATATTATTAAAGAGAAGCAATCATGCTGACTGAGTGCTGTCCCTAGTGGGGGATGGGTTGACTCAGGATGGATATTCCTGCCTCAGGCAAGTGAGCACTTTTGAGGTAAATGCACAGCCAGGTGAGGGCTAACATACACTGCATGCTGTAATGGGTTTCCTCTCTGTCTCCAGCTCTTGGGAGAGGACCAGGATGCTCTGCTAATCCTCTGCCTGCTGACACTATACACTTCATTTCATTGTCAGTCCATGTCCTCTCAGCCATGTGAACAACTGTAGTCTGTCAGGATCATGTGACTTTAGGGGGATTGGGGTATGCATATTTATGTCAGCAGTACAGGTGTACCATGTCCACACTATGAAGCTGGGACTGAGTCCCTGGCCATCAAACATTGCTGCACCAGGCAAAAGTACTCCCAGGTTTCCAGTTTTCTACACACATGTTAACAGATATTTGTTCACTGTCCTTTAGACTCCATTGGAAGAGGTCAGATGCAACCTGGGCATGTTTCTTCTGGACTCTGTGCTGTGCACTTTATTCTCTTTCCTGACTTTTATCTGCCTTGTTTCGTTCAAATGAGGACCAACAGTGAGTCTCAGGGTCATCTCTAAGTCTTCAATTTCCCTAAGCATCCTCAAAAGTCCAATGTGGGCCACTGGGATGATAGTGATTCTTGCATATGGCTTGGGGAAAGCTTAGTTTGGGGAAAGGATGGCTGAGGTTGGCTTGGGTTGGTGACGCTTTCATCCCTGGATAGTTTCTGTAACCCTTATGGTGTGAGGCTACATTGTACTTTGGTCCATTACCAGGTACTGTTACCTACGGAATCTCAAACCATTGAACCAATGCTTGAGCTGCACATTCAGTAGGTAACAAAATGCAGGAATTGTAAATATTTTGACTTAAGGTCATTGGTAAACAAAGAGAAAATAGTTCCAAGACAGAAATGAAAAGAAAGGGATGGAAAGTACAGCATCAGAACATTAGGTTCCAGACTGAGACTGACAAGGAATAGACAAGTGTCGCTCTATGAACAGAGAGCCATGATCCCAACCATCCACAACATTTGCGGCAGCTCTATGTTAGTTTTTTAGAGCTTTAAAGCTCCCGATATTTGTTGGAGAGAACATTTTGAGTCATGGTTCAGTAATGAGAGACCTTCCCAACAAGGCATCCATGAGGTTTGGTATTGTGACTTTCTGTTGTGTTGAGGTGGATGCCAGGATGTGTGCTAGACCACACAAGGCTGAAGGATACATAGTATTCCCGTCTAGAGTTTTCCCTGCACGGGAATCTGTAGAGCCTTCTGCTCACTGGACAGTAAAGAAAATGTTTGTGGATAGACTTATAGGAGATGCTAGGATAATAGAGTTTCTGAAGACCGAGACATTAGACATTGCACAAGGCAGGGTAAAAACGTAGAGTTATTTGTTGTTGTAACTTGTCACAGTCTTGCTACATTTGGTAAAATGGTTGAGAAATACCACAGTCAAAGGTCATAACTTTGGGGTGAACAGGCCTTTCTAAATAAGAAACCTACTCTGCAAGATCACAGAGAGGTCATGCAGGGGATTCTGGCCATTTGATGAGCTCTGGAAGAGCAGCTGGAGTTGGTCTGGGTGATTGTGATATTGGAGGGAACTTAGAAGAGGAGGCCATGGTGGTGTCCATCACAGAGCAGTAGATCATTCTCTGGTGATGTCTTGGTTATGGAAGTAGAGGGGATATGGTGATGGTACAGCAGGATATGGAAACCAAGGTGCTGTACGCAATGCAGGAGGAAGAAGTTATGATGGCGAAGATAAAGGAGGAAGTACTGGGAAAGTTATCTGTGAGAGGGAGACTATAGAGATTTTTAAAATTACAGTGGGTAAGAGCAATCAAGCTATGGATCCATGAAGGGAATCAGAGTCAGTGGAGGGCACTCAGTAGTCCCAGCATGGATCATGGTCAGAATGAGGATTAGAGAGACAATTTGCTTTGGTTATTTACAATTTCAGGCTGCTGGGTTCCACCTGATTTGCTTCAGAATCCTTCCAGGGTATGCTCTGGTGCCTGATGATTAAACCTGTGTGTCAGTGCTGGGAAGAAACATTCAATTTGACTTTTCATCTCTACCTGTCTGTGTCATTCATGATATTATTAAAGAGAAGCAGTGGTGCTGACTGGGTGCTGTCCCTAGGTGGGGGATGGGCTGACTCAGGCTGGATTTTCTGGCATCAGGCAAGTGAGCCCTTGTGAGGTTAGTGCACAGCCAGTTAAGGGATGTCACACAGTGTATGAAGTAATGGGTTTCCTCTATGCCTCTAGCTCTTGAGAAAGGACCTGGATGCTTTGCTAACCATTTGCCTGTTGGAACTGTCTGCTTCCCTTCATTCTCAGTCCATGTTCTGTCAGCCATGTGAACAACTGTGGTCTGTCAGGATCATGTGACTTTAGGGGGATTGCAGTTTGCATATTCATGTCAGCCGCACAGGTGCACCATGTCCACAACAGGAAGCTGGGACTGAGTCCCTGGCCATAAGGCATTGCCTAACCAGACCAAAGTGCTCCCAGGTTTCAATTTTCTGAATACATGTTAACAGATACTTGATAGCTGTCCTTTGGACTACACTGAAAGAGGTCAGAAGCAACCTGGGCATGTTTCTCCTGGACTCTGTGCTGTGCACTGTTTATTCTCTTTCCTGCCTTTGATCTGTCTTGTTTTATTGAAATGAGGACCAGCAGTGTGTCTCATGGTCTTCTCTAGGTCTTCCTTCTTTCCCTAAGCATCCTGGGAAGTACGATGTGGCCCATTGAGATGACTGTGACTCTTCATGTCACATTGGGTCAGCTTAGTTTGGGCAAAGGATAGCTGAGGTTGTCTTGGGTTGGTTACGCTCTCATCCCTGGATGGTTTCTGTAACCCTCATGGTGGTGAGGCTAACAGTGGACTGTGGTCCATTACCACATGCTATTCACTATGGAATCTCAAACACAGAACCAATGCTTGAGCTGCACACTCAGTAGGTAACAAAATGCAGGAATTGTAAATATATTGACTTAAGCGCCATGGTAAACAATGAGAAAATAGTTCCAAGACAGAAATGGAGGGAAAAGTATAGAAAGTACAGCATCAGAACATCAGGTTCCAGACTGAGACAGACCAGGATGAGACAACTGTGGCTCTATGAACAGAAAGAGATGATCCTAACCATCCACAACAATCGAGGCTGCTCTATATCAGTTTTTAGTGCTTTAAAGCCCCGGAACTTTGTTGAAGAGCACATTTTGATCATAGTTCAGTAATGAGAGACCTTCCCAACAAGGCATTCATGGGGTTTGGTATTGTGACTTCCTGTTGTTTTGAGGTGGATGCCAGAATGTGTGCTTGACAACAGAAGGCTGAAGGATATGTAGTCGAACCACAAAGAGTTTCCCTGCACAGGAGGCTGTAGAGCCTTCTGCTCAATGGACAGTAAAGAAAATGTTTGTGGATATATATATAGAACATGTTAGGGTAATAGAGTTTGGTAAAACCATGACAGTAGACATTATAGATTACAGAGTGAAAATGGAGAGTCATTTGTTGTTGTAACTTGTGACAATCGTACTACCTTTGGTAAAGTTGTTGAGAAATACCACAGCCAAGGGGCATAACATGGGGTTAACAGGCCCTTTCTAAACAAGAGACACAATCTGTGAGATCACAGAGAGGTCAGGCAGGAACTTTGGGCCATCTGATGAGCTCTGGAAGAATGTCTGGAGGTGGTCTGGGTGATTGTGGTGTTGGTGGGAACTTAGAAGAGGAGTTTATGGTTGTGTCCTGTATAGAGCAGTAGAGCAGTCTAAGGTGATGTCTTGGTTATGGCAGTAGAGGGGATATAGTGATGGTATATCAGGATACAAAAACCAAGGTGCTGTATACAGTGCAGATGGAAGAAGATGTGATGGCAAAGATAAAGGAGGAAATATTGGCAAAGGTATCTGTTACTGGAAGACTGTAGGGATTTTGAAAATTACAGTGGATAAGAGTTTAGGAGGAGCTAACGTGGGAGGAGTAAGGAGAGGAAGAGGAGGAGTAGTAGGGAGAGGAAGAGGAGAAGGTAGAGGAGGAGCTAGCAAGAGGGATGAGAGAGAGAGGAACATGGAAGCAGATGTGTACGTGTCTCTAATAGTCAAAGGTAGTTGGTATATCTAGGTTTGGTATTGGGTTACACCTCTGATTGTATGGGCATCTTGTTATTGAGCATTACCAAACATATAAAGCCTTTAGATTAACATTTAAGCATTAGAGTCTCATTTGTACCGAGCCCACGTGGACGGAAGGATGGTCTGGGCTCAGCCAAGCATTGTGGAGACAGCATGGTAGATTGGCAGAGCCATCTACCATGCTGTCGTCTCATGGGTGGCAGGGATAGTGTCTCTGACCACCTGAGCAGATGGCCCGAGCTGAGCAGTGGCAGTATGGACACAGCCATTCCTGGCAGCACGCCTAGGCTAGTCAGGAACATGGCAGCTGATTATGAAAATCCAGATTGAATGTCACCATGTTAAATATCTTTCACAATATAAGAGAAACCAAATTATGGAGTCATGAAGGGAGTCAGAGTCAGTGGAGGGCACTCAGCAGTCCCTATGGTCGGGGCTATGGATCTGGTGGTGCCATGGTGACAGAAACAGTGGAAGCCAGATCTCTGAGTTCAATGTCAGCCTGTTCTACATAGTGAGTTCCAGGCCAGCCTGAGCTGTGTAGAGAGACTCTGGCTCCAAAAAAGTCATAACAGGATCTTTCTTGCCACTGTGTAATGAGGCTATAAATCCCATTTCAGTACTGAAATGGACATAGGACAAGCATGTGGAAATTAGCAACCATATTCTCAAACAAAGGGTCAAAATGCAAAGTAAATCAGACAACTTATAGTGATTGGAAACAATGTTATACAAAATAAAACAATGAGAAAATAAACCATCAAGTCTCACCGGTCCAAAACATCACATATGTGAAGAGCATGCTCCAAACCCTGGGCTCAACCCACAGCACCTCAAAAACATATACATAGAAAAATCATAGGAAGAAACAACTGGAGTAGATGCAGACTGCCATCGCTGTGTTTCTATCTCTGTGATCCAACACAACTGTGAGAGGAAAGGGTTTGTTTAACCCTAGAGTTTATAATGCCATCATTTAGGGGAGTAAGGGCTGGGACCCAAGACAGGAACCAATGCAGAGACCAGGGAGGAGTGCTGCTTCCTGGCTCATCAGCCTTCTTTCTTATATCATTCATTACTACCTGCCCTGGGTTCCCAGCACCCACAGGATGCTGGGCCCTCCCACAACACCCATCAATCAAGAAAATACACCAGTGTTCAGTCTGCCGGGAGCATCTTCTCAATCTAGGCTCTCTCTTCCCAGTGGACACTAGCTTGTGTCTAGCTGACAGGACTGGCACATGCAAAGACAGCAGAGGACGTATTTATGACAGTTAACAATAAGGAACACTTGGTAGTTGATCTGGGGGCATTTGGGGGAGCAAAGGAATAGTAAAAATATATTGGATGCAAAAACTTTTTTAGCCAGGTGGTGGTGGAGCATACCTTTAATTCTACCACTTGGGAGTCAGAGGCTGGTGGATCTCTGAGTTTGATGCCAGCTTGTTCTACAGAGTGAGTTCTATGACAGCCATGCCTACACAGAAAAATTCTGTCTCAAAAAGCCAAACAAAACAAAGCAAATAAATAATAAGAACCGCCTACATCTATACAATTCCTTCAAAAATCAGAAAGGGGAGACAAGCTCCACAGGTAGTTGTGTCAATGATGTAGCTCAATGGTAAAGCATTTGTTTATAGCAGTTTTAAGGGCAAGCATTGAAAGATACCTCTCTATTTATTTAAGTTTCAGCTCCATGGACAGGATGTCTTCTTTCACTATTCTTTCAATCAGATGCCAGGGTGGGGCCAGGCAGGAGCAAGGCAGACGGATCCTCAAACCCTGCAGATTCCTCCTTTGTGCCAGGGCTACATTGGCTGCCCTCTTGTGGCTACTGAGAGACAGCTCATCCCATAGATCTGTGACCTTCACTAACTACACCATCCCAGGATGGAGTGGGGACACTAGAAGCAAGAAAAGTCATGACATCTGTTATGAGTATGGTGAGCAGTGGTGTGGGGCTTGTACCCTCCTGATTCTATTGATGGGATGTCAGATTGTAGAGCAGTTCTAGAAAACAGTAGAGTAGATCCAAAACACACAGAAAAAAGTAAGGAGAAAAACATCCATAGAAACAATCAGTCTAAGTAAAGACAGTAGTGAGATAGGCCATGTGCTTCAGGAATGCTGCTTCTGACATCATATCCAGGGGAATGCAGGGAGGTGGCTGCAGAGATGGCTCAGAGGGTAGAGGGTTTGCTGTGAGGGCACGAAGACCTGAGTTCATATCCTAGCACCCTTGCACACCTGGGCTTTGTGTTGTGTGACAGTAACCACAGCACTGGGGGTAGGGACTAGTGCATTCTGAGAACTCATTAACCAGCCAGTCTCCCTGAAAAGATGTGCTCCATATTCTCATGTAAGGGTGTAGGACCATGAAAGGCAGCCTGATGTCTGGTCGAACACTGGCTAGAAACCACAGGGTCCCCTGCATGGTATGGCTTGCATTTCGCCATGCTCCCAGACTCTAGGCTCATGACATGAGATCCCAGCCCTCCTTAGGCTTGTGTTCTTTAGTCATGTAGGACAACACACCCTAGCCACTTTATAGTTAGAGGGTGTGACTACAGGCCATGGAGCCTCAAATCAGGTCTACATGTTAATAAGGTACTGTCTAGAAGGGCTTAGCCAATTAAACATTTCTGTCCCAGACTCTCCTTTCAGCAAAACGTTTTTAACCTCAGGCCTACCCTGGAAAAAGCGGGGTACAGTTTTCATGTACTTTCACCCATCACAATAAACATCTTAAAACCATGGACTGTTTCTTTTATCAGTATGTGTTTTGGGGAACAGAAGAGTAGTCCTTCATCTAGAGATCTACTGTCTAAACTCCCTTAGAAGAACTCTTTGTGTTCCCAGCCTGATGCCTGCCCAGAGCCCAAGTAGGGAGAGCACAGTCAAACTTCCCAGGCCTCTTTCTTCCACAAGTGTCCCTAGCCTCATGGCAACAGGGACACGGGACACACATCAACCCAACAACTCTTTCTTCCACAAGTGTCCCTAGCCTCATGGCAACAGGGACACGGGACACACATCAACCCAACAAAATGAGATATTGGAAGAAACTTGACATTGACTCTCATATTCTCCTGTACATGCACAGGCTACAGCATCAACATACATACACAGAGAGACTCATAAACACCTAGGCATGCACACACACAGGTACACACAAAGACAGACACAGATATTCACACATAGACACACAGAGATACACATACACAGAAACTTTATTTTATTTTATTGTTTTTTTTTTTTTCAAGACAGGGTTTCTCTGTGTAGCCCTGGCTGTCCTGGAACTCACTCTGTAGACCAGGCTGGCCTCGAACTCAGAAATCCACCTGCCTCTGCCTCCCAAGTGCTGGGATTAAAGGCGTGTGCCACCACCGCCAGGCTACACAGACACTTATATGCAGAAACACATACAGAAATCAACAACCATACATATAACACATGTATATACCAATACTTTCATACACAGAGACATTTGATCACACAAATACACACAATTCACATACAGGCACATGCATAGTCACACATGTACACACAGACATATATACACACACATGAATTCATAGCATATTTACATGACAATACAAAGAAACCTACACTACACACATGCCCACACACAAATTTACATATGCCATACATAAGTGCCTACATAATACACACATGAGCACACACACACAAATAACTCTTGGGTACAGTGCACTGGAGTGCTCTGGCTGAGAATACATAAGGCCTTGGGATCAATCCCCAACACCACAAGAAATAAAATGATGATGCTGATGGATAATAGTGATGCCTGACAAAAATAAAACAAAAAAGACGCTCAGACAAATGCATCAATCTGCCTGGTATGGCAAGGAGTGTGGCCAGGGCTGAAGAGTGACCTCAGCTTGGGGTGCTCTGTCCTGCACAGTCCAGCACAACTGCTTGAGTCCTGTCAGGCTCTGGGAGTATAAGACTCTTGGGGAGCCTTAACTTACTGGAGACTTCCAGAGTGAACCACATGAATCAATGCAAAAAAGCAAGAAGAATTTTAATGATCCAATGCATTGGGGTTGTCCTGCACCCAAAGGAGAGGCAGCGACCCTGGGCAGCCCATTTGGTAAGTTTTTATACATTTTAAGTGATATACTAGAGAAACAGTGACTTCACACAATATGATTGGCAGAACAGTGTGACTTTTAAACTGATTGGTCTTTAGGGAATCAGGCAGCAAGGACCTTCCTTGTCTGTAAGTGACAAAAGTTTTTCCATCCTGTGAAATGTGTCTACATGCTCTGTGACATCCCCACCTGCACCTGGGTTCCCTTCCATGTGGTCTGAGGAATGTTAATCACCTTCTCCCTTCCTGGAGATCTAGTGTCTTCTGACCTAGGAATGTTAATGACACTCTGCCATCCAGGAAGGATTCCATGATCTTTCCAAAGTTCCTGAGCTGACCTCTTCAGGAGACCATGGCTAAGAGCCTAGGACATGCTGATAGCTGTATCTCTGCACAGCTGTGGCTGAGGGCCAGGTGGCACCATTTACACATGCAACAGGGTTTAGGCAAGTGGTCTCTGATTACCTGAGTGTGACTTGGGAGCATGTGAAGACTAGTCAGTCATGTGTGTACTCCATCCCTCTGGTACCCACCAGGCCCTTGGACAGTGAGTCTCACTGAGGTTCCCTGTGAGCCATATCCTCAACCTGAGCCACACTGGTGACTGGGAATCCCACCCTCTGACATATCTGACAGACAGCTAGGTGTGTGCCTGACTCCCTGAGCTCTGCTGTCACTTTGCCTGCTGCTGCTTTTCTTCTCTGTCATTTCACTGCAGTCACCACTGTGAGGACAACAGCCTTCCTGTCTCTGGGAGACTTTCCAGGCACTAATGGCACCAGAGGGTCTTGGGGACCACCATGTCATGTCCCCAGACAGCAGCAGTGCTGACTCTTAGTGGAAGCCTGCTACAGCTGTCCCAGAGACCCATGGAAACCTGGCTTCTGCCTGCAGTTTGTCACCAACGTGGAGACCAATGATAGGTCTTTATGGATGACACACGGTCAGCTGTCAGTTCTGAACATTAGCGTCTTCCTTCCTTTATTTTCTTTTCATCCCCTTTGCTCTTTTGCTCCTCTGCTCTCTGTTCTTTCTTGCTTAGGGTTTTCTTTCTCTTACAACCTTTATTTGGGTTCATGAAATACTGTCTCCTCATTATGTGTACTCCAGCAGTCCTAAACATTGCTTCATATCCTAGGCTAGCTCCAAACTTGCCACCCTCTAGTCTCAGGTTCTCAAGTGCTAAAACTGGAGGCTGTGCCTCTGCACTAGACTGAGGTTACCCCGTTCTCTTAACACTCAAGTTGTCCATTAAGGAAGAGTTGGAGAAGGCTACAGTGTGGTTGATGACTGTTCTCTGTGGACTGAACACAAACAATGAGGACATTTAGAATGAGAAAAGAACAGCAGACAGAAAACTGGTTTATTCTGCACATGACTCTAAGATAGGGGCTGTACTAGAATTTGTTTCCTGCTAACGTGTGAAGGCACAGAGCTGATAGGGGGAGGGACTAACCAGAAACTTAAAGATGCCATGGTCGCTGGGCCGGGGCTGTCCAGCAGGCACTGAGAAGCTAAAGCGCTGCAGGAGGCAGGTGAAGAAGAGGAAGAGCTCCATGCGGGCCAGGGGCTCCCCCAGGCATGCTCGGCGGCCTGTGGGTGGGAGAGGGCTCAGTCAGTCTGGGACCTGATTGGGGCTCCACCCTCTAAGGAACCCTGGGGACAGACAGACAGACAGGCCCCCCAGAGTCACCTGCTGAGAATGGCATGAAGGCCTCATGCTTCACAAAGTTGCCCTGGGCATCCAGGAAGTGTTCAGGATGGAAGTGGAGGGGCTTCTCCCAGACAGTCTCATCCTTCAGCACGGAGGACAGGTTGGGGATGAGGGTCGTCCCCTGGCAAGAGGCACATGCTGTGAACACGAACTGGGGTTGGGCTGCCTAGGCCCTGGTCATCAAGTTCATATGCGCAGTCTCCACCTCACACACAGGATCCTTTCATGTAACTCCAGCCCTAGAGGCTTCTCAGCTTTCATTAATACTATTACAGGGATAAGTGATAAGTGACAAATGTACACACACTGTCACCTGTATTTGTTGGTTGTGGCTGTTATAACTTCTGCCATATTTTACCTTGTTTGCCTTTCTAGCTGGAAATTCTAGAGTACAATTCTTGCTACTGTTTTTTCTCCCATACTTACCCAGGGGAATTTGGTTCTGTGGACTTGAGAATTTGGTTGCTAAATTCCAGTTCTTAACTGGGCAGCTCAGGCTAGGTGGTAAAACTGATGAGACACTGGAGGGTCCCAGGCCTACCTTAGGGATAAGGAAGCCCTGCACTTCAATGTCTCGAGAAGTCTTATGTGGCAAGTTCATTGGGACAATGTCTGCAAAGCGCTGGATCTCATGGATGACAGCATTGGTGTAGGGCATGAGGGCCTGGTCTGCCATCTCTGGACACCGCGCTTGTCCTATGACTTCATCGATTTCATGTTGTACTCGACCTGGAAGGACAGCATCCCTTTAGTTAAGGAGCAATAAAGAAGTGACCTTTGTCCCTCTACAGCTCTCTGTTAAGGAAAGGGCCCATGGGAAAAAGATGAATATTACCCTTGCTGGAATCTGGGTAAAATCTGGGAACCACAGGAGTTCCAAGTAAGCTTAAGGAGTTTGCCTCTACCCTCCTCCTCCTTCCTTTCCAGCCCCAGTCAGACTCACACTGCACATCTGGATGCAGGATCATGAGCAGCAGGGCCCAGGTCAGAGTGATTGAGGTGGTCACAATCCCAGCACCAAACAGATCAAGGACAACTAGACGTAGATTTGCATCATTGAAGCTACTCTCAGGGTTCCCCTTGGCCTGGGACAGAGTAAGACAGTGGACTCAGAATAGAGAGTAAGAAGTCCCACAGTGACCCTGATGACTCCACAGCACAATGGACACCAGATGCACAGTCTCTCACCTTCTCCATCTCAGCCAGAAAGGCATCAGTCAGGTCTCTGAGGTGGCTGCTTAGGGTCCCAGGTTCTCTTGTTCTCAGAGACCAGCTTATCCACCATGGTCACAAATGTCTTTTGCCCAGGAAAGACTTTGTCAGCCAACCCTGGGATGCGCAGGAGAATTGGAAATGTGTTCAGAACCTGTAACAGCCAGAGAAAGTGGTAGGACTTCCTGCTGCATTTAATTTAATGAGTTAAGTAAATAAGATTTCTAATAATAATAATCATTATCATTTCAACCTGTGTTCATGTGCACATGGTGTGAGGAATGCTGTTACCACAACAAAGATGTCAAAGTCAGGGAAAAGCATAGAGAGTCAGTGACCTTACTACATGACTTCCCAGAATAAAACTCAAGCGCCATGCTTGCCTGGCAAGCTCCTTACCTACTGACCATCTCTCTGGCTCCTGGGTACATGGACTTAGTGTTGATCTCAGCCAGTCTTAGTTTCCAGCCTCTTCCAAGGTGGACACAGGCCCTATTTGTTGCCACCCATCACCTACTCCTCCTTAGTTCTAGCCTTGGCTCTAGCAGCCCTGTGGTGGACAAGAGAATGTTCTATGGGGATATCTCACAGATGTTGGTGACTTCCATGTGGGCAGTGGGCCAGGCTATCAGCTTCTGGAAGCACTGGTTTTGGTCTGCTTTCCCCCTCCCATTGCAGCAGGCTTGTAAAGCAGCAAGCTTCTATAACTGTGGATGACACTTCTAGAGGTCTCCATTTGAAATCTCCTGTCTACAGCCTCCTCTGAGAAGCAGGATAGCACAGAAGTCTCTCTTCTGGTTGCCTTTGAGCCTCCTACCTCAGGGATCAAGCCAGTATTCTCTCCCATGTTGTCTTTCAATACTTTTAGCATCTTTATGAAGTTTGGGTCTCCATACTCAAAGCGACGGGCATAAATGAGAGAGGCAATCACATTGCACACAGCTTTGTTCAGGAGGGTGTAAGGATTGAGGGGACTCCCTGGAAGTGGAGATGAAAGTAAAAATTACAATGCTGTTCCTATCTCCCTATCCCCACTTGCAGTCCACAGCCATCACTCACCAGCCTGGGTGGTCAAGGCATCACAGAGGTGGCCAGCCTCCTCTGTTACCCACTGCTCCAGTGATTTCTTGCCCAGGCCAAAGTTTCGCAGCGTGGACACAGAGAATCGCCTCTGCTCTCTCCACTCAGGCCCATAAGGTGCAAGGACCACACCTGCAGACACATCTGTGTGTAAGCAAGGACACCTGGCTGTGCTGCCTTCTCCCCGTTCATTTCTCTTCTCTAGGATCCTCACCCTTCCTCCCTATCACAGCTCTATACCACTGTCCAGAATGCTCAGGAGGCTCCACAATGGATTTCAGTGAATTTTGTTGGATTCCTTAACTCCACTACCACCGGCATCATGTTGTGACCTTCCTCTCCTCACTGTCCCAAATGTCTGGCTCTGATCTCGTCTCTGACCCCACACAGCATTTTGCCTTTTGCTTTATGCCCATATCCTAGGTGTTGAAAGATGGGCATTTCAGGTCGGTCAGCAGTGTCCTCTCCACAGGTCACCAGCACATCTCTAACTGCTTTCAGTCCGTTGATCACAACCACAGGCTTCCAGGCCATCTGCAGGCTGAACACGTCGCCATAGCGGGTGTGAAGCTGAAGTAGAGGGACAGAGGACATAGGAAGTGGAAGTCCCCACAGATCATAGCACCAGGCTCACTGAACAAACATGGGCAAGGTAATGAGTGTGCACATTCAGGTTCTAGTGCATGTGTGTGTGTGTGTGTGTGTGGTGTGTGCATTGGTGTGCATCTATATGCATATTTGTGAAGGTATATTTGCGTTGTGTGTGTGTGTGTGTGTGTGTGTGTGTGTGTGTCTGTGTGTCTGTGTGTCTGTGTGTCTTGCTTGTCATTGAACCTTGGTACTCATATTTCTTGGGAAAATGCTATTCACTGAGCTCCATCCCCAAGGACTGATGATTACCCCTGTGTGATGACTACCCCTGTGGCATCTTATCCTTAGAGTTCAGCAAATGATGTCAGGGGCAGCCTTGCTTATACACTGAAGGCCTAAAATCAGCAGTAGGCCTGAGTCAGCCTGCTAACACAAAGTCTTCAGTCTCTATGGAAAAACACTGAAACAGATAGCTATAAGATATTGTAAACAGGCAGCTTTGGTGGAAATTTACCAGCCTGAATAAGAACAAGTAGTCATAGGTTTTGTGACTAGTCATAGACCTTGGTAGCCTTGGTGGATAGTACCAACTTAGATAAGGACAAGTGAATCATAGGTGGAGTCATAGTGACCTATCCCCTGAGCCTTCACCCAGCCAATACCCCGTTCTGGAAGATATCTGTACTCTCTCTGAGAAGACTGACACTCCTGCGTCATCCCCTTCCCCGAATCCTGTCTCTATGTGTGTATAAGTCCTGTGTGAAAAAATTATAATCAGCTGTTTGATTAAACTATAGATAAGCTGCTCATTCCTTGTGTCCCCTGTCCTCCAGTTCTCTCTTCCAGGTCTTCTGATCCCAGTTCAATGCCCCATGGGACTGGGACAAGGAATCATAGTAGATACGACACCTCATGGTGACATTGCCAGAGCAATAAAACTGTCTTGGGGTCCCTTAGCATGTCAACATACATGAAGAAATTCTGGTTCCTCAAGATGGGGAGTGAGGCCAGAGAGCACACTGCATCAAGAGATTTAGGAAGCCACAGCACCTCTCTCTACTTGGTGTCCTGACTGATATGCTGTACTAGAACTCCCACCATGCTAAGACCTCATGTTTGACAGGAACATAAGGGACATGAGACCTCTATGGCTGCTGCCCTGTCCAACCAGACTGAACCTTGCTGTGTTATCCTGAGTCAACTCCTGGACTTTGTCCCGCAAAACTTTTGCCCTAGAAAGTTTCAGTGGCTGCTACCAAAAGATTGCTAAGCCTATCCCTGCTAGGGGACTGGATTTCTGTTTGACTTGTGGCTCAACCCCAACTATGTGCTGCTATAGATGCCATAACCTCAGTTACCATAGAGCACTAAGTCACTCACCTTGTACATGCTGTATGGCATGTTATCTAGGTCCACCTGCAGCAGGTTACCCAGCACAGGCCACGGCGCAGGGCCAGGTGGGTATTGAGAATGCCAGCGATGGCGCCGGTGCATCAGGTCCACCAGTAATATGAAGATGACTATGAATATGGCCACAGGCCATAGGCCAGTCCCAGTCAGCAGCTCCATGGTTGCTGTGCTGCTGCCCAGACTTCCTAAAGGCCAATTAATAACACTCAATACAACTCCTAGGATCAGGAAGCCCCAAACCTGGATCCTGCAACATTATAAAGGAGTGCCAAGCTTGCCCTTTGTCCTCTGTGTCCTGCCCCAACCTGTGTTTTGTTTGGCCAAGTGTAAGGAGGAGCCAGAGATAATCAGTCCCTTCCAAGAGCTGGGTATGATGGGTCTACTGGGCTGAACCTGGTAGGCAGATGACTACTTGACCCCTGCTTCAAGAGGGATGATCTGATCATTGCATAAAAAAGAAAAGCCTTGTATGCCACATATGCAAATCTCTGGGGTCTTGACCACATTGCCTCAGAGAGCAATGAGACCTCCTAGTCCATCATGGAGCACTTTGTTGGCAGGACTTGAGGGGTGACTGACATCCAGTCAATGGCTTCTGTGGGTGTGTATTCCAGGGGAGGCTGTCTTCTGAAGTTGAAAGAGGGAAAGAGGCTGGAGCCCCTATGGTCAAGGAAAGAGTAGTGGGGGAGGGCAGCTGGAATCCCTCTGGGTAAGTCTTCCACCTGGACAGAGGTATGTCAGTTTGTGCCTCATGTCAGAAGCCTGTCAGGGTGGGCAGCCAGGACGAAAACAGAAAGATTTCACCTGACCCTTCTAATCTGCATGGAGTCAGGACACCAGCATGAATCATGGTCAGAAAGGGTATTAGGGAGATAATTTGCTTGAGTCATTTACAGTCTCAATTATGCTCATATCTAAACCACACAAAGACACAACAATGAAAGAGAACTTAAGAAGAATCTCAGATATGAATATTGATGCAAAAATACTCAATAAAACTCTTGCAAACTGAATCCAAGAACACATCAATAATCATCCATCATGATCAAGTAGGCTTTATCCCAGGAATGCAGGGATGGTTCAATATACAGAAATCCATCAACGTAATTCATTATATAAACAAAGTAAAGGGAAAAACTACATCATCATCTTACTAGATGCTAAGAAACCATTTGACACAATTCACCACCCCTTCATGGTAAAAGTCCTGGAAAAATCAGGAATTCAAGGCCCATATCTAAACATAGTAAAAGCAATATAAAGCAAGCCAGTAGCCAACATTAAAATAAATGGAGAGAAACATGAAGCAATCCCACTAAAATCAGGTACTAGAAAAGGCTACCCACTCTTTCCCTACCTATTCAATATAGTACTCAAAGTTCTAGCCAGAGCAATTTGACAACAAAAGGAGGTCAAAGGAAAACTATTTGGAAAGGAAGAAGTCAAAATATCATTATTTGCAGATGATATGATAGCATACTTAAGTGATCCCAAAACTTCCACCAGAGAACTCCTAAACCTGATAAACAACTTCTGCAAAGTGGTTTGATATAAAATGAATACAAACAAATCAGTAGCCTTCCTGTACTAAAAGGATAAGTAGGCTGAGAAAGAAGCTAGGGAAACGACACCCTTCACAATAGTCACAAAAAATATAAAATACCTTGGTGTGAATCTAAGCAAGCAAGTGACAAATCTGTATGACAAGAACTTCAAGTCCCTCAAGAAAGAAATCGAAGATCTCAGAAGATGGAAAGATCTCCCATGCTCATTGGTTGGCAGGATTAATATAGGAAAAATGGCCATCTTGCCCAAAGCAATCTACAGATTAAGCAACCCTATCAAAATTCCAACTCAATGTTTTAAAGAGATAGAACAATTCTCAAATTCATTTGGAATAACAAAAAAAACCCAGGATAGCGAAAACTATTCTAAACAATAAAAGAACTTCTGAGTGAATCGCCATCCCTGACCTCAAGCTGCACTACAGAGCAATAGGAATTAAAAACTGCAGAGTACTGGTAGAGACAGGCAGGAAAATCAATGGAATAGAATTGAAGACCCAGAAATGAACCCACACACCTATGGTCACTTGATCTTTGACACAAAGGAGCTAAAACTATTTAGTAAAAAAAGAACAGCATCTTCAAAAAATGGTGCTGGGTCAACTGGAAGTCAGCATGTAGAAGAATGCAAATCAAACCATTCTTTTTTTTTCTTAATAAACTGCCCTATTTATTTATTTATTTATTTTAATTGGAAATTTTATTTTCATTTCAGATGTTCTCTCCTTACCCCAATTTCCCCCCTCCCTCCCAGGAACTCACTATCCCTTCCTCCCTCCTCCTGCCTCCACGTTGGTGTACCCCCACCCACCCTCCCCCATACCTCACCTCCCCACCCTCGAATATCCACCCCCATGATGTCCAGCCTTCATTGGACCAAGGATCTCTTCTCCCACTTATATATAGCTCCCTTGCATATATAGCTGGAGCCATGGGTCCCTCCCTAAGCGCTCCCAGGCTTGTGGTTTAGACCCTGGGGGCTCTGGTTGGTTGGTATTGTTGCTTTCCTCGTGGTGTCGCGAATCCTTTCAACTCCTTCAGTCTTCACTCTATCTTCTCCATTGGGAACCCCATGATCAGTTTGATGGTTGGCTGTGAGCATCTGCCTCTGGTATGTCAGACTCTTGCAGACTTCTAAGGAGACAGTTATGTTAGGCTCCTGTCAGCATGTACATCCTGACATCCACATCAATGTCTACCTTTGGTGACTGCACATGGGATGGATATCCAGGTGGAATGGTCTGTAGACAGCCCCTCCTTCAGTTTCTGCCCTGTACTGTGTCTCCATATTTGCTCCCTTGAGTATTTTGTTACTCCTTCTAAGAAGGACTGAAGCCCCCCCCCCCCCTACTTGGTCAGCATTCTTCATGAGCTTTATGTGGTCTGTGAGTTGAATCTTGGGTATTTCAAGCTTCTGGGCTAAAAATCCAATGATCAGTGAGTGAATACCATGTATGTTCTTTTGTGATTGGGTTACTTCACTCAGGATGATATTTTTCTAGTTCCATCCATTTACATAAGAATTTATCAAATTCATTGTTTTCAATAGCTGAGTAATATTCCATTGTATAAATGTACCACATTTTTTGTATCCATTCCTCTGTTGAAGGGCATCTGGGTTCTTTCCAGTTTCTGGCTATTATAAATAAAGCTGCTATGAACATAGTGGAGCATATGTCCTTGTTATGTGTTAGAGCTTCTTCTGAGTATATGCCTAGGAGTGGTATAGCTGGGTCCTCAGGTAGTGATATGTCCAATTTTCTGAGGAATCGCCAAACTGTTTTCCATAGTGGTTGCACCATCTTGCAATCCCACCAACAATGGAGGAGTGTTCCTCTTTCTCCACATCCTCGCCAGCATCTACTATTGCCTGAGTTTTTTATTTTAGCCATTCTGACTGGTGTGAGGTGGAATCTCAGGGCTGTTTTGATTTGCATTTCCCTGATGACCAAGGATGCTGAACATTTCTTTAGGTGCTTCTCGGCCATTTGCATTTCCTCAGTTGAGAATTTTTGTTTAGCTCCGTACCCCATTTTTTAATAGGGTTATTTGGTTGTCTAGAGTCTAATATCTTGAGTTTTTTGTATATATTGGATATTATATACAATCCGATAGTCCTCTATTGGATGTGGGATTGGTAAAGATCTTTTCTCAATCTGTTGGTTGCCATTTTGTCCCATTGACAGTGTCCTTTGGCTTACAGAAACTTTGCAATTTTATGAAGTTCCATTTGTCAATACTTGATCTTAGAGCATAAGCCATTGGTGTTTTGCTCAGGAACTTTTCCCCTGTGCCTAGGTATTTAAGGGTCTTACCCACCTTCTCTTCTGTTAGTTTCAGTGTGTCTGGTTTTATGTGAAGGTCCTTTATCCACTTGGACTTGAGCTTTGTACAAGGAGATAAGAATGGATCGATTTGCATTCTTCTGCATGCTGTCCTCCAGTTGAACCAGCATCATTTGTTGAAAATGCTGTCCTTGTTACACTGGATGGTTTTAGCTCCTTTGTCAAAGATTAAATGACCATAGTTGTGTGGGTTCATTTCTGGGTCTTCAACTCTATTCCACTGATCTTCCTGCCGGTCTCTGTACCAATACCAGGCCGTTTTTATCACTACTGCTCTGTAGTACAGCTTGAGGTCAGGGATGGCAATTCCTCCAGAAGTTCTTTTATTGTTGAGAATGGTTTTTGCTATCCTGGGTTTTTTTGTTGTTCCAAATAAATTTGAGAATTTCTCTTTCTAGTTCTGTAAAGAATTGAGTTGGTATTTTAATGGGGATTGCATTGAATCTGTAGATTGCTTTTGGCAAGGTGGCCATTTTTACTATATTAATCCTGCCGATTCATGAGCATGGGAGATCTTTCCATTTCCTGAGATCTTCTTCAATTTCTTTCTTCAGAGACTTGAAGTTCTTGTCATACAGATCTTTCACTTGCTTGGTTAGATTCACCACGAGGTATTTTATATTATTTGTGACTATTGTGAAGGGTGTCATTTCCCTAATTTCTTTTTCAGCCTGTTTATCTTTCATGTAGAGGAAAGCTACTGATTTGTTCGAGTTGATTTTATAACCTGCCACCTTGCTGAATTTGTTTATCAAGTTTAGGAGTTCTCTGGTGGAGTTTTTGGGGTCACTTGAGTATACTATCATATCATCTGCAAATAGTGATATTTTGACTTCTTCCTTTCCTATTTGTATTCCTTTGACTTCTTTTTGTTGTCTAATTGCTCTGGCTAGGACTTCCAGTACTATATTGAATAGGTAGGGAGAGAGTGGGCAGCCTTGTCTAGTCCCTGATCTTAGTGGGAATGCTTCAAGTTTCTCTCCATTTAGTTTGATGTTGGCTGCTGGCTTGCTGTATATTGCTTTTACTATGTTTAGGTATGGGCCTTGAATTCCTGATCTTTCCAAGACTTTTACCATGAAGGGATGTTGGATTTTGTCAAATGCTTTCTCAGCATCTAGTGAGATGATCATGTGGTTTTTTTTCTTTGAGTTTGTTTATATAGTGGATTACATTGATGGATTTCTGAATATTGAACCATCCCTGTATTCCTGGGATAAAGCCCACTTGATCATGATGGATGACTGTTTTGATGTGTTCTTGGATTCGGTTTGCTAGAGTTTTGTTGAGTATTTTTGCATCAATATTCATAAGAGAGTTTGGTCTGAAGTTCTCTTTCTTTGTTGGGTCTTTGTGAGGTTTAGGTATGAGTGTGATTGTAGTTTCATAGAACGAATTGGGTAGTGTTCCTTCTGTTTCTATGTTGTGGAATAGTTTGAAGAGAATTGGTATTAGGTCTTCCTTGAAGGTCTGATAGAATTCTCCACTAAAACCATCTGGTCCTGGGCTTTTTTTGGTGGGGAGACTTTTAATGACTGCTGCTATTTCTTTAGGGGTTATGGGACTGTTTAGATGGTTTATTTGCTCCTCATTTAACTTTGGTATCTGGTATCTGTCTAGAAAATTGTCCATTTCATCCAGATTTTCCAGTTTTGTTGAGTATAGGCCTTTGTAGTAGGATCTGATGATTTTTTGAATTTCCTCAGTTTCTGTTGTTATGTCTCCCTTTTCAGTTCTGATTTTATTAATTTGGATACTGTCTCTGTGCCCTCTGGTTAGTCTAGCTAAGGGTTTATCTATCTGGTTGATTTTCTCAAAGAACCAACTCCTGGTTTTGTTGATATTTTGTATAGTTCGTTCTGTTTCTACTTGGTTGATTTCAGCCCTGAGTTTGATTATTTCCTGACGCCTACTCCTCTTGGGTGTATTTGCTTCTTTTTGTTCTAGAGCTTTCAGGTGTGCTGTCAAGTTGTTAATGTGTGCTCTCTTCGATTTCTTTTTGTAGGCACTTAGAGCTATGAGTTTTCTCTTAGCACTGCTTTCATGGAGTCCCACAAGTTCTGGTATGATGTTTCCTCATTTTCATTAAATTCTAGGAAGTCTTTAATTTCTTTCTTTATTTCTTCCTTGACAAAGTCATCATTGAGTAGAGCATTGTTCAGTTTCCACATGCATGTGGGTTTTCCCTTGGTTTTGTCATTATTGAAGATAAGCCTTAGTCCGTGGTGATCTGATAGGATGCAAGGGATTATTTCAATCTTTTTGTATCTGTTGAGGACTGTTTTGTGACCAATTATATGGTCTATTTTGGAGAAGGTACCATGAGGTGCTGAGAAGAAGGTATATTCTTTTGCTTTAGGATGAAATGTTCTACAGATATCTGTTAAATCCATTTGGTTCATAACTTCTGTTAGTTTCAATGTGTCTTTGTTTAGTTTCTGTTTCCACGATCTGTCCATTGGAGAGAGCGGGGTGTTAAAATCCTCCACTATTATTGTGTGGGGTGCAATGTGTGCTGAGCTTTAGTAAAGTTTCTTTTATGTATGTAGGTGCCCTTGCATTTGGAGGGTAAATGTTCAGAACTGAGAGTTCATCTAGGTAGATTTTTCCTTTGATGAGTATGAAGTATCCTTCCTTATCTTTTTTGATTACTTTTGGTTGAAAGTCGATTTTATTTGATATTAGAATGGCTACTCCAGCTTGTTTCTTGGGACCATTTGCTTGGAAAATTGTTTTCCAGCCTTTTACTCTGAGGTAATGTCTGTCTTTGTCACTGAAGTGCGTTTCTTGTATGCAGCAAAATTCTGGGTCCTGTTTATGTATCCAGTCTGAGAGTCTACGTCTTTTTATTGGAGAACTGAGTCCATTGATGTTGAGGGATATTAAGGAAAAATCATTGTTGTTTCCTGTTATTTTTGTTATTAGAGGTGGAATTATGTTTGTGTAGTTATCTTTTTTTTTTGGGGGGGGGGGGTTGTTGGAAGATTACTTCCATGCTTCTTCTAGGTTGTAGTTTCCTTCCTTGTGTTGACATTTTCCATCAATTATCCTTTGAAGTGCTGGGTTTGTGGGAAGATATTGTGCGAATTTGGTTTTGTTATGGAATATCTTGGTTTCTCCATCTATAGTGATTGAGAGTTTTGTTGGGTATAGCAGTCTGGGCTGGCATTTGTGTTCCCTTAGGGTCTGTATGATATCAGACCAGGATCTTCTGGCTTTTATAGTCTCTGGTGAAAAGTCTGGTGTAATTCTTATAGGTCTGCCTTTATATGTTACTTGACCTTTTTCCCTTACTGCTTTTAGTATTTTTTCTTTGTTTTGTGCATTTGGTGTTTTGATTATTATGTGACGGGAGGTATTTCTTTTCTGGTCTAGTCTGTTTGGTGTTCTGTAGGCTTCTTGTATGTTTATGGGTATCTCGTTCTTTAGGTTGGGGAAATTTTCCTCTATAATTTTGTTGAAGATATTTACTGGCCCTTTAGATTGGGAATCTTCACTCTCATCTATACCTATTATCCTTAGGTTTGGTCTTCTCATTGCATCTTGGATTTCCTGCATGTTCTGGGTTAGAAGCTTTTTGCATTTTGCATTTTCTTTGACTGTTGTGTCAATGTTTTCCATGGTATCTTCTGCACATGAGATTCTCTCTTCTATCTCTTGTATTCTGTTGGTGATGCTTGCGTCTATGACTCCTGATCACTTTCCTACATTTTCTATCTCCAGAGTAGTCTCCCTTTGAGATTTCTTTATTGTTTCTATTTCCATTTTTAGATCCTGGACGGTTTTGTTCAGTTCCTTCACCTGTTTGGTTGTGTTTTCTTGCAATTCTTTAAAGGATTTTTGTGTTTCCTCTTTAAGGGCTTCTACCTGTTTATCTGTGTTCTCTTTCAATTCTTTAAAGGATTTTTGTGTTCCCTCTTTAAGGGCTTCTACCTGTTTACCTGTGTTCTCCTGTATTTTTTTAAGGGAGTTACTTATGTCCTTCTTAAAATCCTCTATCATCATCATGAGAAGTGATTTTAATTCTGAGTCCTGTTTTTCCTGTGTAATGGGGTATCCAGGGCTTGCTATGGTGGGAGAACTGGGTTCTGATGATGTCAAGTAACTTTGGTTTCTGTTGCTTGTGTTCTTGCACTTGCCTTTCTCCATCTGGTTGACTCTAGTGTTACCTGTGCTCACTGTGTCTGACTGGAGTCTGTCTTTCCAGTTATCTTGCTTGTGTCAGATCTCCTCGGATTCCAGATGTCTCTGTGTTCCTGTGATCCTAAACTCCCTCTGTTCTGGATGCAGTAGGTCTTCTAGGATGTCTCAGGATCAGATGTTTCCAAAGGAGCAGACCAGGTAAGTGTCCTATGCTCTGGATGCAGTAGGTCCTCTAGGTTGTCTCAGGATCAGGTGTTTCCACCAGAGCAGACCAGCTAAGGGTCTGCCCCAGGCAGAAGGACCAGGCTCCTCTGCTTTGGATGTAGAAGGTCCTCTAAGTTGTCTCAGGATCAGGTGTTTCCACCAGAGCAGACCAGCTAAGGGTCTGCCCCAGGCAAAGGACCAGGGTTCAGGAGGAAGGGAGGTAGTATTCTGGAGGGGGGGGATTTGGGTGCCTGCTAGTTCCTTAAGCCCCATTGGCTCCCAATTGTAACTCTAGGGCGTGGGGTAGTGGGCAAGGTGTCTTACCCTCTGCTCTGGATGCAGTGGGTCCCTCTAGGATGTCTCAGGATCAGGTGTTTCCACAGGAGCAGACCAGCTCAGGTTCTGCCCAGGCAGAAGGCAAATTAAACCATTCTTATCTCCTTGTACAAAGCTCAAGTCCAAGTGGATAAAGGACCTCCACAAAAAAACAGATACACTGAAACTAAAGAAGAGAATGTGGTTAAGAGCCTCTAATATTTGGGCACAGGGGAAAAGTTCCTGAACAGAACACCAATGGCTTATGCTCTAAGATCAAGAATTGACAAATGGGAACTCATAAAACTACAAAGGTTCTGTAAGGACACTGTCAATAGGACAAAATGACAACCAACAGATTGGGAAAATATATTTACCAATCCTACATCTGATTGAGGGCCAATATCCAATATATACAAAGAACTCAAGAAATTAGATTCCAGACAACCAAATAACTCTATTAAAAATGGGGTACAGAGCTAAACAAAGAATTCTCAACTGAGGAAACTTGAATGGCTGAGAATACCTAAGGAAATGTTGAACATCCTTAGTCATCAGAGAAATGCAGATCAAAACAACCCTGAGATTCCACCTCACACCAGTCAGAATGGCTAAGATCAAAAATTCAGGTGATAGAAGATGCTGACAAGGATGTGGAGAAAGAGGAACGCTCCTACATTATTGGTGGGATTGTAGGCTGATACAAGCACTATGGAAAGCATTCTGGATCTTCCTCAGAAAATTAAACATAGTATTACCTGAGAACCCAACTATACCACTCCTGGGCATATACCCAAAAGACGCTCCAGCATATAACAAGGACACATACTCCACTATGTTCATAGCAGCCTTATTTATAATAGCCAGAAGCTGGAAAGAACCCAGATGTCCTTCAACAGAGGAATGAATACAGAAAATGTAGTACATTTTCACAATGGAGTCTTACTCAGCTATTAAATACAATGAATTCATGAAATTCTTAGGCAAATGGATGGAACTAGAAAATATCATCCTGAGTGGGGTAACCCAATCACAAAAGAACACACATGGAATGCACTCACTGACAAGTGGATATTAGCTCCAAAGCTCAAAGTACCCAAAATACAACTCACAGACCACATGAAGCTCATGAAGAAGGAGGAGAAGAAGAGACCAAAGTGTGTGTGCTTTGGTCCTTCTTAGAAGGAGTAACAAAACATTCATGGGAGCAAATACTCACTATGGAGACATAGTATGGAACAAAAACTGAAGGAGAGGCTGTCTGGAGACTTTCCCACCTGGGTACCCACCCCATGTGCAGTCACCAAAGGCAGATGCTGTTGTGGATGCCAGGAAGTGCATGGTGACAGGAGCCTGATATAGCTGTCTCCTTAGAGGCTCTGCCAGAGCCTGACATGTACAGAGGCAGATGCCTGCAGCTAACCATTGAACTGATCAAGGAGTTCCCAGTGGAGGAGTTAGAGAGAAGACTGTAGGAGCTGAAGGTTTTGAGGCCCCAGGGGGTGGGCTACAATACCAAACAACCAGAGCTCCCAGGGTGTAATTCTTCATCCTAGGGGTATACAGGGAGGGACCCATGGCTCCAGCTGTATGTGTAAGGGAGGATGGCCTTGTCAGGCATAAGTGGGAGAGGAGGTCTTTGGTCCTGTGAAGGCTGGACACCCCAGTGTGGGGGAATTCGAGAGCAGGGAGGTGGGAGTGGGTGGGTGAGTGAAGACAAACCCTCATAGAAGCAGGAGGAGAAGAGATTAGATAGGGGGTGTCTGGGAGGGGAAATGAGGAAAGAGGATAATATTTGAAATGTAAATAAATAAAATATCAAAAAAAATAAAATAAAATAATACTCTAACTCTCAGGCTAATAATCTTACATTTCAAGTGGATTTTTGCCCCATGTTGGGCGCCACGTCTTGCAAGAAATGTTAAAAAAAAAAAAAAAAAAAAAAAAAAAAGAAGGGAGTATTTCCCAAGCTACACCCAGCTACTCTCAGCCCCAGTGGTCCCGCTGGCCAGTTCTTATCTCATGGAGACTCTCTAACTCAGAGCTCCAAAATCTCTCCACCCAGCTCACTAGGTTCCCACTAGCAGGTGGCTACCACATGAGCCTCCTGCTTCAGAATCGCCATGGCTTTTATGTTGTACATCAGGGAAACCCAAGCTGTTCATTGGTACCTTGCTTTCTGGAATCCAGTCAAGTCACTGTGAGAAGGGAAACACCACACAAATGTATTTTAGAAACAATGATAACTCAGTCTCTGGGTACAACAACTAGAATCCTAATCTTGGAAGCCATATTAAATCTAAATCCTTCTGGCAGATTCGCCATAAACCAGGAGAGACTAGTAGATGCATCTTGTTTTCACGCTATCCCTGTCCAATAGGATCCAACTCTCTCCTTCTTTTCTTCCTCAGTCCAACTCAGAAGTCTCATCTACTCACCCAGTGACTGATCCCTTTATTCATTGGAGGAAGGTTCACAATAAGTCACCCGAGTACATGACTCGTACTCGTTCCTCATTCAAGACAGACCCTCCTGGGAAAGCAGAATTAACATAAAAATATAGGCGGTACCAGGACCATCCACAACACTTGGGAAGTCACATCTACTGTGATTCCTTTACTGCACTTAAAACATTAGATTCCACAGTAGTAGTCATCCTTATGCTGGAGATGGGGCTCAGTGAAGAGCATTTTCCCAAGATATATGAGAATCAGGTTCAAAAACAAGCATGACACGCACACACACCGAGAGAGAGAAAGAGAGAGAGAGAGAGAGAGAGAGAGAGAAAGAGTCGCAAGCATACATATGTTCACACACACGCATATTGATGCACACCAACATATTCACACACACATATACACTGGAACCCACATGTGCACATTCAATACCTTACCCATGTTTGCTCAGTGAGCCTGGTTACATGATCTTTGGGGACCTCCACTTCCAATGTTCTCTGTCCATCTAATTCAGCTTCAAAACCGCTATGGCGACGTGTTCAGCCTGCAGATGGCCTGGAAGCCTGTGGTTGTGATCAACGGACTGAAAGCAGTTTGGGATGTGCTGGTGACCTGTGGAGAAGACACTGCTGACTGCCCTGAAATTCCCATGTTTCATCGCATAGGCTGTGGGCCAGAAGCTAAAGGCAAAATGCTGTGTGGGGACAGAGATGGCATCAGAGCCACACAAGGGCAGCAGTGAGCAGAGAAAAGTCAGGGCACAATGTAGATGGTAATGGACTTAAGCATTCCAAAAGAAAGTCCCTGAAATCCATTGTGGAGTCTCCTTAGCATGTTGGAGGGTGGTAGAGATGTGTTTTACAAGAAGGATGTGGTTATGGGAGATACTGATTCCAGAAGAGAAATGAAGGGGGGAGAAGGCAGCACAATGAGGTGTCTTTGCTTTCACAAAGATACACCTGCAGGTGTGCTCCTTATACCTTATGGGCCTGAGTGGAGAGACAGAGGTGATTCTCTGTGTCCACTCTGTGCAACTTCGACCTGGGCAAGAAATCGCTGGAGAAGTGGGTGACAGAGGAGGTTGGCCACCATTGTGATGCCTTGACCACCCAGGCTGGGGGGTGAGGAGTGTGGACTGCAAGTGGGGACAGCAAGATAGGAACAATATCCTGACTTTTACTTGCAACTCCAGTTCCAGGGAGTTCCCTCAATCCTTACCATCTCCTGGACAAAGCCTTGTGCAATGTGATTGCATCTCTCATTTATGCCCGTTGCTTCAGGTATGGAGATACTGATTTAATCAAGATGCTAAACTTATTGATAGAAAACACGAGGAGGAAAATTGGCTTGATCCCTGCAGTAGGAGGCTCAAGGACAGCCTGCAGACTGAATTCTGTGCTGTTCATTTTCTAAAAGGATGCTCTAGAGATGGGATTTGGAAAACAAACATCTAGAAATGTCAAACATAAAAATAGGAGCCTGGAGTTTGACAAGCCTAAAGTCATAAAAGGGGGGAAGTGGGCAATGGTCAGGGCTTCCAGAAGCTGAGAAGCTGGGCCCTTGACTCAAATGGAAGTCACCAATGCCTGTTATACTTCCTAGTGGAATACCGTATTGTCCATCATGGGTCTGCAGGGGTCTGAAGGCTAGAACTAAAAAGGAGTAAGGCGATGGGTGTGAGCAAATAGGGCCTATGTCCATTATGAAAGAAGCTAGAAACTAAGACTGGCTGAAATCAACACTAAGCCTATGTACCCAGGAGCCAGAGAGATGGTCAGAGGGTAAGGAGTTTTGCAGGAAAGCGTGGTGCCTGAGTTTTAATTCTCAAGCCATGTAGAAAGGTGAGAACTGACTCAAGGTTTTTCCGAACCTCAACATATTTGTTGTGGCAATAGAACAGCTCATAGCATGCATACACAAACACACATTGGAATAATAATGAATATTCTTATTAGAAATCTTATTTACTAAACTCATTACATTGAAGCATCAGGAAGGCCTAACATTTTCAATGTCTGTTTCGGGTTCTATACACATTTCCAATTCTCCTGTACATCCCAGGGTTGGCTGACAAAGTCTTCCCTAGGGGTACAACATTTCTCACCATGGTGTATAAGCTGGTGACTCAGCATAAGAAGACTTGGGGCACTGACCAGCCACCTTGAGACCTGACTGATGCCTTTCTGGCTGAGATGGATATAGGATCTGGTGTCCATTGCATTGTAAATAACCCAGTGACACCAAAGTGCAACCACCTGGTGAGTATTA